>VWZZ01008421.1:412601-579451 GCA_013399095.1 Psophia crepitans | reverse complement strand
GTTCTTGTCGCCCCCCCCCCCCCTCAGTTGCTGTAAAGCAAAAGGCTTCAGTCGTCTCTTCTCCAGGGAGATCAGCAGCAGCACGCGGAACAAGCGCTGTGCTAATGAAATCCTGTCTTGGTTAAATCTAAGCGGGGACTCCAGTTAAACTCTGTTTGTTCCGTGACCCCGCGGCACAGAACTGCGCTGGGGGTGGCTCAGGGTGTAGGACAGTGCTGGAGAGATCGAGGCTGGGGGCTGAACCCCAGTGGTGGTAACCCAGTGCCAGTGTTATCCCCGGCTCCTGATGCTTTGCTGGCCATGAAGGGGATAGGGCAGAGGGGAAGACGTGTCTCTGCACTCCTCGGTGTCACCAGGAGCAGCTTTGTAATGCGAACAGCCGCCGCAGCGGTGCCTTGTTGCCCTTCTCCCCGTGCTGGGGATGCTGAGCAGGTGATGATGAGGAGGAAGAGCGATGCTCTGCTTGAGCTGCTGTCCTGCTGCTTGATGGAGCATCCCAGGACCCGGAGCGGATCACGCAGGTTGTGCGTGCTGTGCCTGGCAGCAGGCAGGTAAGAGCCCAGCCCCACCTCACCGCTGCACGGTGTGGAGAATTCCCTCCCAGACTCTGAAGCATATTGCAGTCATGCAGGATGTACAAAATGGACAGCATTTGAAGTGTTTCCTTATAGGATAATCAGAGGAAGTCATTGTATTAAATATCCATTTGTGTCATTAGCCTTTTATTTGGTGCTTTGTCCAGACATCCTGTTTGCTTCCCCTTTGAAGTAATGAATATATTTCCTGTGTGCCGGGTCCGATCCAAAGCAAGCTCCTGTGTAAAAGCAAGGCACCGAGTGAGATCAGCCATGTACTCAGTGGGGGAAGACATCTCCAGACTCACCTTGTGTCAGGAGTTGTGACAGAAATCTAGAGCAGTGTTCATTAGCTGCCCTTAAAACCGCACTCCCTGAGTGTGGTTTTACTGTGTGTACTGCCCAGAGGATATAGCTACCTGCTCCCTGTGGTACAGGGGAGAAGCTTCTGGCATCTGACACCTCACACTACTGTGGTGGGACATCGCAGCACCATCACTGTGTCATCCTGACCGGTTCAGAGAACTGGTCCAGCTCCCAGAGCAAACGCTGAGCCGTAGTTCTGCATATTAGGAGGTATCGGGGCAAAGAATTGGGACCGCTCAGTCATTAAAGGTGGAAAGTGGCAAAGGTGCTCCACACCACTCTCCCTTCCTCCTTGCAGCTCGGAGAGCTCCTGCTGCCTTGCATGCAGGAAGGATCGGTGTCCAGCTACTTGTCTGCAGTAATTGCTTCATACCTGCCCCCTTAGTGTCCTGAGTCTCAAATCATCCTCAGGATCCGAATTTGGGATTGCCCCAGCTAGCAGCAGCAAAAGCCGCTCTGTGTTTCTAAATCTGTGCCTGGGAAAAGAGATGGAGGCTCGGTATGTGGAGCCTGGAGGTGGAGTCATGACATATGCTAATGAGTAGGCTATAGCCACATCCAAGATACACATTAAATACCATGAGGAATGCTGTGCCAGCATGTGGGATCCTGCCCCAAGAAACAGCTGCAGGAGCTGCATAACCCCTTCAAGTGCCTTTTCACCCTTGACTGCAGTGGGGAGGGCAGGAAGGAGAGCAACCAGCTCTTTGGGTCTAGCAAACCAGTGCCAGCCTCTCTTGCTGCCAGGGTGGGAAGGGTTAATCAGGGAAGCACAGCCCCTGAGGACCGGGACTGTTGTTCCATGCAGATTGGCTTGTTCTTGTTTCTTCTATTGATCGCAATCACTCAGAGCTGTGCCTGGAACAAACTGCCTTAAATCATTGCAATCATAATAAGCACACCTTGGTAAATAATGCATGAGATGTCCGTAAGCCTATATTCATTAGGAGGAAGGTGCATATAGAGTGTGGTAATCATCTGGGCTGGAGTGGGGGCTTGGCCAGTTGGATTGAGATGCAGTAGCTGCTAGGGATCAGCCCTGAACTCAGTTGGGTTTCAGGCAGGCTCCCCAGCCCCGCAAGATGTTGGAAATACAGACGGGCTCCTTTTCACGTTCATGAATTTTGCACGAGATGTTTAAAATGCCTCCAAGGTTCACGGCATAATACAGGTTGGGCGGAAGTGGGCTTGTGGCAAGTCTCCAAATAGCATAATAGCAAGGCATCACAATTAATAGTATTTAATATATCTTAATGACAACAGAACACATAGCGAGTAACAAGCTTTGCTGTGAAAGCCTCGTAGCCAAGTTAATGGTCTGGATATTAGAAGCCTTTGTTTTAAAATGCAAATTAAAAATGCTTAGTTTTCCATTTGTCTTGAGGAGCAGAGTGGTGTTAAAGTGTGGAGCTTCTTTAAGGCACCTTTGCATGCCCAGGGTGGGGGTTGGCGTAGTCCTTGGCTGGACCCCACAGCAGGGCAGGCTCAGATGCTGCAGCCTTCGTCAGAAGGTTCTCAGGGCAAATTGCAGGGAAAATTAATTAGGCAGTAATTTCCACCTCCCTTTCATCCTAGGGAGATGATTATTATTATAATTATTTTGTTAAATGACAGTGATAAGGACAGTCTGGCTTTTGTATGGTCAGAAGATATGGAAGCAGAGGCAGAAACATTCCTGGTTATATCAGGCAGCTGTGCATGGTGATGGGTCATTTCACTCCATTATGGTTTCTGGCAAGTGAGTATTACAGGGTGTGTGAGGGCATCGTTTCTCAGTGATGACTTCATTTGGCTCTCCAAACAAACAGCCGTTCCTCACCAGGTGCAAAGGGTCTTGTATTTGTTTTTTTCCTCCTTGAAGGGAAAAGAACTGCAATCCACTGGTGCTGTTTTCACTTTAGGTATCTGCCTGACAGCTGTGGTGGTCTCTACCTCCAGCAAAACAGCAGTGACATGAGCCATGGCAGGGAAAATTCACTCGTCCGTGCTCAGCCTCGACGGGGTGCCTTCATGGCCAGGTGAGTGGGTTCAAAAGCCCAGACCCCCAGACTCAGACCTTCTGTTCACACTGGCTGTTTCTAGGTTGTCTGTATCCAATGTGCAGGTCTGCTGAGAAGTACCCACACTGAGTTGAGTAAAGTCTTGGCTTACAAAGGACATGAAGGTCTTGTTGGAGGAGTTGCTTCACCCCTGGAGGTATGTACTGGAGGGAGGGCTAAGCCTCCGGTGTGCTTGATCTGTCTGAGATTGACTGGTTCCTCCTAAAACCCAAGTATGGGAATTGATCTTGTGGATGGTGTCCGAGTCTGGCCTTGAGAATGGACGAGGAGACAAACCTGGCTGGTAACTCAACTACGCAGACCACTTCTAGCTGTCCTCCAGCACCCCATCCTTCACTGGTGCAGCTACTTGCATCTGAATGCCTACCCTCGCCATGCATCAAACCTCAGTGATCCCACTTTTCTTGAAGTCAGGAACCAGAAAATTTGGAAGTGCTGGGGAATCTGCTGTCCCTGGAAGATGTCCTCTTTGAGAGTGCCAGGAGATCAACTGGTTGAGAAGATAATCTTGGCTTCACTTCTTTCTGAACCAAACCAGAGCATTTTAGAGATGAAAACAATTTAAACTTCCTTCAGATCTTTAAGTAAATTTATCTTAGATAAATTTAAAGCCCCAACTCTCCTGTTGGCAGCAACATCTTAAACTTTCATTAAACTTTTCTACTTTCATCTCTAAAGCTGTATTTTTGTCCTTGATACTCTTCCTGGAAGGCGTTGCAGAAACTCACAGCTGGTGGTTACGGTTAAATATGAGGAAGACTAGTAGAACTTTTCTTCTGTAAAAATACATTTCTGAATGTCAAGTTCAGTCTTATCTTCAGGAACAGTCTGAAGAGCTTAAGGTGATTTTTGGGTCCTGGGTTTTTTTCAGAATCAATTCTTTTTGCTTCTTTCTAGTGTAATTAAAGAAATAAATCCCCCAGCAGCTCAGCTCCACATAGAGCAGAGCTCCCCAAAGAAAAATGATGATTCCAGCTATTTTGTCGTTAAATTTTTTCTTTTTTTTTTTTGCCCTGTAGAGCATCATCTGTCACAGAAGCTGTATGACAGAGAAAGGGTCAGTAAATCTTAAGCTGGTCCGGTTAGTCTGGAGAAGGAGGATCAGCTAACCTGTGGGAAAGCAGATAAATGGGGACACGTTACCCAGCCTGCCTTCACCTTCGCCTCCACACTGCGCTGCCTTGGATGCCGCAGTGCTCACAGGAGATGTGGCAGTTTGTGGCCAGGAAACTAACAGTCCTGTCAAGGTCCCCTGGAAGTGGAGCCCCAGTATGGGCACCCTATGCAGGGTCACGGGGTGCTGGGGGTGAGTGTGGTGTGTAGCACCCCTCTGTTGACCTCGCTGCTGGGGAAGGCAGCTTCACCCTGCAGATGGTGGTCAGGGCCCATCAGACTCGCTTTCTTTGGTAACCTGAGCCAGGATTTGAGCCGAGGTCTCCAAAGGTGAAAGGCTAATACGCTCGCCTCCCTCCCTGCCACTGAGCCCCCGTTGCTTTGTGAAGGCGATGCACTAACTTTGGGAAATCACCCCTGCAACCCATAAATGATGAATGAAAGGAGAAAGCCCTGCTCAGCGCGCAGGGATAACGCGCTGGCCGCTGGGCTGTTTGCTCTGTGGTATTTAGCAAACGGACTGCAAAAAAGCTCGGCAAGATCCCAGACTAAAGGAGAGGACAATCAACTGAAAAACTCACTGGCTTCAATTATGGTCTGGAATTTAATCCTTGTAGGTTTGGTAGGGCTTCCCCCCCTACTCCAACCACTTGCCCCCCCCCAGGCAAAATCCATCTCAAGTAGGTTTCTCTGAGGTCTCAGGGAAGCATGCAGAGGTATTAGGCTCATAAAGGCTTTCTTATTCATAGAAAGCTCTGTAGATACCACAGAAGCTTGTACAGATTACTTCTGGGTGAGGCCATAATGCTGGAAGTGAAAGGGGCTGGGAAGTTCTTGTGGCTGGGAAATCCAGGCTGGGAAGAAGAGAAGGGTGCTTAAAGCCCATAAATAGTTCTCAGCTAATGAAATTGCTGGGTGGGGAAAAGGGGAAAATAGCTCTTTTTAAAAGCAGATGAGGCAAACATGCCTCCCAACATATTTTCTGCTCATAAAACTCAGTCTGGGTTTCTAGGTAACTAGTGGAGAACACCCCAGGGAGACGTTTCTGAGGGTTTCTCGCAGTTGCTAGCTTTGAATAACTGAATGGAAGTGCCGCATATCTCGCACAGAGCATGGCTTACCCCATCCCACCGCTCCTGAGGCTCACTCATGAATGAAGCAAATCTCAAAGTCTGGGGATACTTCACATTGGGAGATGCACTGTTGGGATCCGACATTCACCAAGAGCAAGAGGAATTATTTTATGAGCCAGTCCAATCTCCTGGCTATCTCTGCTTAAATCTCAGTTTTGCCTTCTATGGCCAAGTGCCATCCTGGATTCCTGGGGCTGCCAGTCCTCTGGCAGAGCCATCTCCCATTGAGAGCTTGTTCACCTGCTGGATGGGGATTCAAAGGCTGATGGCCTTTCATAAGGTACTGATCCTCCTCCAGATCCTGCTGTTCATTTTATTTCTAAATATTTTTATTTCTAAGCAGCAGTCACTTTCTGGACCTCAGTTTCTCTGCTGTTCTTGGGCTTACCTTCAGCTCTGCCTGAAGGTAGTGAGTCAAATTAATTATCAAAGGCACAGAGAGGTTCAGGGTCTGGGGTGGCTTTTTCCCCGCCCCCCCCCTTGCTGGCCACGCTTTGCTCACAGAACCAGGCTGTGCCTGTAAACAGTGGGGGTTTAAGCAAGGAAAAGGGTGGCTTCTTCCTTCCACTATGAGGGATGGATGTGGTCCTATCAAAATGATATTGAATATTTCTCCCTGACTCTTAAAGATAGATTTGCTCTAATTATTATTGTACTGAAAATAAGCGTTTGGATCCCATCTAAGCCTTGATGTGAGTAGAGACATTTACAATGAAATAAAACTAGGTGAACACTTGGTTTACATGAGGTTTTTTACCTTACTGGTTTCCCTGTCTTTGCTGGGATTCAGATCAGCTAATCCAGTGTGTGAATGATATCCTGGTGCATTGCTGCAGTCCAAAACAGCATAGGGTTCTTGCCGGTCATAAACTCAATCTCAAGCCCAGGAAAGCTGTGACTGGCAAAGCAGGGCATCCGGGTGGGTTAAATTCACTAGTGCTGCTTTGTGCACAGGGACAACTTAAATCTAGGTAACAAACTTGACGTGAGTCACTGCTGTTTAAAAGCAGCTATAGGGAAGATAAGCAGTCAGCTGATCATCCCTGACATGTAAGTGGGCCTCAGGATGGAGAAGATGCAGATACTTTTCCTGTTTGCAGCCTGTGCTCTGGTGAGCAGGCAGCGATGCTGAAGGGACGGATGGCACAGAGATCATTTACTGATGTGATTTAATATTGCTCGTATGTCCGTGCCAGTTGATGGCCACGTAGGAAGGTGGATCCTTCTCGCTGTGCGGAGGAAGGCAAGCTGCTGATGTGTGTGCAAAGGATAAGCTCAGAGGAAGGAAACGGCATGTGCCTGCTTCCAGAGGGCCAAGCCTGCACAGGCAGGATGGCTGAATACAGCTGTGATGAAATCTGGTGATAAGTGTATTAAAAAGGGGGAGTTGTTCTGCAGAGGTCAGGTGTGAGTGTCTGCAAAGTCCAAGAAAACTCGTAACATCTCAGGATTAGCTAACACAGGCTGCCAATCTCTGCAAGCACAAGCTGCTCCTGTGTTTGCAGAGTAGAAGGAGCTGTAAATGAAACACAGCAAACTCTGCAGCTGACAAGTGAAGAGAAGAGATTCTTTTATTAATCAAAGTCTGGAAAAGATCATCTGGTGAGCCAGTTTTGGACCAATCTGGCCAGGCCTGGGACTAGCCAGTCCCTGTTGCTGGCAGAGACTCTGGGCAATCCCACCAGTTGCTCTTGCCTTTGCAAGATGCTGTTTGCTGTAGCTGTTCTCCTGGGTCTTGCTCCTGTTTGTGTGTGTTGTGGTTTGTTTGGGTTTTTTTTTTCCATTATAACAACCAATTTCTGCTTCCCAACGTGGCTGTCCTTGTCCCTATTCCCAGCCAGCCCACCCTACCGCACCAGGCTGGCCTTCATTGTACAGGGTCTCCCCCAAAAAGCCAGGGAGATCGGAGAATGGTCCAGTGTGAGCAGGCCTTTCTCTGACCTTGCTCTTGTGTTGGTATAGCTGCCCTGTCTCTAGTTTCTCGGCTCTTGGCATCCCTGAGCATCCCTTTAGCCCAGGCTTCTGATTTAGTACGATCCCAGATTTGTCCATTTCCTAATGTCTCCTCCAAAACCAGTTCTAGCTGGACTCTAACCACTGAGGCTACTGGTATCCTTTTCTATCTTAACTGATAGTTTGAAACCTGCAGGAGCTGCTAATATCTGCTCAGGGATTTAGCAGAGGGTGACTTGTGTTGTGAGGAGAGGACTATGTGTTCTATACATCCCTCCTGCCCTGAAGCCATAGTTTTATCTTCAGATCTATTTTATTCCCCCCATTAGACACTCTGGGAGGACAGATATAAATTAAAAGCAAATTATGCAACCTGATACCATCAGTCAACAGACACCTATCCCTGCCCACATACCCCGAATAAATGAAACCACCATCGCGTCTGGCTACAGACTGTGGAAGAGCTGAGGGGGGAATGTGAAGGTCAAAACACTCAGATACTGGATCCATCGTGCTTTTGGGCAGATTTTGAATAGTGCTGCATCAAGCAGCTGCCTTTCCCTCCGCGGTTGCGCCTGGAAGGGCTGGCAGTTTCAGGTGACAGCTCTTGGATCAAAAAGCAGAAGCGAGGGGCACGGTATTCCCTTCGGGGGAAGACAGATGATGTGTGTTTCTGTTCGCTGTGCCGAGTACCTGATACAGGTACTGCTTCCCCTCACAGGGAACATTTTGTCCTGTGGCTGCTGCTGCAGGTACATAAAGGTTTGGAGAGCACTGACAGCTGGGTGAGGAGATCTGGGTGGTGGGGTGCAGGACATCCATTCCTCCCCATAACCCTCCTGCTCCCCAGGAGCTCAGCTCCACTCGGGCTGGAAACCAGAGTTGGTTGCACCTCATTTCCAACCGCCTTTTGACCAGTGAGAGATCTGGTGTCTCTGGATCCGTCCAACGCCGTGCACTCCAGCCAGGCCCCCCCCAGCTGTGGTTCACCATCGCCTGTGTAAATACGGCTCCCTGTTAAGTCTGTGCTTGCGAGGCTTTAAAACAGTCCAGACGCCAAACCCCGACTGCTCGGGGCTGTACTGCAGCCGGCTGGGTGCTGTTTATTGCCCCAAAAGGGTGTCTTTAATCGCAGGAACTAGCGAGGCAGCGCCGACAAGGGCTTGGCTGCAGGCTCCTGTTTCATCGAGGGCACGGTGCGGTGATCTTCTCCCGCTTTCTTCCACACAAGGATTTGGTATCTCGGGATGAGATACAGGTCTGGCTGCTCAGTGTGTGCTCTCAAAGCTTGTGTGAGAGCCCACGTCTCCCCTTCCTCTCTGCCTGCCTTGTCCTTGCAGGTGGTGTGGGGCTAACCCCACCCTGACACAAGAGATGGTCCAGCTGGTGTCCTGAAGAGAGATCCCCCATCTTGTGCTTCTGTCCCGTTCTCTAAAGAGCTGAAGAGTTAAATTTTCCTCTGAAAACCCACTGTTCCTCTGGAGAAGGCCAAGCCTGTCCAGAAGCTGCGTTGTCTCCTGTGGTGGAAGGAGAAGTGTAACATTAGGCAACCAGGGGAGCTAATGGAAGATGAGAGTGAGTTCAGGGATTCAGCTTGAGAGCTCCAGGGAGCAGAGCCCTTGAAACAGGTCTCCTTGGGGCTGGGGACAACCTCCTGCACGGTCTGCCCTCCATCGGTACCTGCTAAACTTCTGTGTTCCTGATTTAGTTATGCTCTGAGAACCTGACTTCATAGATGGTCACCATTTCTGGGGATAGCGTTCCCTTCCTCGCATTTTCTTCTGTGGCTGTGCAGTAGGAGCAGAAGGGTGTTCTGCTTGGTTGAGAAAAGCATCCAAGGCACTGTCTCCTTCGTATGGCTGAAGAGTGCTGTTGGATGCAGCGAGTGGGAAATGCCCAGATTTTCTTTAAATCACCAAATTCTCTGTTCCGTGACATCCAGATAGCACTGCAGTAACTGTCTGTGCCCTTTGAGGTACCCTCTGACCAGAGCTCAAGCATTGAGCGTTGCATTTCAGATTGCCTGGATAAGTTCTCCAACGACAGGCTCAACCCACTAATAACTCTTGGAGGATATCACCGCATTTCTCAGGTGTGCTCAGCTTTTGAAATGACATTTCCCCTGGTATTAGGAGTTCTGGAAGCTGAAACCTGCCAGAAGATCGGTATCTTTAACCGTATCATCAGGACTTCTTTTGGGAAAAGGCATCTGTAGAATGGATTGTCATAGGCGCAGGCATGAAGTGTTGAAAATCAGCTGAAGGGCAGAACGTATGGGGGAGGGTGTGTCTCTGGGTGTGCTGAAAGGAAATGTTATCTCTAAATTGCTTATTAAAAACTTCATTTTAATGTCCTGATTCAGATCCTGTTTATTCCAGTGCAATCAGGAGTAGCTCCTCTGAAGCAAAGCCTGTGCCCGGTGACAGCAGTACCAGCCAGCGGGGCTGCAGCAGGAGAAACGTGAGAGCAGAGTCAAGTCCTGCATCTTGAGGCAACAAAGATGGTGATGGCTCTAGAGGGGAAGGCGTATGAGGAGAGGCTGAAGGCCCTGGGCTTGTTCAGCCTGGAGAAGAGGAGGCTGAGGGCAGAGCTCATGGCGCCCTACAGCTTCCTCCCGAGGGGGAGCCAAGGGGCGGGTACTGATCTCCTCCCTCTGGTGACCAGCGACAGAACCCCAGGGAACGGCATGGAGCTGCCCCAGGGGAGGGTTAGGGTGGGGATCAAGAAAAGGTTCTTCACCCAGAGAGTGGTTGGGCCCTGTCACAGGCTCCCCAGGGAGGTGGTCACTGCTCTGAGCTTGACTGAGTTCAAGAAGCGTCTGGACAACGCTCTCAGTCATCTGCTCTGATTGGGCTGGTCCTTTGTGGAGCCAGGAGTTGGACTCGATGGTCCTTAGGGGTCCCTTCCAACTCGGGATATTCTATAAAGTCCTTATTGTTTTGGACCATGCAGTGGTTTTAGCTTGACCTCAAGAAAATCCCCATTTGAGGGACTTTCTCCATCCATATTGAGTATAACCCCCAGCTCTTGATTCTTTAGCCTACCTGGCTTTGACCATCAGCTGGTCAGTCCTGGGTTTGCTGTTCTTGACATCCAGTAACGCTGCTTTGGCAGATTTTTTTGAGGCAGTTCACGAGTAGTCATTCAAACGCTGTTCAAACCCCTCATCTAATAAGCTAGTAGCAAACCAGCTTCCAGAGCTGTGCTCTATTCCAGCAACTCCCTTTGCCAAGTAGAAATTACACTATTTTCCAATTTCATTATTACCTCTGTTTTTTATTATAGCATCATTAGAGTGAGAAAACTGGAAAGGAAGTAGGGATTGTATAATGGAGGAAATAGTGAATTAATACCTCTACCATATGATGGAACGGTGCAGAGCTGTGACAGTGTCAGAAAAATGTAGAGCAAATAAAGATCAAGCTGGCTGGATGAGGACGAGACTTCTCTACTTGCTCTGAGGAGTATTAACTTGAAAAAAAGAAGTATTTCTCAGAAATGTAAGATCTCCCATTTTCCTCTTGCATGCACGCGTGCTTGCTTGTGAATAAAGCCATCGCAGGGATACGGAGGGGGTGGGAAAAAAAAAAAGCTTTTATGGTGCGTAGATGGGCTTTAGCACATCAGCAAAAGAAAGCGGATTTATTGCCTGAGAAGTCCTGTCAGGGCATTTTAAGGAAAGGGCTACGTATGATGACAACAAAGAGTTGTCTATTCCTTACCATGTGGTTCTCCAGCGCTAAATCCCGAGAAGTGTTTATTAGCTCTTGAGCATTTATAACTACCGGCTTCGGTGGGCTGGGGTCTGAATAGGGCAGTGCAGCTCACGACAGCCAGGAATGCCGAGGGGTTTGTCGTCTTTATTCTGAGAGGGTGGCAGCACTAAATAGCGAAAAACACCCGCGGTTTGTTTCTTCTTTCTTTTTCCTGCCACTTTTCGAATTACATCTGTATTTTCAAGCTCGCTGACCTTACGCCGACATACACAAATCAGCCAAATAACCTGTTCTTTACCGCGCGCCCTGCATTTCCTGGCGGAGCGTGAAAAGTCGGCTGTTACAACGCGTGGAAGTGGCGTTGCTCGCAGTTGCTGTTTACGCTCGGAGAAAAACCTTTGGGAAACGTATCCCTTAAAACCCCATTTTGTTTGTAGTAACACCAGAAAGTAATGAAATGCAGGTATGTATCATTTTTATATTGACGCTGGCTTTTGAGAAGTTTAGTGATTAGCGAGGGTAAACAGCTCCGCAGCAGAAACTGCTGCGCCGTTGTCAGACCCCAACAGGCGTGCTTTTAATAACAGCCTGTTAGACAGTTCGCCGCCTTGCAAATAGATGCAGGTTTTGGAAACAGCTTCTTATTTATATATCTTCTGATCATTCCGAATGCCTGACAGCCCTGCAATAAAGATGCCTCTTAGCTAAGTAAACATCTCCAAAGTTGCTGCAGGCAAACCGACAGCCAAGGGGAGAAGGCAAACGTCGGTTGGGAAGCATCAACGGGCAGGGAACGGTGAATTTTAAAGTATAAAATCCGGATTATACGTTTCTAGAGCCTCTTGAAGGTTTAAACTCTCTACAGCCTGTTGAGAGCAGAATGATCTCTGACTTCCTGCAAGGAGGCCAGTGCCGGGGTGGAGGGATGCAGCTGCTTCACCAGCACGGAGCAGCTGGGCAAGGCCAGAAGGGATGCGAAGAAGCGTTTTGCGTCCTCCTGAGAACGCAAGGAGGAGGTGGAAGGAAGCTGGTCGCGGTGACCTAACCTCACGCTCGTCTGCAAACGGAGCCTCTGGAAAAGCGACGGCTCTTGGGTACGTTCCCGCTACGACTGCAGAGATCGGCGCGGCAGGCTGGGGCGACCCCCAGCAAATGCTTTGAAGGTCCAAGAGTTATATAGGAAAATTATGGGATGTGAAATAAAATACTAGGCGATCGATGAAAAACATACATTTATTGAGATGTTACAGTCAATTGCATGGCTGTTAAACAGCTATAACTATGTATTAAATAATCAGTTCAGCTGGTATTTATTTAATATAATCGCAGCCTATTAAACCTGAATTAAGTACAGAGTTAAGTGTCTCTGGGACACACAGCCGAATGCGGTGCCAGGAACATTTTATGTTGCCTGAAACCCTTTGTGGAAAACTCCCACAAACACAGGCTTTGCAAAACCGTCCTGTGCTTTACAGGGGAAACACAACATGAGATTTTTAATTTGGACCTGAGCTGCAGCAGAGTTATCTAGCAAGTTTTACCTGCACTGAGACTTAATGTAGATGCATAATTTCTGTGGATCAAAAATACTTGACTGACTTTTTGGAACTGTTCCTTTACAGATTTTTGTATGGTTTATTTTGCTTTACTTGCACATCTTTGCTCCCTTGATTGCCTGATGCTTATGCAGTTATTCACACCAGCACAAAGTGAGTCCAAAGTAAATGTAAAATGCTGCTAAATCAACACGGAATTTGCTCTGACCTGGCTGGGCTTGCAAATGGGAGATGTGAATAAGGAGCAAATCTCAGTCTGGAAATGCGAGGTCAGAGGACCCACGGGGACATATAGTCCTCAACTCCCAACAGTTTCCCATTTTCTTTCTGCCAGCTTATGGAGGTTTGTGCCCTGGCTCACGAGCATGGGCCGTCGGTGTGGTTTACTCAATGTGTGTTCAAGTGCTGCTCTGAAGGGTCCTGGTGCCAAACACCTCGGAGCTAGCACACACTAATGCCTGGGATGAAACTCTCGTCTGTGACTTGGTGAAGTTGCTGCCATTGATGTTCTGGGTTTGGGTCAAAGTATTTCTGGTTTTGTTTACTTTACACCTCTTCCTTCTCCTTTTTAGTGACAAATGAAACTGAGCAAAGACTCTTGTTTTTCAAAATAAATACCCAGACTGAATGACACGTAAACTGCATATGGTGTGCATTGCAGATTTATTTTCATTTTATTTTCAGAGCTTGCAAAGAAAAGGTGCTGAAGTCAGGGGAGACCCTCACCCATCAACCCTCAATGCCAGGGCTCTCTGTGGTACGCTACATGCAGATTATCTGCGTTTCTTTTACCAGGCTCTGTGCCTTTCCCCAGCTTCCTGAGCTGGTATGTCATTTCACCATTCCCGGGGTGTGGGACCGCTGTGGAGAGCCGACGGCAATTTATTCTCCCCGTCAGAGATGACTCTCCCGATAGCGGCAAATACAAGTGGAGAGGAGGCGAGTGAGCCCACGCGGGGTGTGATCCTGCCACCCAGTCGCTCCCATCTTGCAGCGGGGATAGAAGCAAGCCGGGATTGCGCTAACCGGGCAGATCCCGGTTCCTGTGGAACCTGAATGCCTCTGTGTAATGAATGCTGCCGCTGCAATCCCCGTTCCCCTCCCTCCGGCTAATTAGCCCGTGTTTAACACCCGGACAAAACCCTGCTGCACCTGCACCGCCTTGGGAAGCACAATGCTGGGGCAGCCAACAAAGCGGCGTGGCAGGGACCCCAATGCACTGAAAGCGCTGCCGTCCCTCGCAAGCACCACTTTGAAAAAGGATGATAGAAAAGGGGGGAAAGAAAATAAAAGAGGAGGAGGAGATTCACTCACTTGGACTTTTTCACTATTGGAGAGAATGGGTGAAAGCCCCACAAAAGCGGCTTAATAAAGAGGAGAGGGAGAACAAGGCGAGAGGGGAAGTGCAGGGCAGGCTGAAAGGAAGGAGGGCTTTCCAGGTTGTATTGTCCCCTTCGCTCTCCAGAGATCCTTAGTCAACGTCTCAAAGGCTGTCGATGACATCAAGTTGATTGGTTTTGCTGCAGCCGTTAAAAGCAGCGGCTGGAGAATCGATGTGGCCATCTTCTGCGCAGGACCCACTTGTTAGGAGGACAAAACGAGTCTCATTCATGGGCACTACAAAGGGGTGAGCTCTGCTTTGATGTGGTGATGGATGGCCCCTTCACCTGTTTCTTCCCTGGGGAGGAACTGTGCGATGCATTTTCATCCAACTCTCTGGCCAAGTTCTTGGAATAGCTGCAGTTCAGCAATAGGTGAAATTATTCCTTTTTGAAAAAAATGCCAAAAAGTCTTTAATGAGAAAAATACTTATTTCTACCTCCCATCCAAGAAAGGTAGACTTATTCCTCCCTGCCCAATACACGTATGGAAGGAAATAACCTGTGGTTCTTTTATGGCCACATGGGATGACAATTTGGTTCACTATTAGGGCATGGCTTTTAGAAGATGCTTCTGCTTTGTCATAAATAGAAGTTAAGTCTCAGATGTGCCACACAGAGGGATTTAGGTTCCCATGCTGATCACTCTACAGTTGTAGGCAGCCTCAGGAGAGAGAAGAGTGGGATGCATTGCTCAGAGACACCTGCAAGATGACCTGGATTGCCACAGTGGTGTGATAGATGAGCTGTCCTACAGGAGGGAAACCAGAGACAGGATGGTTAAGTCACTTTCCTGAGATTGCTGAAAGAGTCAGTGTGGAGGATGGCTGTAGATCTCTGGAGATTCTTATTCCTAGGCTAGTGTGGCCATATCTTTAGTCATATTTTCTTGTTATTATTTGTACAGGATGGAAAAAGCGGAGCCCATGAAGCGCAGTCGAGATCACCAGTCTGTTGCGCAAGGTGCTGTATTTCTCCTTGCCTGAGTTAGCGCTCTCTGATCCACAGTTTGGTGCAAAATTCCTGAAGGATCTTATCCGAGAGAATCTATTCCCTGTGGATGAGCTCCCTGACTTAGTATTTCACCATTGTTTGTACCTGGGAGGTCTGGGACACCCCAAGCACATCCACGTCACCTTCCCAACACCCCTGGGAACGCCAAGGCATCATGGACATGGGTGGGTTGTGACTGACCAGTCACAGGGTGATGCCCGTGGTGGTGGGATGTCTGGCAGCTGGGACTGCAGGACAAATGGCCAATTAGGAGATTGCTCATAGAAGCAGAAGTAACAGTCGTTACAGGCTGTGGGCATAACGTGGTTGATCTTGAAATGAGCACAATACATTCAGGCTTAAATAGGGGAGTGATCAGAAGGTCAGTCTCAACAAGAATCCCTAGGAGTCTAATGCTGGACATAAATTAGTATCAACAGTTCAAACACCTCAAAAATTGGAAGTAAATGACTTCAGACACTTAAGACAGGTGGTACCCAGGCACCAGGCAGAGACAGAAAGCCCACGTCTCAGGGCAACACCAGTTTCTCCCTCTCCCGTGAGCTGGACTGCAGCAGTGGGATGGTGGGACTATTGCTTGATGCTGATGTGAATTTCCTGAACTTCCTGGCACAGCAGATGAGAGAAGGGGAAAAGAAAGTGATCTGTGTCTGGGAACGTACGGTTTTTCTGGAAGTATTGCTTCGGTTTCATCCAGAACATGAGAAGCAGAGAGAAAAACTAACCCAGTCTCCTGCTGTGTCCTCCTACAGTGATATAAATATGGCTGGGAAATGTCTGTACTGTTTATTACTTTGGAGTCAAGTGTGCACCGGGTATTTTCAGAAACATGGGAGAAGTAATGCCTTCTGGCTGGCTTTGAGTTGCTAGGTCATCTGACAAATTTCCCTTTCTCTGTCCCCCTGCTTGTATATACACACAGAAATGCCGACATGGGTATTTTAATGTATATTTTAAAACTAGACGAAACGTTGGTGTGTTGTTTGGAGATGTGTGGCATAGAAATAAATCACTGAGGAGAGCAAGGAAGGAACATGTGCTGCTCTCTGGCAGCTTTGGTTTACTCGGGGCTGCACGACGAAGCAAGACATAGCTCCAGAACAAACAGGCAGGCGGGTGGGTGAAGATCAAACCTTATGGGCAAAAAGACCATCCACCATCTTCCTGTGGGTTTGACAGAGGATTTAAGGTGTGTTTAGGGAGTAGCTGGAGGTGGTTCAGCACAACACTGACAGCTTCAAGTGGGGAGAGGGCTTTTGGCAAGGAGAGGGGAGAGGAGGGCTGTTTTCTCCATTCTCCAGGGCTCCGTGGTTGAACGGGGTCTGCAGCCTTGGGTGACCCTGTGGAAGAGGCTGCTATGGATGTGGTGGAGGAGAGGATGTAGGGGACAACTGGGCCAGCTCCCTGCCTCACCCAACTGCCTGAAAATGTCTCAGGACATCAGCTGCCAACAGCCAACCAAAGTGAATTAAGACTTTAAAGAAAGCGCAAGGTTAAAAAACATTATCGAGCTCTTTTGTTTCCCATGTGTTGGGTTGGTATTATTTGCTTTCTGACCATTATGATTAGATAAAACAAAAAAAGACCTTGAAAAAGTGACTTAGGGCTACCCAGGGCCATGAAAAGTGGAGATGCAGTTCTCAGAAACAATGAAATATTAGCCTTTGCACATAGCAGAAGACACCAGGGACTGATCCCCAACCTGATGCCACCAAGAGCAATCTACTTCTGTGAGGGGGCACCCCACGCTTTCTAAATTCCTGCCTTTACCTCGGAAAGCTGATGTCCTGTCTGTGACATGGGGGCAAGGCTAATTAGGTAGCTCAAATGCTAGGAGGACAGCAGAGCTCCCTGAGAACATGGCCTGCTCATTACACTCATTATCATTATCCGTGTCTTTCCAGACACGCGATGGACGGACAACCACATGGCCCTGAGAGAGTTTTGTGCACAGGCCTGTGCACTGACAGAGAGGAGAGCTGTCAGGAGGAGGAAGGCTGGGCCTGGGATTGTCTTAATTGCATGTTAATGGGTCCCAACTGGGAGACAGGCTCAGCTGGGTGCCAATTACCCTGGTTGATAAGAAGCTCTGATTGGGTCCTTGGAGGAAGCTGGTTCCTCACTGAACTTACTAAAGGGAGCCTGGAAAAGGAAATAGATGTTGCTTAAAAGGGGGGAGGGTTTGGTTATTGATTTTTTTTGTTGTTATGATTTGGAAATTTGCTATGGAGAAAGTTGGAAGGGTTGACAAGCAAAGCCAAGAGAGTTGTGTTTCCTGGGGGACGAGGTTGCAGTGGAGCAGACAGAAATGCTTGGAGAAGTGTTTCCCAGGGCATGTAGGAGAAGCAAGCCTTGACAGGGCTTCCCGGTGGGTGTCTGCTTGCTCAACTGCTTGTAAGGAAAAACTAGAGTTGCATCTTTCTATCTTTCTGCTTTTACTGTGCTGCTTCCCTAGCCAGCGAGGGGGCTGGGAGGGTGATGTATGGAAGCTATAAGCTAGGGGGAAGGTGGTGTTATGGCTCTGCCTCCCTCCTCGTTTGCTTGCAGGTGCAAGATGGAGAGCTGTCTGTAAGGTTTGTGGGGGCTGGTGTATGCTGGAAGGCAGGGTCCCCAGGGGCCTGCGGTAAGATATGGCTCATCTATACATTAGGATGAAGGTGCCTGTTTGAGCTTGGAGTAGCTTTGTATTTGCAGCTGTATGAAGCATCAGACTCTGTGTCAGTGTTGCATGGAGAAATGGGGTCAGGGGAGAGTGGCTTTCTATCTACGTATCCCTGAGCATGCTAGTGATATTGACATGTATGACAGGTTTTGCCTTAAAAAAAGATGGTCTCCTTCCTCCTGGGACCTGGTTGCTACAGCTGTTGCTCACAGTTGGAATAGATGGGTCCAAAGGAAATAACAACTTCTGGTTCTTTGCAAATAAGAAGGAAACTGAGGCACAGAGAGGTTGTGCTCCAAATGCAATCCGGTCGGTCTAAATTAGCTCTGTTCTGCCAGGTAAGTCAAGACTAACCACAAAATCACATCTGGTAGTGGAGACTCTTTCCTGTTTATTTTGCTTTGGTTTTATGAAAATCCTACATATTTTTCCTTTTCTTGCTGAATTGATCCATGGCCTTTACTCTCTATTGAGAGATGGTACCGTCGGTGTCTCTTTTCACTTTAAATCTTCCCCACAAAATGTTTTGCCTTTTTGCTTTCCTGTAGGAGGAAGGAGTGCAGCAGGCATGGTGTGGCCTTGCTGCAGTGTCAGGCACTGGTAATAGCCTCATTAGAGGATCTACTCTTCCTCTCCCTTTTTCTCTCTAGGACCATAAAGCATTTGCAGATGTGAAGTCAGATTCCAAGCATGGCTCACCTGCTCGTTGCAGTGCTTGGTCTTGATGCAGCTCCAGGGAGCTCTTTTGAAAGCCCTTGTAAAAGTATCAAAGGGGTGACTGGATGTTTTTGTTAGGGTGGATCTATTGCCTTGGATTTGGTTTTCTGGTCTAGGCTTTGTTGCATTGTTAAAGATTTATTCTATGAGCAGCTAAGGTACCTGGGCACACCGAGGGTCTAATTTGCCCAGCACCGTGTCTCTGAGCCTGTAGTTTCATACTCATTAGTGCTGGCTTTGTGCATTGGCCCAGACCGTGACACATCTGATCTGGATCGCTTGTTGGCATGTGCAGAGCTTGCGCTGGTCTTACACTTGTATGCTGGGAGAGTAGGTGTGTAGGCAGTCTGATATTTAATGCCGTGCAGAATGCCACACAGACACCTAGGCTGTCAGAATTAATCCACCAGCATTTTTTGAGATGGAAGAGTGAATTTTTATTGGAGTGGTATTCTACACTGGTTGGTTTTTTTTGTTGTGCCTTTGAGTTGTAACTAGGGCAGCAAATGCTGGACTTGGTGGATTGTTTTTTTTAATCACAGCCTTAGATGGCCAATATTGGATGCTCTGGGAAAGAAGATCAGAATGGGGCAAGTAAGGAGTGATTTTCTTCATACTAGTCTCTCAGATGATGTAAACCAAACAAGACTGGCCATAACCATACGAATTTTAACTGCCTCTGCTGGTGAAAAAGGAAAAGTACAACAGAGGCATCAAGGAAACCAGCACAGTCTTGTCCCCGAGCGCTCACTGCTGACTTATCAGCTTTTAAATTGCTGACAAATGACAAGCTCCTGTAATGATCCAGTTCAGAGGGTACCTTCTCGGAGAAACACAGGGATGCTCCTGGCAGGGTCGTTACTGGAAGTAGTTAATCACTGATTTGATATTCAAAGCTGATGGCGAAGTCAAAGCAGGTCAGCATGCTAATGGTCATCAGCGGTGGCAGCGACCAATTTCCACAGAATTATTGTCAGTGCAGGCAGCAATAAGCGGCTCAGAAAAGGCAATCTTTTATTTTTAAATGGGAGCCAGTATGGGGTGGGCTGTAGGGGCAGAATGAACTGCTGCCTGACAGGAGGCAGATTTGCTTCTAATTGGGAGAGGAGAGCAGTCAGGAGAGATGCAGCTGTAACTCCAGGGGCAAGCAGCATTTCCCAGCTGAGACCATCTGCTGTCATTTTTGACTGAGAAATCAAACAAGGTAATGCTTCTGGTTAGCGTGAGGGAGCTGGTGTGCATCGTGGGTGAGCCAGTCGTGGTGACTGGAGAGCAGCCCTTCCTCCACGGCCTGCTCCGCTGTGGGAGCTGGGCAGAGCCGCGTGTTGCCTGGCTTAAAGGTGGAAAATAAATGCTGGGAGCTCTTGGAGTCATTGCTGAGCACGCTGTCCAGGAAGGCTACAAAATGCCTTTTTGTATGCAGCACCTCTGTTTTCTGGCAGCCCTGGAGATACCCCAGGAACAACGAAGGCAGGTACATGGCGTGCTTTCCCCTAGCCCCACGGGTGGTATGGAGGTACCATCTGGAGCCCAACTGGTGAGGACTGTTCGTTTGCTAACATGGACAATTTGCTGTGGATCATCTTGTTTGTGTCCGGTAGTTTCCTGTTCTGTCAAAGGAGCTGAGTCAGTTTTCCATGAATGTGAGCTTTAAAGTATTTTGATATTTACTTTTATTTTTTAAACTCCTTGGTGAGTGGCTTTCCCTCAATTTTTTTTTTAAATTCATTCTCTTCAAAAGAGGAACGTGAGCACTGATTCTCGCTGGCAGCCAGAGGAGATGCTGCCCGATGATGGCTCAAAGCAGTGAGGGGTTCTCAGCACTTATTCCTGTGCCCGTGGGTGAGGCGCTGCTGTGCCGATGGCTGTGCAAAATTGGAACAAAAAGGCTGTCCCTGCCTTGTGAGTATCCCTGTCTAACTCCATCCAGTTATCTCGGACACCTTTCTTTGGGAAAGGGAGATTCCAGCATCGTGTTAGGGATTGCTCATTACTCTGAATTATTGACTCAGGGTATGTGAATCTGAGACATCTTGAAATTATTTCACTACAAAAAGCATATGTGGTGTGCGAACAATACCTCTGGAAACGGAGAGAGCAGGACAACAAGCGTTGTTTGATCGCCCTGACCTTTGCTGAAGGTGGGTTTCCATCTGGAGGTGAGGCAGGAGCTTCATCGCCCCTCACTTCTCTGCCCCTGTGCTTGAGCGGCCTTTAGCTGGTGCAAGTTTTACTGAAATGGACACACATGTACTAGGAATTGGACTTGAGACCAGCAATTAATTTCACATAATACCTTTGTTGTCCCTAGCTTGGACCAGATTTGAACTGGTGACCTGGAGATGAAAGTCACCATAGTCCCTTAATAGTCCCCCGAGGCGGGCAGGCAGCCTTCTTGCTGGCTGTGCTAAAAAACCATGGCCAGGCTATTTCTCTGCCTCTCTCAAGTTTAACCCTCTCCCACCCCCTTTCCTTCTCCCCACCTCCTCCTGCTCTCCTTTGCCTGCTGGGCATGACCAGGATAAAAGGAAGAGCAATGAGAGCCATATGTGAAGCCTTTTAACCTCTCTGGAATGGCCTGTGGTGAGTCTGGCTGGGCGGTGAGTTGTGCAGGTCCTGGGGTTGCTTGGTCCTCTGGACACTGCTTAGAGGGGACTGCATCAAGTGGAAATGTATTTGCTGGAAAAGAAATGGGAGTGTTCGGGAGTAGCAGACCTGTAGCTGGCATCCAGTTGTACAACTCAAGGCTCTCCCTGGTTCCTTTCATTCTTCATCTGATGCTGATATAGTCTTTACCCTCCTCTGGTCCCCTGCAGCTCCCTATGTGGTGGCAATGACTGGTGGGATGAACTGGAAAGCAAATTCTCAACACCTGTGGTGATGCAAGTCTGAGTGCAAATACAAGGAATTACCCTTTCCCATAATGCTATCTTCAATCCTCTTCCTAAGGTAGACTAGGAAAACCCCTCTGGCCTTGCATCTTTCAGACAAGATGCAAAACCATCCATTTTCCTGTCCTCTGTGCTGCTGAGCCATAAACCTGGCACTCCAGAAACCAGTGACATGCCTTCAGGTGGGGAGGTAAACTGAGTGTGGTTGGGTTTAACTCTTTCCTTAGCTAAGAGGTTTATAGCTGAAGCTATTTTGCCTTGAGGACCTTCAGAAATAGTGCTTGAAATGTGTTTCTAAAAAGGAATTAGCCAAACCTGAATATATTCCTGAACAGCTCCAACTGAACAGAGCAGGCAGGGAGTGCTGTTTGCATGTCTCTTACCTTGACTTGCCTTTGGCCTCAAATATGTCTCCTTGCCTCCTCTTGATGTTCCAGGGTTCCTTGTCTGACCTTGACTTTGCAGGGGAAAGGCAGGAGTGTGGTGCCCTGACTGAAATGAATGGAGACTGTTCCCACCTGATGGCCAAGCAATGTGCACCTTTGTGAAGTATCAGTAGCTGTCATCCTCCTCCCAGCTGAATGTCCAGGCCTCCTTCTCTGGGATGAGAAGTAACCCCTCAGCATACTAGTGAGTGGTCGTGCTTCCCCTTGAAGCAAAGTAATGTGTTGTGGGCTGCATCCTCACCAGTGAGAGCTGAATTTGCAACTGCTAAATCTTGTAGCTGTGGTGGGGAGGTGGGGTTCTCTGAGGTGTGTTTTATTGGAGCCTAAAATCCATGTGAGAGGAAGGAAAAGTGAACTAGATCCTAGGAAAACATCACATTTTGGTGCTACCCAGGAAGTGTCTTGCTGTGGTCTGGGGAACACCAAGAAGTGGCAGGCGTGCTTTGGCAGCAGAAGGCAGCAGTGAGGTTTGCGCTGCAGGAAACTTCCACCCTGGAATGCAAAGGATTTTACGGGCACTAATAAATTAAACCTCATGTGTTGACTCTAAAAATGCAGTGGTAATGAAGCAGCCTGAATTTACAGATAAGAGGAGTGGAGCATGGAGTAACCTGCTCGTTTCTCTGAGGTTGTAGGACCATCCAGTAGTATGGGTGGGATGGTGCCATGGAGCACGTCTCTACTGCACTGAGCCTTTCCTTCGGGCTCTTGCTCCTTGCCACAACATACCCAAATATCCTCTTCCAAAATCCTCCCTTTGATTTTAATCTAGCACTAAATGGGATACTTGTTTGTTGTCTTTGACATGTTCCTCAGAAAACCAGGCTTTTTGTCATAGCCTGGCACACTCCATCCAGAGGAATGCCTCTCCACTGGAAAAAACAAATTCTGGAAGTTAGAAAAATGCTGAAAATCCCATATGTCCCACTCTGCTCTCCAGAGCTGTGGCTGCTCAGTAATTCTCCCTTTGAGGGCTGGCTGCCAGATTAGTGACATGAGTTTGTAAGGAGGGGGAACACGTTTCTGCAGGTCCCATGCTGAGGAGTGTGCAGGCAGGCAGGAGCTCTGCGAGGCCTTCCACGTCTCCCCGCCAGCTGACACAGAAACAGGAGAGGCACCCTTTCCCCAGCTAATATTTTTTTTTTTTCCCCTAGGTCCTCTCCCTCTTTCACAGATGTCTTCAGGACCTTAAAGTCTTGCATGTGGGCTCTTGGTCCTGATGAAGCAGAAGCTGCCTGCAGGCAGAATAACCCCCTCCTGGACAGCTGGATGAAGACATCACTCATCAAGCATCAGCCCTCTCCAGGTAACAGATCTCTTGTTCCTGCTTTGCAGGAATGTCTGCAGTCACACGCTCGCACCTGAGGCTGTCAGCCTTCAAAGCCCCTTCTGCCCCGCACCCCTTGCTCTCCTGGGCTGATCCCCTCCACGCTCCCCTGGGAGGAGGGAGGGAGGGTGCACACATGTGCTGGTTTGGGGTTTGGCCCTGTGCACCCTGAACGGGCTCCAGTCCCAGCTGAGCACCTCCCGGCTGTCAGGGCGGTGAGGAAATCTCAGTGAAGGGCAAAAGGGAGTCGGATCCTGTAGGAAGGGAACAAAGCTCCACTTCCATGCTGGAAGGGGTTATTAGGATCTGGGACTGTCCTCCTCCCTCAGCTGTTCTGCAGGCTCCCTGCAAATCCCTTCTCCTTCCTGCCTCTTCCCATCCACCCAGCTGGGCTGCTCCACTCATCCCCCATTGCTACTTGTGCCTTCTAATTTCCCTACTATAGAAAATGGTATTAAAAATAATGAAGACTTTATACTAATCTCCCCCCCCGGGGTGGGGAGTGTGAGGTGTCACAAAGTCAAATGGGAGAGCATGAGAAAGGATTTACGTGAATGTGAAGGACATTAGTTCAGGAGGTTGGTCCTGGTCAGTGAATTAGTGTCCCTCAGTGTCTTGCCACAGTGAGGTGATGAGATGACAACTTGGTCATCCTGCTGTCACACAGGAGAAAAAAATGAAAGGGTATTCAGCAGCAGGAGTGAGGGCTGGCAGTGCTGAGAGGGACCATGTCTTCCTTAGATTGCAGGAGATGAGACCAGCCATGAAGGCTGTGGCTGAGCTGTCTGTTTAGAAACAGGTTTGGGGTTTAGGTCCATGTCCAGTGAGTTTTGGGTGGTCTGCACCATCCAGGGATCAGGCGAGAAGGTTGTCTTCCTCTTGTGTAAAAAACGACATGAAATGTAGTAACCAGGAGTAATTTTGACTTAGAAACTGTGCTGCGGTAGGTTAGATGATTGGCTTGGTAAGCTTTCTGGCTATTCACAGGGTTTTCACTTTGTCTGGTGTCAAAAGCAAATTGAGTACTCTGCCTTGTGTGCTGTGCTGTACATGGGGAATAGGGTCTTTGAAGCACTATTATGTTTTTTTCCTAGAGAAGCCTCTCCTTGGACCAACAGGAAATATTTCTGCAGTCCTTGCCATGTGTCCTAAAGCGTGAATTGCCTCTCGCACATGGGAGGGTGCTGAAAATAGCAGCGTGCAGACCTTCCTTAAACCCTAAAAATTAAATGGACACATGGTAGGCACCAGGAGAGAGGCAGTGATGGAGCCCTTCCAGGGAAAACAACCCTCCGTTATGGGTCATGGAGTAAACACAGATGTCTTGAATTGTAAGTAGCTGGAGGAAGCAGAGCAGAGCCATCGCGTGGTTTGCAGGAGAGGGTTTGCCTCGGGCAGACCTGCTGGGATGTTGGCCACAGTGTGAGACAGCAGAGCCCGACTTGGAAATTAGCTCTGGGGATGGCACGGCAGCCCTGCATGGGACTCACCAATTGTTCCGGCCCCTCAGCTGCCCAGGAGCGGGTCCCAGGTTGGCTTTCATCCTGTCCTGCAGTCTGAGAGCTTTCTGCCTCCACCTTTGCCTCACTGTACTGAGAATCGCTTTGATTTCTGGCTTGGTAGGGTGAGGAATCTGTGGCACAGGAAAAAAGCGAGCAACCTGGTCAAAGTTGTGCCTCATACGTGGTTTTTATCAGTGTGAAGCATCAAGACTTGGTTTTCTATATATCACTAGGCAGTCCCCCCTTTGCTCACAGCCTTACACCCTGAGAAAGAGGAGCCTAAAAATAAATCAGACTTATTGTGGGTGAGAATTGGAATGTGCCCTGAGAGGGGAACAGAGAAGAGCTATCCTTCCCAAACAAACCTGGTCCTGCAACTGGGCCAGCCTTTGCAGCAAAAATTGTGAATATTTCAGTTACTTAGGAAAAATAAAAGGAGGGAGGAAACAGCAATGATTGGAAAAAACCTAATAAAAATGAAGCAGTGGCAAATAGCTGGTCCACTTATTCACTTCTGGGTGAGCAGTCAGGGAGGAGCACCGTGGTGGGGTAAGTGCATGGCAGTAGTCCTACCCCCTGTGCTCTTGTGAGTTCTTTTCTCTGAGGGCTTCGCCAGCTGCAGGCTGTCCACCCCTTTCTCACCCGTTCTCCATATCACTTGCATCCTTTGCAGTGATTGAAAAAGAAGGGAAAATAAAACTTCAAAGAATAAGTGGGAGATATTATAAGGGCATCATCCTTTTTTTAAAGCATGTACTTGGAGATCTCTTAGCAAGGTTTCCTTTTGAAGCTGGATTTGACTGTATTTCTTAGGGCAGGGAAGCAAGAGTTGCAGCCGCAAAAGTGCTGCGCAGTGAGACATGGAGCAGCTCAGCTCACTGCGGTGAAAAGGGACCTGGATTCTGACTTCATCCAGGCTGCAGGCAGTTGCAGGAGGAATAGAAAGTGAATCTGGGCTTATTGCCATGTATAATATGATGTCTTTACATCCTGACCTAATTGTATTAATTCTTCACGGCAAATATCATATGGAAGTGGCTGATTAGTACCTAGCAATGAGAGTGGTATTGGCCATCTGGTGTGCTTGGCTTGGAAGAAAAAAAACAGCACCAAGATGAAACAAAGCTGAAGAACATCAGTCTTTCAAGTAATTCATTAGCTGGGTTCACTAAATTTGAGTTCAGATTTGTCTCTGCTGAGTCTTGGGTATGGGCAGGGCATGAGACGGTTGCATGGCTGCATCTAGGAGGAAAGTGACCCCTCCAAGCTGACAATGTGAGTTGTGGCTATTTTTCAAGTAAAACTCCATAAGAAACAGTGATGTCAGCTGTTTCACCTGACTTACTGTCAGGTTTCCCTTTGTTCTGGGAAACCTTATGTTAAGTTTGAGTCCTGATTCAGGGAGTGCAGCTTGTTTATAGGTAGAATTAAAGTCATCCTATCTTTCCTTCCATGAATTAAAGCAGATGGGGAAACTGATCTTTTTTCTTATGTCTTACCTAAGCTTGGAAAAAACATCTGAGCCTGGTCTGGCAAGGCAGTCATAAATCCTTTCCTTTATACTCTGCTCACATCTGGCTGCACAATGACAGGCAGCTCGGAGACAAAAGACCTGTCTGCTTTTGCTCTTGTTTGTGTTGCTTTTTTTTCTTCCCTGCAGTCCTGGGAAAAGGTGGTATGAGAGAATGGCATGGTGCATTGGGCTGGGGAGCACTGTAGCTTCTCTTGGGGTTTTGCAGTAAATATATCTCATGAGATCTACCAAGTCTGAGGGTCCTTCTTGAGGCATGTGTGCTTATAAAGTGAGATTTGACTTCAGATGCTAAGATATTGGGACTTTTGCTGAAGGACTTTTTTTTATTGTTGGAAGTAGCCAGGAGGAACCCAGCTTAGTTTGAAAAAACAGAGTGGGAAGCTTGAAATGAGTACTAGAGGGCTCCAGGGAGATGACAAAGTGGCTGGGTTCCTTGGATGGGTGGAGAGAGCAGTCAGGGAACCTGGGTTTGAGTCAGTATTTTCCATCTGTGTAAGGGTTGGCCAGAGGTAAGCTTGAACTTTCTCATCAGCCAAGTGTCCATGCTGGACTGGCCATTCATGAAAGATCTGGGTGTGCCAGAAGCTTGCTGTGCTCTGCAGCGCTACCTTCTGAATGATTTTGGGGAAAAACTCATTTATTTCTTGTTACAAGGTGCTTTCCTGCACTGCACCTGTGTAGACTGGAAACAAATGAGTAGTGGCAAGTTTGGATGGTAGGGCACTGGGAGTGATCTATAACCATGACCTTTTAACAGGCTCCTTACCAAGTGTGCTTGCTAGGTAAACAAGCTGGGGGGAGTCTGCTGTGGAGTCATATATTTCCGAAGCACTCCAGAGTTGCCAAAGCTGTAGCCCAAAGTATGTGTGTCCAGAGCCATGAGAGAGTTGTTTGTCACTGGCTTTACTTGACAGATGCTCTTAGTTGCCCGTGCCTTTCTCAGAAGGACGAGTCATGGTTGCACTGGGAGAGCAGTAATGGTTTTTCCTTCCCTTGGTTTCAGAATAATGGTGAGTGGTGGATGTATCTGGTTATTGCAAAAAGCCCTATGTTTGTGATATTCATGGAGGAGCCAGGTTCCCAGGACACAGCCAGCACCTTGCATCCCCTATCTAAATGGGTGCTGGAGGATCCAACCTAATGATGTTGCAGGAGGCTGTGGGCTGCCTTCCGTCTTCACAGTCGTGCTCTGCCTTGACTAGATGGTGTCTTTCCCTGGTTTTACTTCCCTAAGGATTAGAAGGATGGATTTCAGCCTTCTACTGTAGCTATTAAGTTGGTTTCAGGGAAGTACTTCATGGCTGTGGCTGTTGATGGTTGCAGTGAACTGGAGTGTGGTTGATTCTGTGTGACCCTAGTATGTGTCTCACTTGGACTACCTTTCCAAATTGTTGTGGCTTGGGTAAGGCTCTACCTAATGGTAGACCTGATTGACCCACCATCTCCTGCAGCTGGTCTTGGAGATCATCTCATGTTGTCTCTGCACTGCTGCTTTCAGTGCCAGCACTAGGGACAAACATTTTGCTCTAGGATCACTCAATTTCCCAGAGAAGTGATTCTCCTTTTATTTTCCCTGTGGACTCCTGATGTTTGTTCATTACTAATCTAAGAATAAACAGCATCTTGCTTGAAAACAAGCCTTTGCCAGCTGATTATGGTGAACCTAAAATACACTGAACTCTGATTCATCAGGGCATTAAAAGATTTGATCCTTTTATAGCTGACTGCTTTATAAATAATAATATCGTGTGATTAATGAGACACATAACTTATAATTAACAACATTCTATGGGGTGGGAAGGGTGAATTCAGCCAGACACCTTTTCCACCCCATCCCCATCTGAAACAACATGTCTGTGGCAATAAAGCAAGTGTTAAAAGTGCAAATGCTACGGAGTGAGTCACAAATAAAACCCCCAGCTTCCGTTGATGAAAAAATGAGGAGAAAGATAATCTGCGAGTGGCATCAGCTGCAACTGACGGCACTGGGCAAATATGCATAATTATGCAAGCAATTTGCTTAGCATTGATGGTATCTGTTGTGAGGTAAAAACATCCTGGTGCACTGTGGGAAGGTCCATGCACAACAGGGCCAGTGCTTGCTGACTTGATTTAGAGCTTCCCTGAACTATGGATAGTCCCTGCTACTGCTTAGCCTCTGGGGGACTGGGATGGTTTCTGCTACCTGCATTCTCCATGGGTTCGCCACAGCTGTGACCAAGGCAGAGAGTGCTCCCACCTCCAGGGACCAGCAGGCTAGGCAAATATATACTTGCTTTTATTTGATTAAAAAAAAAACCCCAATCACCTTATACCAACCTTAATATCTTCGTTAATTTGTTCCAATGTTAGCAGGACCCAAACGTGGTGTTTTCAAAATATTCTTCCTTCTCTCCAGCAGTTTTACTGCTTCCAAATATGTTCTGTGCCCCA
This sequence comes from Psophia crepitans, assembly GCA_013399095.1. Classification (NCBI taxonomy): domain Eukaryota; kingdom Metazoa; phylum Chordata; class Aves; order Gruiformes; family Psophiidae; genus Psophia; species Psophia crepitans. Next base: position 551,074 of record VWZZ01008421.1, on the reverse strand, counting down.
GCTCAGCAGTAAGTGGTTATTTAAAACAATACATTTCTCTTATGTGCGGTGCTTTCTCAGAGGTCTTGGCTTGTTCAGACTTTGACTAGGCTTTTGCATGCAAATTTAATGTGTCATTGCGGCGTACTTAGGAATAATTAATATAGAAGGGTTACTTGTAAATTAGTACTAGGGACAGATTTGTGAACCCAACCCCAGCAGCGTTTTTCCTTTAAACACTTGAGCTGATGACAGGTTTGATGTGAGAGTGTCAAGTGACATTTACTAGCCAGGACTATTTATATTTTGGATGTGTGTGGTGGGAGATTTTTTTCCCCCCCCTCACTTTTTTCTGTTCCCAAATTTTGCAGCTGTGCTTTGATTTACATCAAGCGGACCAAGTTGCAAATTTACAGTGTTCCAGTTCCTTCCCTCATTAGAAACCAGAATGGCAATTCCAGCAACCCCCTGGGAAAGGGGCTGTGATATTCTACATACAATATGAAGGCAGCCGGACTTATCTCATGAAATCTTGGCTAAGATATGGCAAATATAGATATATCTGCTGTAGCATGAAACTTTTCTATTAAATGTGTCACAGAAGGCTGTAAATACTTGGGGGGTGCAAGAGCCAGCTCTTGCTGCCCAGAAAAGCTGGCTGACTCCTTATCTGCAGCACCTTTCGGAAAGCATAGTGTAAGATATTTGGGATTTTTGTTGTAAAATGTGAAAAGAAATAATTGGAAAGCCGCAAATTCTCTCTTAAAAGCTTGGGCGGGAGGCAAGCCCTCCTGTTTCAGGATGCAAGCTGGCTTGTTACAGAAGGGGATTGGGAAAACACCTCCCCTGAAACAGCTGGGGCCGATCCGCGGTAGAGTCAGGATGCAGCACCAGATGATCACATCTCCTTTGACAATTCTATTTTTTTTATTTACATGAAAACACACTTTTAGTTGGGGGGGGAAGTAACCAATTCTGCTGTGAACAAATGTAATGAAAAGGGAAAAACTTCTTTATTCTGAGAAGTTCACTGCCAGTCTGACTGTTGTATCACCGGGAATATCAAACAAGGAGCAAGCAGATAAGAAGGGAAAGTGTCAGCTCTTTTTTTGGCTTTTGGGAACTGCCAGAAATACAGAGAAAAATTGCTGGTAGTTGATACATCGACCCGTTTTCATTATAACTTCAGTGTTTCTTTCAGCTGAAAGAGAAGATATGATATGTCTTGATTAAATGAAATGTCATCTGAGTGTTGAATTAATTACGTGGAACATGGGCAAGGACTTGCTATTGTATTAATTTGGCTGCTCTGGAGAAAACATCAATAGGCTGTTTGCGAATGATAACTTTATACTGTCATCTGCTATGTAGGGATCTCACAGCTCTTTGCACTCACTGATGTATGAAGCTTGGTAGAGGTAGGAAAGCATTACAATTTCCCTTTTGTAAAAGCTAGAGTAGCACTAAGAAAACTTTCAGGCTTTTCTTCTGCAGTTCAAAGGCAGTGGGAGTTTGATGTGCAAAGGTGTGTAGGACTGGACCATAAATAAACCCCTAAAAGCCTTTCTGGTGCCTTAGTCCTACTGAGAGCTGGTAAGAGAAAACCAGATTTCCATGGCTTTCAGTACTGAATTTTTTAAATGAATATTAAGCTGGTCCCCGCGTGGTGGTTTATTACGAACCAGACACAGCCAGGGTTTGGCAAAGATCAAGGTCATTTTTACAAGACCAGGTTGACTCAAGTGAGTTGTCACATGCTGCTTTCTGGGAAAAGGCAGTTGTAACTCAGGGGGTTCTGATTTGAAAATGACTTTAGCAGATATATTCTTTCTTATTTATGTATGCTAAAGCAATCGTGAAGATAAGGTGAATCGAAGCTAAAGTCTGAGTGGGGTTGAGTGTTTGAGATGTGTTCAAAGTAAATTTGAAGATATTCCCTGGGCTTGCCACCACATTTTATAGGTTACTTAGGGCTTGAGGAGAGGCTGAATCCTACTCCTGGAACTATAAAAGCTCTTGAAACCTGTCTTCTTGAAAGACCTCATGGAAAGAGATACAATGACTGATCTACCCACAACATCTCAGCCCTGATTTGGGTTATACCGGGGGAAAGGCAGGATAATAGCGTGGGTTCACTGCCTGCTCAACCCTTCACCTTCTCATAAAGATGGCTAAGGCAGATTCTGTTATGTATCTAAGCACAGAGCCCTCCCCAGCCAGGTAGCGTGTGTAAATAGCAGGAATCATTACTGGCAATCGTTGTGTGAGATTTTATAGTGCAGATGTAGTTTTATGGTTATTATTTATTTTTATGGTTCGTTGGATCAAGGTCCCCAATTTACTTCATAGCTCTCCAACGTCAACAATTATCAGGCAGCTGCTAATTGGGGCTGGATCAGAATCAGCAACCTATCACTGAAAATCTCCATGGGTGATGTTTCTGACACCCCTGAAATCAATGGCAACAAGCCCAGTGACAACAAGAAAGCCAGAAAATTATCCTGCTCCCCTATGCCCATCTCCAATGACAGGTCTGCAGAACTCAGAACGAATCCTGATTTCCATACTGATAAAAGCTAATGAAGCGTGGAGGAGCATCATTAAGTCATAAGCAGTTTTTGTATTAGTGGCTGGATGCAAGGAGGGATCAGAGGGTTGTTTCTTTTTGTTAGTGGTTATACAACTGAGTAGGATAGTGTTCTGGATAATCCCACATTTGGATAATGAATGAGAGAAAAGAGAAAGACACAAGATAAGGGAAGAAGGAAGAATGATGGCACCATTAGAAGAAGTGGGAAAAGAGTGAAAATATTAACTTCTTCCGACAGTATTTAAGTTTCAAAATTTCTGGGGGATTTGCAACCCCCCTGCAATAGGCACCCTCACTAAATTTCAAAAAAGTAGCAAAAAAGTTAAAATGAAATATTGACTTGGCCATAGTTTGGCTCAAAATAAAAATCCTCACAACAATAATTTGGGCACAATTTTTGTTCTCAAAACATTTTAAAGCTGCTTCTTTTTTTTTTGCACCTTCTATGGGGCAAAATATTACAAAACGGTGTTCCCAGCCTCTCTAGGGATGGCAGACCAAGGTGTGCTATGTGACCCTTGCTGTCCCCGTTGCCACCTGCGCCGTTGCTTTCTGGTGGCAGAGCCTGCACACCTCGTGACAGCTGTAGCGTAGGACGGGCAGGAGCTCGGTACGTCCAACCTGTCTCTCCTGCAGGCTTAGATGGCAGATCGTGGTAATCTTTGAGCTGTGCAAACAATTGACATATGTGTGCTGAGAACTATTTAAAAATGTGCATTTGATAGATTTTTTTTAAAAAAAGCCACTCTTGATCGTGTTTTTCTGGCTGAGAAACCACTAAATCTGTCGTGTTCTGCTTGCATGCCAGGCGTGGAGGTTGCAAGGCCCCCAGCACTGATTCCCCCCAACCCTATATTTCACCTTCCTTTTGATTGCTCTGTCATTTTAAGACTTCAGATAATAGGTCATTATTCTCAGAATTGCTATTATATTTTATTAATAGGATGGGGGGGAAATTTATTGTCACGAACTAAAAGATTTGCACTTGGAGCACTCACAGCTCTTGATAAGGGCAATTCATTTAGCTGCCTCATTTGATGGATGTAGACTCTCATCTCTTTCTCCCTACTTTTCTACATCCTACCAGCATTTGCAGCCTATGGGGCTAGGTCCCTTCCAAGGTTGGTGGCAGGATCAGCAATTTGGTCTCCAAGAGTTGGCCAGAGCCGAAGTTCCACCAGTCTCAGCGGTGGGTTGTGGTGGTACAGGCTTGGGTTAGCGCTGGTGGCTGGAGCCCAGAAGATCTGAGTTTTCCTCTCGCATCTGTGCGTGTGGGTGTGTGCACACATATGTACAGCCAGAACAAGCCTGTTCCTGTTTGGGAGATCAGTGTCAAAAGTGTATTTTGTAAGAGCTGGCCAGGCTCCTGTTTCCACATTACTAACCAAAAGCAGTTAGCTGGGTTTTTTTTGGGGACCTCTGCTTTTCCAAATTGGTGCACGGCTCTGTCCCTTGCTTTAGAAAGGGGAAGGATGTGCTCCAGAGCCATTTTCACAAAAAAAAACCCAATCCTCTCTGTAGAGGTTCATCCCGGTGTGGTGGGGCTGGACATCGCCTGGCAGTGGGGCCAGCGTGCGACTGCAGTGTAAGGGAAGGAAAAACCCGTGCTGGGGGATGGGGATCAACTTGCAAAAAGGTTTCTGCTCCCCTGGTGCTTACAAGAAAGGAGCAAGTACAGACATGTTGGATCTAGCTGTGTTTCTCCCTTTGTCTCTGTACAAATTGTACCTTCTCCAATGCTCCAGGTGCTTAGAGCAAGGAGGGTTTTTTACCCCAAAGTGCCTGAACACCTGAGGCTGAAATTCCTGTTCTCACTTCTGCCTCCCCTTCTTGTTCACCCATGCTGGTTGTCTCCTTAATTTATTTTCCCTGGTAGGGGGTGAGCTACTAATTTCAGTGTCCTGCAAGTGCCCATAATTTTGTCCAGTGAAAAGCATCTTCTTGGGGTTATTTTAAGCATCATTATTCAGTTGGGGATGGGGAAAGGAGTAAGATGTGTTGGGTGAAAGTGGCTTTGTGAACACCTTGGTGGCTGGCCTGTCTCTGCTAGCAGGAAGAAGAGGAGGGGGGAAGGAAGGAGAACGTGGTTTGCTCCAGTCTGTGCTAACCCATCCCGCTGCCTCTTGAGTTGTAGCGTCTGGGTGGGGGGACAAACAGCAAGAGGTGGCCCTCAGGGAAAATAAGACACCTGCAGTGGGAATCAGCTTTTAGTTACTAGCCATTGCCTGACTGCCTTTTTTTTTTTTCCTCTGACACATTTTTTTTCCTCCAGCTCCCTTTTCTGTCAGACCCAGAAAAAATGGTATTTAATCTGCAGATGCAGCCCACAGCTGGAATAAATGTATGCATACTGCACCTTTGACTACGTCTAGGTATTTGTTGGGTGGAGCAAAAGTGCTTCCACATCCTTGGGTGAGGGTTGTGCATTTTATGCGGAGGAGGGATATAAATTCATAGCTACCTATTACAGATATAGCAGCTGGTCTTATTAGACTTGCTTGTATCCTAACTGATCTGCTGCAGCCACCAAAGTGCTGCTTTACAGTCTGAAAGGGGATGTTGCGGTCTGGCCTGTGGCAGCTGGAGCGCAGGGGGCTGTATCAATCCCCCAAGCTTGGTGGTGCTGGTGGGTGCTGGAAAATAACCGTCCTGACAGCGTGCGCTGAGCTCCTGGGGATCCCGCCTTTATCTTATGAATGCAAAGACCTTGATGTCATAAACCAACACTGACAAATTGATATCCTGTATGGAAGGGTTTGAAGATGCTCTTTCCTGGAAGAAATGCTCCCAGATATTCTTGTTGATGGAGTTGGAAATAGAAAAGGGAATTATTGACTCCCTGTCCAATCTGTAGCCAACATTCAACTGTTGAAAGAAATCAATTGGGAAGTCAGTAGGCGCTTTATGATATTTAAGCAGTTCATTCCCAACATTTCTAGTCATACCCTTTCAAGCTTCAGAAATCCTTAATGGGGGAGGAACTGTATGGTTTGGTTTTCAAAGCTGCTGAGCTGTTAAGAACATTTTGAAAATTAGAAGAAGAATGTTAGATGCCCAAGTATATCCTCAGAAGCCCAGGGTTAAGCGTCTGGGTTTGCATGCATTGTTTCTACTATCTGTACCTTTAAAAAGTAGAAAACAACTACCACGTTCCTCACTGCTTATCGTTAATCCGAACAATTTGAAGATAGTTCATTTTGTTATAAATCAGTAATTTAATTGTGTTTGTTAATTCACTCTGCAAATTATCAGGCTATAGAAATTGTCTGTACATTATCACAGTAAGTCTTTCTTTGGCACTGCTGTTTTGAGTAACCCACAGCTAGCAGCAGTCAGATTTATGGATTTTTTCCATTTTGGAGTTTTCTGGGGTTAAATCCAGTTCTTACCCAGGCTCTTCTGTCTCTCTGCTGACTCCTCAATTTTCAAGGTCCCATCACTTCTGGAAATGGGGTTCAAAAGGTCTTTGGGGAGAGCTGGTTTGCATCCTGAACTCAGGAGCAAGTGTTACAGGTCCCAGTTTGCAAACAAGGAACCGCTGACACTAATTATTTTTGTTGCTTATTTATCTCTTGGTAGTTACAGCAATCCAATTAAAGTCATTGCCATTCCTTGCAGGTGACATATTCCTTCATTTGAATTTCAGGAGACATAAACAACAGCAGCATGTGGAAAAGACCCATCTGTGATGGAAAAAAAAACCTTTTGAATATTTATTATGAAATTCACTTTTGTTTAAAAAAACCAGAACAGACAACAATGCAGACTATAGAGTGATTACAAGCTTACAGCGGTGGAGATTTAAGATGGTAAATATTGTAAACCTTCAAGTAACCCTTATATCAGTGATATTGAATGATTGTGGTCTTGAATTACCAACAATTTCTGAGAAAATTGTCACAAGAAAGCACATCTATGCACGCTGGATCAAAATGTGTTTTAGAAAAAAAAAATAGTGATTTGTTTTCGTGTTGTTTTTTTTTTTTTTAATAAAATACCACCATCATCTTTCAAGTGGTTCCTGAGAAAATTATCTTTAAATAACTGCAGGAAATTGGCATAATGATTTAAAGTCGGGCTGGAAAGTTGCACGCTACGTGTGGGTCCTGACGGTGACATTAGGAGTAACATACACGCTGAGCTGTGAGACAGGTATTGCTTTAATGAGAGGCATAACGGTGACGCTGCATGAACTTAATATTTAGCCAGTGACGTTTACACTTCGCAAGAGCCCAGGGGAGGCAATTAGGAGGGCTGGAGAAGGAGGGAATAATTTTACCTGTCAGGTTTGTAAGTGGGCAGCTCTCTGTACGCGTATGGATGCATATTTGTGTGTGTATGAAAGATCCAGAAACTAATGAAATAGAGAGGCTTGGCGGGGACTGTCAAGCCTGTGGTTAGAGGTGGGGAAGGAGCTATTTCCAAACCCACAAGATTTATTTGTAGAATTGGTGGGTAGGTGGGGGGTAAAGTTAGCAGACTTCAGCCTTCAGGGCTTTCATCTGCTTTAAATTCGGTTGAAAAACAAAAAAAAAGGCTAATTGTACCAGCAAGCAGGTAAGTTACCCACGTACGTCTTACAGATGACTTCATATCTTTATTTAAAATTTGTTCTCTGATTATTATTCCCCCCCTCCCCACCCCGATTTCTCAGAATGTGGCTGGGGAGTGGGAGGCGGAGGAGGCTCCAAATTCAGCGCTTGCAGCTCATGGGTCTTCAGATGACACGGTTCTGCCCAGAGTTAACCTGGCAAACCAGAGCGTTCCTTTTGGGATGGAAAATTAAATGGTGCTAAGCTGGTGTTAAGAGCTGTACAAAACTGGTCCTTGCTCCAGGAGCTTGCAAATACCAGAGCTGCAGCGTAACATGCGTTCCTGCATTTGTAGGGAGGTTTGGCTGAAGTCTGATTTCAACCTCATCTGCACACTGATCTTCAGCTAGCGCTGCACCCCAGACCCTTTATCTCTGCTGTGTTTGGGAGGTGAGGATCTACGGTGTTTCACGCCCAGGGCAGATAAATCTGATGAGGGACAGAAGAGCACGAAGCACCAAAATGCCAAGTCCGAAGAGCCATTTCAGTGTCAAGTTCTTAGTGATTTTTTCATTCTTCTAGAGATGTTTGCAGGGTGATTCCTTTTTTTTTTTCTCCCCAGACAAACATTCTGTCCCATCTCAGTGCTCAATTGAGGCATCTCTAAGCTCTTTGCTGTGGAAGAGGGCACTGGGGACAACAACTTGGACATAACCAAGATTTCCTTGTTGCCATGGGTCCCCTGTGCCAACCAGCCTGACCCATCTGAGATCCCCTCCTGGCCTGCTGTCTGGTGCAGGTGGGGCCAACCCCTACCACAGGCACTGGGAGGGATTTCAAAGTAGGGGCCAAACATCTTGGGAACTTGGTTCTGGTCCCTTGAAACAAATAGCAGTGATGGGTCCAGGTGTCATTGCTTCTCCTTGTCACCCACCTAGGTACCTACCCGTCCTCTGCCAGAAATTATTGGCCCGTATCTGTTGGTGGTGTGAATACATGGAATAATTGCTGTAGCATAACAAACCCATCACAGAGCAGTGCTTTGAGCTAGAACGTTACAGTGGCTCCGAGGCAGTTATTTTGAGGGGAAATATGTATGAATTAGAACTCAAAAACTTGGTTCGAGCCAAGGGCAGAGAAGATGCCTCATTAGCCTGAGGAATGCTTTTGACAGAGACATGTTGTCGCCACATCTCTTGGCTGGGAAAAAGTTGTACCTTTCCTGCAAATTGAAAGATTTCACTGACGTCCAACTGCTGTAGGAAAAGCAGCTCTTCTCTCAATCACTTTTTCGGTTTTAAAACCCATTTCTAGTCCAGCAATGAGGAGAAAACCCAAAGCTCATTCAAATGAGCTTTTTTAATGGAAAAAATCACATTAAATCCAAGCCAATTTGATGATCTTGTCTGTGTGAGTCGTGACTTTTTAAAGACCAGGGACCGACACTGCAGTTAAGGTTGTGTAAGCAACGCTTGGTGCTTATCTGTGGGTAGGAAGGTGATGGTGGGGAGGGACTTGTGGTGTTATTTTTCCAAGGGCCTGATCGTTTAGCTGTCTAATTTGGGAAGCGGGACTATCTCTGACTGACTCTCATCACCCTTTCAGCGAGGCAGATAGCAGCCAGCACATTACTCACCGTTACCCCATAGATAACTTGCTTTCTGAGCATGTGTTATAAAACGTGGCAGCCAAAACAGTGAAACCTCTCAGCATGGGGACGTGGCTTTAGCCCCATGTGGAACGAGGTGGATGGAGTTGTCCTCGTCACCTGCCGCAGCGCCTGCGAGAGCCTTGGTGGCTCTGCTCTGTTGTCACTCCATTAGTCACTTTGGGGATTAAAGGACGGCGAGGGGGCAAACTGTGTTATAGGAAGGTTCCCTAACTCATGTTACTGTTGCCAAAACGGCAATAATAAGGACAACGTTATTACAGTTGAAGTAGAAGAAAAAGTTCTCTCCCTGTTGCTGTGTTTCCCCTGACAGCTGGTTGTGAGGCACCAGGAAGGAATTTAACCTCTTACTAGCGCTTTGCAGCTTCATCTTGCGCACAGTTTCAGCGCGCTGAGCTTGTGTGGGTAGTTTTTATTCCTGTTTTGCAGGTGGAAAATAGAGTCATGCAGTTCAGAGGTACCAACAGCTCCTTGCTGAAAATCCAGCATTGCCCTGGCTCTGGGTGAGCTAGTGGCACAGCACAGGGTACCAGCAGCCTGGACCGCTCGGCACTCATCCAGATTTACCCCTTAGGATGTTCACGCATACTGGACTTTGGTGGTGAGTCTGGACAAGCAGCAAATCCTTCCGTCCTTGGGAGTACTCCCTATTTGGGTACTGGGAAAAGGTATGGGATCTTACTCTTAAATGTTCTTCCAGGGTAAAAATGGGAGTTTTCAGAAGATGGGTTGAAGCATTCCCTCCAGTTTTGACGAGTGCACTAAGCTCCTTTCTGGCAGAGGTAAACTTCCTTTTGCTCTCATTTGGGGCATGGGGGAAGGGAAAGATGGAGTGGAAAGGGTTTGCTGTTTCCTCCAAGTGTGATAGAGAGCTTTTAGGATTGTACAGGGCTCTGATACCTGCTATGCTGTGGTACTGGACTGTGACAAATATATACAATACATGTTGCACACAAACTCTTGGATCCCTTTAGAAGAGGGTTCATGCTTTAACCTGCAAAGATGAAGAAAGACCGATAGAGTTTTCATTTACTTTTTGCCAGTGCCAGAAATGGTTGGTTGTTGACAGTCTTCTGACTTGAAACAAAACAACCAAACCCCCAAACTGCTCCAAAATCATTTAACAAGTTGTCTCCATGGCTTCTGATGGACCCTATGGATTTTCCATCTGCTTGTGGATGCCTGTTATAGAGTGCAAATGGACACGGAGGAGGTTGAGAGCCCTGGGTAGAACCATGAGGCTAGGTTGGAAGGAGGAGGGCGCAGAAGGTTGCACTTGCTCGTGGTGATGCATGCCGCACTGACCAGTGCTGCTGGGAAGCACCCGTGGCTTTGTCTGATCACCCTCAAATATGTCCCTGTGCAAACTGGCCTATTAACCAGGAACCCACTGGTTTGTGTGTAGGTATGTAATGGGGAGCAGAGACAGAAAGGAAGTAATATTGAGTCATAGCACTGAAGAAGGATGAAAGATTGGCAATTTTCGTCACACAAAAGGGTAAGTGATGCTGAACTCTTTCTAGGCCGATTCCAGTTGAACACAAAGCATTTTAACCTCTTAATCCTCACTTCTGAGTTATAGCTCGGACATTTAGGGCTTTGTGGCTTTTTGGAGATTCTCTCCTGTTTGTGACCCTGGTCCCAGGCAAGCAGCCAGGTGCCTCAGCTATTGCAGGGTGTGCACTGAATGTTGAGTGTGGTGTTCATCTTGCAAGCTTTTTGGTTGTTTGCCTCTCTTACTGACCGTGAGGGGAATTCATGGGGATCCTAATGGAGAAAGAAGCAAACCTAAAGTAATTGTGGATGTAACATCTCATTTCTCTTTTTGATTTGTGGAAGCTGAACCCGATTTGGACTTTACCGTTCTGAGGAGATCCCAAATCTTCCTGCACACCCTTCAAGGAAGCTGTTCCTGGGCTCTCCACTATCACCTTCCCACCTTAACCATTTGCTTATCTTCTCACCAAATGCTGAAATCCACATGCTTCCCAGAATGTGAATTGTCTTGGCGAGGAATCTGTATCTATTGGTTGTAGATATGAATGCACTATTTCACTCCGAGCCTTGTTTGTATTATTTTCGGTTTGCGTATTTGGGCTTGACATAAAACCAGCGGAAAGACTCTCACTTAGCCAAGGCCATTTCTGCATTCACTGCAGACGAGCATGGTGCTCCAGGGAACCAGTTTTATTCCAGACTTCACCAGTGATTCATTTCTGGATGCTGTCTGTGTGATTCCCTGTGGGCCTCAGTTTCCTGTTCTGTAAAATGGAGATAATACCCCTTTATGGCACGGGGCTGCTTTGAAGCCTTTACAAAATACTCTGATGTGTTTGGATGAAAGTTTCTATAAAGCAGATTTTAAAAAGCATGCAGGTCTCATTGAGGGGCTTGTATGAAGTGATCCAGGACTCCAGAATTACTCCCCGGGATGAATGTGTCTGTGTCGAACCCTCGGACAATGCTGAACCCTGAAACAATATTCGTGTAACTTTTCTAAAAGGATCCACTGTTGGTGCCCATGGCAGGGTTTGCTGCTATTCATTCTTTTTGTTTATTTTATGCAAATCCTTTTTCCTTCTCATTGAAAACACAAACAAAAAAAGGGGATGACAAAAAAAAAAAAAGGAATTTTGCTCTGTAAGCCCCATAAAATCGATTCATCTCGAAGGAGATTTTAACAGCTCCAACCCTCTGCCTATCTGTCTAATTTTAAAACTCTCCTCTTTCCCCTGACTCTCATAGTATGGGGGAAAAAACCCTGAAAGCAGAAGTGAAAGGGATGCAGAATTTTTGTCTCCTCGCTTTTCTCACTCCTGCCCCTTTATGTGCGCTCTCCCTCCTCCCCCTCTGCCATCGCCCTCCCTCCTGCTCTGCCTCAGTTCCCATTGAAATGTCAAATGCAGCAGTTGTCTGCAAGTGAAAGAGGGGCTCCCTGGTGGGAACAGCCTGCCCTTCTAACCTGAAGACCTCGGCTGTTCTCTTCTCCCCTTTTTGGTGTTTCCCATCCCACTTTCTCAGCAGATGTTGTGTGGGGCAGCACAGGCTGTAAAGGAATGAGTTTCTTTTCACCTGGCCATGTGAATGGGCTGGCACAGAAATGCCGGTTTATTCTCTCAGACTCTGGCAAAAGCTTACACAGAAACAGATTGTTTCTAAAAGCTGCCTTTTTTCTTTTTTTTTTTTCTCCTCTTTTTCTGCTTTTTTTTTTTTTTTTCTTTTTTTCCTAGAAGATAGGGAGGGGGCAAAGCAGAGAGAGACGCTGGCTGTATTTTAAGCTTCCTCCTTGGGTGCCAAAGGAGTCCATAGAGTTTTGTTGCTGCTACTTTTGTTCTTTTTATAGTTTCAATTCAAGCCCCAGGCTTTCAGCTCCCCTTTGTCTTAGCCGTGCTTTTCCCAAGCAGTTGACATGAGAATCGGTTCAGCAAGATGGTGAAGGTTCATCCAGGAGCGGTGCCCCAGTTTAATCCAGGGCTGTAGTTTTTGGCTCTTTCAGCAGCTGGGTGGTGGAAGTTTGCAAGAGTGCGACATTTCACATGCTTCTGCAGGGAAAATATTTAGTTTCAAGAGTTCTGCCTGAAAATATGTGACGGTGTGGTGCAAAAACGCGCAGACTCTATCTTAACGTTGAGTTCTGTCACTCTGCTATTTGAAATTGGAGAGGAACGTTAAAAGTGGAAGAAATAGAAGGCGCATGAGTGTTCACCCTTACTCCCTTGACTCCCTGAATGTCTTACTTAATGTGTCTGGTTTTCCCCCATAGCCTGCTCTCTCTCCCTCATCGAGACTTGGGGCATCTAGGGTTGGCCAACTGAATTGCAGAGAGAGACCTAGAAGACAGATTCCCCTCCCCTGTGCAGATGATTTCTCTTGGCACCTCCAGAGCAATGTCACTTGCCAAGCCCACTTTTGGCCATGTCTCTGTGCTCTGAGCCCAACTCAACGTATCGAGGCTTGGTCTGTATTCAAGAGCAAATTACGTACCTGGGGTAGTGGGTCATTTGATCCCTGATGAGAGAAATGAACATGCTGCTGGTTCTGAAAAATGGAGTTGTCATTTACTTATTTAATAAGTAAATAATGAGCTGTTCTGAAATACTGTAGGGTTATTACACCAGTGGTTCTCTGTGGATATTTATACACATTTTAACTCCAGTTGGTTTTTTTTTTGTTGTGTGTGCGTGTGGTTTTTCAAAAATCTGAAGTTTATTTTTGCAGTGGTGCTTGGAAAGCTGTAAATGATCCACAAGGAATTAGTAGACAAAAGTCGCTGGCTCTGCTCCACCCTATTGAAGTTGATGGCAAAACTCCTATTGACTTCAGTGGAAGTAACAACTAGGGCTTGTGCGAGTAAATAATAAATCAGTTTTATAATCAGAAGATCTTTCTAAGTACTGTTCTTCGTGTTTTATGTGACTGAGGTGTTAGGTGCTTCTATGACGATGAAAGGCATAAAAACAAATCACAAGCGTCTTCTCCAGTGAAATACAGACTTGTGAAGGTAAAATTTCTAAATTTGAAAGCTCTGGGTAGGCTTCAACTTTCAAGCAATATTTTGAAAACCTGCACTCAAATTCTATTAACAAGAATACATACGATGTGTTTGAGAGGTTGAGCTGAATCTCCATCCATCATGTGGCCAGCAAGTGGATGAGAACATTTTCCTTTTTGTGTTCGTAAAAAGTGCTGGTTTTAGAGCTGTGGGACTGCAGGAGTCAGCAAATTGAACCTCCTGCCTGGACAAGTGGACATGTCACAAATCCCATTCAAAAACTAACCAGAAGGAGATGGTTCACCTGCAGACAGATACCTTGTGTGTGCAGTGCTTGTGGTTAGAAGTTTGCAGAAGAATTTTTTCCCGTGTTGTCTGTCCTGGTATATCTACCAGTGTTAAAACTATTCCGTTAAATAATAGGATGATATAAATAACTTAGAGCTATATTTCTTATTTAGCCTGTTCTGCCAGTGGACTCCAAATGATTTCATGAAGGCAAGAAATATAATTATCTTACATCTTACACCGGGCAACCCAAGGCTCTATGGCAGAGCCAAATATGCAAGGATAGAGTTCAACCCTTTCCTAAGTCCTAGTCTAGCATCTTATCCCCTGCCTTTTAAAAGCTTTATCCCTAAAACGTGTCTTGAGCTAAAGGCTCTGCATTGTGAAGTTTTCCTATTGATTCCTTCCCTGGAGTTTATGCCTTTTGGAGGAGATGGGGCATTGCTAATTGCTTCAGCTGTTCTCGGGTGTTACAGGGCACTTGAGCAGAACTGTGCAGCCTAAGTGTTTGTGCTTTGTAAAATAACCCTTCGGCCTTGCAGAAGGGATGAATTAACGAGTTTAGCCGCCTTGTTTTGTTTTGAATTATTTTGTACACAATATTCATCTAGGGCACAACATAGCTGAAGGTACGACGAGGTTGTGACGAGTTTATCTGAAGATGAGTGCCATGGAAATGAAGTGCTATTGTTGCTCTTCGAGCGATGACACTGACTGAAATAAAAGACATCTGGGTAGGAAATAGCAGGCTGCTTCCAGGGAGCATCCATGGTGTACCTCAGATCGCCATGAATGCTAGCCCTGCTAGGCAACCAGTAAAGGGAGCTGCAGGCAGCCATAAACCAGGCCAAAAAGAGAATAAGAAAAAAAGGCTAACCCTGAGAAAAAGGGGTATGTTCTTCCTAATCGTTCTCTGGACTGGAAGTCTCTTTATTCTTGTCTTTTGTTGCATTTTCCCCCTTCCTTTTCACACCCCAGCAGCAGCCAGTGGGTCTGGGCACTGGAGAGCACTGGGTGGCCATATCCACCCCTCCTGCTCTGCCTGACCTCCAGGTGGGTTTGGGACTGGTTGTAGGAGACCCAGGACATCTGAAGGGTGGGCTGTGCCACACGGCATGTGGTCGTGTGAGCAAGTCCAGACCGCGGTGTTGACCATGACACTTGGGAAGGGAGGGTGAAACCCACCATCTGCTGAAGGATCCAGAGTCTGACTATGGGTTTTGGTAGAGCTGTGGTTTCACCTAAGGATAAACATGCAATCTTAATGGACAAGATTTTCTGAAGTGATTGGTGGTTGATATCACATTCGAAGTGTTCCCAGCCTTTAGCAGATACCTCTGAACAGTACTTTGAATAAGGCAGTGGTGGACAGAAAGAGGTGAAAGAGCATGCCCATGGTCAGATGAGCAATCAGTGGCAGAGGGGAGAGTTAAATATGAATATCCTCTGTTCAGGCTATCACCCTTGCTTCTGGGCCATCTTTTCTCTCACTAGTCTGTTCAAGAAGACTAAGCCTCAGTTAAAATCAGTGTGTGAAGGACACAAAAAGAGGTGGGGGTGTGGGAAGTTGCTCAAAGGAGAAAGGAATGGCTTTGGGCAAGAGCTGAGGGCAGCTGCAGAGTTGTGGACCTGGAGCAGCACAGGACAGCAGGGGGAGAGTGGTGGCAGCCCCAGAAGAAGCTGCTGTGAGGAATTGGGAACCAGGAACTGTTTGGGCTGGGAGAGAAGCTCCCCACAGTGATGGTCTCACCTCTCAGACCTGTTTCTTGCTGTTTTGTCTTTGATGTTTCCCTGGGCTCTGTTCCTTCATTATAAGATGTGGATTGGCAGCAAACTGGTTCTCAAATATTTATTGAAATTCTTAATTTGATTAATCAATGGGTTTGATTAACCGTATGCGCCTCCCCTCTTTAAAGAGGCCAGCAGTGTCACTGGAGCAGTGCTACCCTCGAGGTCAGGAGGTGCTGGAAGTAACCTGAGGCACCTCGCGCCTTCAGCACAGGGCTGAAATGCGGGGAAGGCTGGTAGCATGGCCAGCTGTAGCTCAGGAAGCAGCCTCAAGAGGGAGGGAAGGCTTTCTCACAGGCATTTACAACCGATGTTCAAAGAGGAATGCCTTTAGAGAAGAAAAGGCTGGGCTTTCTGACTGTACGAAACTCAGCCCTGCAAAGCTGTTCTTCGGCTCGGTTTTCCTCGACGCTGCTCTTCTCCTTGACCCTTCCCTTACGTCCTGATGATGACTGGGGACTATTTTCTAAACCTGGGGACTGTAAAGCTTAGCCTGGGATGAGGAGCCTCACCTAGATGGATGCAGGTCTGTGCCTTTTCTGCTCGGTCAGAGATGCATCATCCCCATGTGCGACAGGACAAATAGACTGGACAGGAGGGGAACAAACTGATTAGTTCCCTTGGACTGAGGGATGCCCTGGCACTGTTTGGTCAATCACTGGACAAGGCTAGCACAATTGGACAAATGACCAATATAATCAATAACAAATGGAAAACACTCTACTTCCAGCAAAGGAGCTGGCTATTTAAAGGCGGTGAGAGGTTTGCAGCACCAGCCCTAGCAACAAGGACAAAAGTTATCCCAAACACGTAAATGAAGCAGAGCTCCAAGCGCGAGAGGCCAAGCCATCACGAACCCACCGTATCACACTATTAATAGGAAGGGGGCCCGCGTTAACTTCTTAAAGGGTGACGCAAAAGCATCAGAAGAAATTTGCGGTACACATAAAGAAGCAGCACGTTGCACCGTATCTAATTGCCGGAATAATTATTTTCTGCTATGCAAATTACCAGGAGCAAATTCACTGCAGTACATTTATGTGTATTTAATTATCATCAAGAACTGGAGTTGAGGGACTAGGTTTAATATCTTCATAATGAAATAGCCAGAATTTGTGTGTGTATATTTGCAGTGAACTTGTTGTTTTACCGCAGCTGGATTTATTTATTTTAAATAAATCGCTGTGGCAGATACAGTTTCTGTGTGTTTGCCCATTTGCCAATTTATTGTAAAAATTGTGGTTTCATCTATATGGGTGGTTTCTATCAAACACACATCACCCCTCTTGCTTGCAAGCTGCGTGTTTCTGTATGTTTTAAGGAGGAGCTCAGTGGAAAGAAAAAGCATTAGTTCATGTGTAAATCAAGAGTAGAGGAGTCGGAGGGATTAGGATGACCTGGATGGGTTAAGGTTTTGTAATGGACCATGGGTCTTCATACTTAGAGGCTGAAAACCTGAATTCTAACTTCACCTGAGCCAAAGCTGTTACTGTTTGGTTATCTGGTGGCATGCATAAGGGAAAGTAGTATTTTGGTTTCTAGGAGATGTTCTATATTTTCTTATCATAACAAGAAACAACTGAAGTGGATGTGGGATGCAGGATTACCACTTCTGATCCGGAGATGGTTCTTCCCCTCTTAAGGTTCAGACTTTCTGGACTAGAGCTTTACTGGAGATGTTGGATATCAATTCTCAAGGTTCAAGTTATGAGAAAATATTAAAATTGGAAAGACATACTTTTGCCACTTAAACTTCATGTTTTGGTTCTTGTCTGTTAACAGAGCTCTTGGAAAGAAAGATCTGAAAGTCAACAGTGGTGTTCATCCAAGGAAAATCTAGTTCTGTAGTCCCCAGGAATGATATGTGTGACCTGATCCCATTGAAACCTGGGGATCTGCAGCTCTGGAGATGCTGCTCCATATCAGTGCAAGCTCCAGTCAGGAAAGATGATTGTTAAGGGACAGATTTATTTCCTGGGTCTCCTGCGTCTTAGCTTTATTACCTTGATCTGGAACCAGCAACCTGGATGCAGTTGGCTTCTGCTTAACATCCAACTGGTGGTTGTGGTCACCATCTCAAAAATAAGGAGAGAGACTCCCAAGCTGGCCGGTTCCCTGGGTGCCACAGCAGTGCCAGGTAAAAATGCGGTTACAATGCAATTAGAAATGCAAGCACTGCCAAGCCTTGCTTTGTGTTTCATTGTTTCCTCTTGTGGGTTTCAACTCAAGTTGCAAAATACAATAAACCAGGGTAACGAAGGTCACAAAGGTACCGTGCCGTGCCACGAGTGGTGGGATGGGGCCACCTTCAGGTGCCATCACCACGAGGGTGCCTACAGGACCCTTACTCACAGTGCCCCTGAGCTGGTTTGTGTATAATTGATGGATACCCTGAGGTTCTGCCTCCCCCTCTTCTCCAGGATGTCCTTTTCTGTGTTAGTTTATTTTTTAAATAATTAACAGACTTTGTGACTGCCTGTCTATCTGTCCCCCTGGAATTCCTCTCCAGCTGCTCTCATCCCTCCCCACAGCCCCTCCCTCTCCTCCCAAACGTGCTTTTCCTTTCACTGTATCTTAAAGGCATGTCTTTTGTTTTAACTCTGTGCAGCGAAACCTCCAGGCGTGTTTTGAATGGGATACCCTTTGCTGCTCACCGATATCCTGAAATCTTCCTTTCCCTCCCAGATGCACAGGGGATCTCCTGCTCCTGATAAAGAAACTGATTTCGGTCTGAGTAATTGAGTGCAGGGTAATCCTTGTCTGGTGGGCACCTTCTCTTTCCAAATCGCCTGTCCCTGTAGCATGAAGGGGTGGATGCAGCTGAGGATGGACATGGAACGCTGTTTGCCCCCTGCTACACGTGTTCCCCATGGCCGGTGGTGGCTGCAGCTCACTGCGGTCTGTCCCATGCACGGGTTGGTATGGCTGTGGTGAACATGAGGTTATTTGGGCAGCCCTGCACACATCTTCTGCAGCTGTTGAGAGCTAGGACAAGAGCCTGTTCCCTCTGTCTTCCCAGTGAATCCACCTTGCTATGGTGCTAGAAATGATACGAGCAGTAGAGAAGCTATAGCACATCTTCATGCCACTGGGAAATTCAGCTATTGAAGGCGCTGGCTTCCCTTCTGCTGCCACGCTGGCCTCTGTTCCCTGAGAAAAGTCCTACTAATAGAAGAAGAGAAGCCCCAAAGCACAGCAGAGCTGCTGGAGGTATTTGCTTTATGTTTTGCGCTTTATATAAGCGACCAGCTGCAAGCGTGGATGCTGTGGCCCAGGTGGACGTGGTGATTTCTGCGTAAAAGTCCGTGATCCCAGGAAAGCGGTGGTTTCTGGGCATGTATTTGGGAGTGAGAAATGCTAAGATTGTGCTTGTTGAACCTGGACCTCTTCTCATTGTCAACAGAAGACTTTGTCAGATTGTTCCTCTTCTGCCTCATATGAAGACCATCCACCTATTTTAATAACTTTATAAATATCCTCGCTTCCCATCTTCACTTGCCTAGGCTTGCTGCTCTCCAGATCCACGATTTAATTGACACACAGCTTGTGGTGTGGCTGGAGGCTATGCCAATAATGCACATATTCATGGCATGGCAGGCAGATAGGCCCCCTCCCTCAGACACCATCATTCAAAGCAAACATCAGACAAGCAGCCGGCTTTGATGTGGGTCCTGGGTTTGCAGCCTCAAAAGAGAAATCTTTGGAGCCCCATTTGCACTGTTCCTTGTGCCAGACATTGCAGCACTGTCATCATGGCCAGGCAACTGTGTCCTCAGCGTAGTGGAAGCAGTATTTTGCAGTTACTCAGCGGATGTGTTTGTGTTAGAGAGTAATCAAGAGCAGCCTGGGCTTTGCAGGGATGGAAGCTATGAAAATAATAATTATAAATCAGGAATGGGCAGCGGGGCAGGGAGGGTGGGTGAGAGGGCTGCTGTTGGACCATCTGAGGCACTTGTCAGAGGACATTAGCCCTGCAATTAGGAGAGGCTGAAGAGGAAGACAGTGAGGGAAATGCTGCAGCAGGGAGGGCTTTGTGTCAGCATACAAAGCTTTTTTTCTCAGCAGGACTGCTGGGATTTGCTCAGGTCTCCTCCCAGATAAATTAACTCAGTACAACACCTGCTCCTTTAATATGACCAGGCTCCACTGCAGACCTGGCCTTTCTCTCTCTTTCTCATTTTTTTTTCTTTTTTTTCTCCTCCTTTTTTTTCTTGAAGACATGGAAACAGCCTGTGAACTCCCTTCTCCTGTTTTCTTCCCCCCTAACCCACCCTTTCTCATGGAGGGTGAGATTGTTTCCCCCAGAAGAATGACTGGAGAGAAAAAAAAAAAACACCAAACAAACAAAAACCCAACCAAACAGTTGAAAGATTTAGAACAAAACCCCACCAAAAAAAAAAAAAGCCAACAAGCTGGCAAGAGGTGAAGGGTATGTAATTGCTATTCCTTATGCAGCCCGCTAAAGCTGCATGTTTTAACCATCTGAGGACAGCAGGGAATTTTCTCTTCCAAGAGAGTCAAATGTGGGGTTTGCATTTTCTTTCTTTGCAGGAGGGGTGCAGGGAGAAAGAGGTGGACTTCATTTTCCTTGGGATTAACTAAAGCTCCTTCCACTTTTATGTTGGCAACGTGAGGCTTCATCAGACCTCTGATCCTGCGCTGAATAAAAATATAGCATTACGGTCAAACTGCGAAAAGGAGGCTTGAACTTATCTGGATTAAAGTGCATTCGAGACAGCGTTCTTTGCTTAATGGAGTGATGGTGTGGGGGGCTGTGGCTGCGGTGCCCAAATCAGCCCATGTCTGTGCTGGAGCGTAAGGGGGGGTCCTATTCACTGCTGCTGACCAGAGAACCTCAGGCTGAATTTTTTCCAGGATGTTTGTCTTGATGCTCAGATGTCCCATTGCTGCAATTCTGTGGATTTATTTTTGACAATGCACCATTGGCAACAGGCTCGCTAATCGGTAGGGTGCACCTCATAGTCATGGAGATGTATGCAGGAGCTTTAATTGCAAATAAATGCGCTGAGCCACATTTGCTTATACTTTGGCGTTTGTCTTTCCCATATGAATAAACATCCCTGGCTGCTCCTCGCTGTCCTGCACGCACTCTAATAGCACTTTTGCAGCCTGTTTGCCACCATTGTCTCTTGGTTTGCTCTTTGGACGCTTTTCTTGCCAGTCTTTCCAGGCTTTTCCCTTCCCCTAGGAGGAAGAAGGCTTCTTCTGACCTCCAATGATGGTCCAATGTGTTGTGCATTTAATGGTATGTTTTATGATGGAGCAGAGGCCTGGGAGAATCCACTCGTGCCACGTTGTGTGTTGGGCCTTCCGTCTCAATGAGTGCCTGCATGCTTGGTTGTATCCCCATATGTCCAGTAATGAGCATGGGCTAATTGCCTAGGCAGATAGAAAAATAGATAGGTAATTTGTAGCTATTTAATTTTACATTAGGTAGAAGGATGTAGGGGCAGAGGCTAATGTTGTTGGCATTTCTTTTCAGGGTTGTTAACCAGATATGCTGCCTCTGGGGCATAACAATGCCTCCCTCAGTACAGCTCTCTAATACTTTTATTACGTTCTTATTAATTTAGCAATGGCCTAAAGTCTGTGAGGCACCTTCCAAGGCATGATCCCTGCCCTGAGGACCTTACAGACTAATTCCAAAGCATGATACAACTGGGGATTACTCAGTGAGGGCACGGGCCTAATGGAGTAAGAAATGGTTTGTATGAGATGAATGGGTAAGAATGAATCAGTGGAAGAGTTAATCACGTCGTTCCTTGCAGGCATGTGGCGGATAAGTATCTCCGTAGGAGGTCTGTGGTGTGGATGGTCGGTTAGTGAGGTCTTTCCAAGCAGGGAGCATGGATGAAGGTTGTCTCTTGTCTCCCAGCTCCACGTGGATGGCTGCTCTGGGAGGCAATGTACCTCAAGTGCAAAGAAGTTACGTGAGAAAATTGTCTGGTCATCCAAAATGTGGCTGTAACTTCCAAAAGTGGGACAGGTCCTGCCCCCCAGGGACACAAACAGCTCTTGCCCCATCTCCCCTCTTAGCCCTTTAGATGCAGAAGACTGGGAGAGGTTTTTTTTTATTTGGAGTGAAATTGCAAAGCTGTGCCTTTTTGTCACGGATTTCAGTTCTCAGGAAGCCACAAACTGATGGTCCCAAACAAAAGAGCTATCCAGGAGGCTGGGGAAAGGGCTTCTGCTCAAGGGTGGCCAAAGGGCCCCCGTGCCCCCCAGCACCTGTCCTCCTCGTTTGAAGGCTGTGAGCTGCCCAGTGCGGCCAGCGTCTTGCGGCGCAGATGGGTCTGCAACAGCTGAGGGAGCTCAGGGCAGGAGGGATGAAAGCGAGACGGCGAGCCTTCCCCTCGGTGCCTCGGCAGTGTGGGCTGGTGTGAGCCGGTGGGGAACATTTGGTGTCCATGTGGCATCTGGCAGGAGAGTTTGCTTCTCTGGCATTTCCTTTGGTGAAAGGAAGAGCAAAGCAATTCACTTCCAAGCAGCTGCTCTGCTCCGTTGGGAGAGAACAGCATCATCCTCCTCCCTGCCCCCACCCTTCGGCAGGGTGCAGGAGCGCAGTCCCCTCAACTAACATCCCAGCCCCAGGTAAACATCCTTTGCCCTCATTTATTCCCTTTTTTTTTTTTTTTAATATTGAGAAAAGAAAAACCTCTCTGCATCACTTAAAACACTAGTTGCTGTGGCAACTGGACGCGGGGTTTAAAGTGGCCGGCTCTGTCTTCTTGACATCATTGTTTGACTTTTAGTTGCTGGAGCAACAGATCTCTGGGAAGAACCATCGAGGTCGAGGTTTCTCTTTCTTTCTTCCTGCACATTGCTTTTCTTTGGGGCCTGAGAGCACCAGCGATGGTTTGCTTTTCACTGAAGACACACACTGTTAACATATGATGGGAAGATGTCAGGCAGTATTAGAAGAAATGGAGGTTAGGTCAAAGGCTTGTTACAATGGGAGAATTCCTGCAAAACTGGGGAAAAAAAAAAAAAAAGAGAGAGAGAGAATGAATGAGCCATTATATTTCCCAAGATCAGAGGGTTAGAAAAGACGTAGCTCCAGCACACTTAGTGTTAGGCATTTACACGTGACGGTTTTCTGCTGGTTGTTCTGAACCCCAGGTTTTTCCAAAGCAAAGACACAGCTGTGGAGAAAAGCAGAGCATGTAAAATGCCCTCAGATCTAACTGTGTAAGTCAATACCATAACGTAGCTCCTTCTTTTCCCTTTAATGAAATGTTACACTTTGAGCTTCCTTCCAAAAAGTTTTTCTTTCTGTCAGTGTCATCGCTGGCCGCAGAATAGCCATTTAACCCATCCCAGACAGCTTTCCTCAGCAGCGGGATACAGGAGGGAATGTGGGACAGCTCTTTACCTAATTAGTGCTTTCTAAAAGTTACACATCCTTCACGCTGATTGTCCAGGGCTCTGGGCATCGCCCCAAGGGTGGTGGGAGGATGCTGTGCTTGCCAGTCTCGGATGCGCCAGTGTCACCCTCTGCCAGGAGCATGGAGGGAGACTGTGTCTGCGCTGGGACAAGGGTATCCTGAAGGTGATGCACTGAAACTTCAGTAAGCAGAATATTGTTCTTTATGGAAATGCTCATAGCCAGGAACGTTCAAATCCATTTTCCTAGGCTGAGACTCTCTCCATTGGTTTTATGCGCCGTGGTGGCTAGCAGCGTCCTCGTCCTGGCTGAGCTCTTTGGGTGAACAAACACCGTGATCCTGCAGAGAGCTCTTCGTGAGCTGGTTTTCCTCTGGGGTTAGTGTTTGCAGAGCTTGAGGTGACAACAGCTACGAGCTTTTAAGCTGATGCTGAATTTGCAGTTCTCTGGGTTTGAGTTTTGAATTTCTTCCTGGCATGAGGCTGACCAGGCGTGGTGTAAAGGCCAGAGCAGGGGGGAGGCTGGAGGTAGGATGATGCATACACTGGAATACGGTTTTGGCATTATGCACTAAATTAGTAATAAGTGAAATGTCAAAGCAGGGGTTGGTTTTTGGCAAGTTCTTTATGCTTAAAACCTAAATGATAAACTACTGCTCTTTCAGGAGGCTAAACATGTCCTTGATTACCTGACAAAATATCCGCAGGATTTCAGTTTGTATCAGTAAATCAGGAATGGCCTTAACTGATGCTGTTGGATGGAATACAGTAAATGAATGTAAAATGCAGTTTTTAATAAAAATGCAACAGAAGTTAAAAGTAAATTTTGAAAACAAAAGTAAAGAAATAGTTAAAAAAAAAAGTGAAATCTGTTGGTGTCAGGGTGAGAGAAACTCTCATTAAAAGGTACTTAAAACCCTGAGGTGTTCTTCTTCTGAGGGTTCCTGCTAATGTATCTGTCCAGCTCATTCCAGGTTTCCAATATATATATAAAAAAGCGCAAAACTTTTCACAATGAACTTATGGTTTCAGCATTACACCCTCATTGCCCACAAAATACACAGAATTCAAATTAACAAATATACATGCCTCAAAGTCTGCACAACGTCAGCCACAAATATGCATGCAGGAATGCTGGTTGCTAGAGTTTGGAGTTAGCTATTAGCGAACATTTGTATGGTGTTCGGGTGATTTGTTCTTAAACGCCACACACGCACCACATGGTTCAGATGTGGTTTGGGGAGCTATAAAATGGGATTTCAAACTGGTTCTGTCCCTACTCTGAAACCCATAGCTTAATTAGGGCTCAGATGCATCTCAGCTATAGGGCTGGCATCCTGAGTCTGGGATATTGTGGCTGGCTGGGTTTTGTGGAGGTTAAAAGGCATGGATGCAGCTGCTTATTAGCGAATTTGTGCACGTGCCAGTCTGCAGTGAAATGCACTTGAAATAACCTATCCTAGATGCCTCTATGAGGATGATGGCCCTGATGATTTAGCTATTTCGGTTCCAGCTTGAATTATTCATGTATTTGAAAACACTCATGAATTATTTGTGTTTTCGCTAAATATATAATTTAAAAACCCAAATCCTTCCGACAAAATATAAAAATGAAATTTATTTATTTATTTTCGCTGCTCTGAGACCCTGTCCCCACCCTGGAACAGCCCTTCAGCCTGGAGCAGGCTCACTGGGAGCTTCGGTGTCACGGCACAACGATATCTCAGGCACCAGCAGCCCTGCCTTAACCTGTGCCGACAGGGGACCGGCCCCTGATCCAACAAGAAAAAGGAAGACTCTTAAAAACTTTTGTCTAATCCCAACTTGTTTTCTTAATTTCTGGGTACTGGATTTTTGAGAACGGCGACTATTTTTGTGCACACAGGTTCAGGATTTAGAGTTTGCTTTCACAAGCTGAAGTATCTGGGTTTAAGGTGCCCAGCAGTGGATCAAAAGAGCTTGATCCCTGTGATGCAAAGTCCTGATCTGCTACAACTTCACAAGCTGGTTCAAATGCATTCAGCTGTTTTGGTGACAGAACTTTGTCCTGGCACCCTTTATGCCAAGTCCAGTATTGTCTGTCGTCTTCAGGCTAACATCATGTGGCCAGCTAACTTAAAACTGGCGCACATCATATCATGTGCTCAGGCTAATTCAACAAAAATGTGTTTGTGCTTGATCCAGATCAAATCTGTCCTGCCACGAAATCTGGGAGTACACCAGATGTGATATTAATAGACGTGGAACCACAGCCTAAGCCTCTCCCCCTCCCCAAACATCTGCAGCGGAGCGGGGGGACGGCAGTGCTGGGAGGAGGCATCCTGCAGGGACAGCGGGTCTGCTCTCGTTTAACTGTGTGAACTTCCCAGCACTTACATTAATTTTAAAGAAAGTGCTTTGGCATAACTGACATAAAATCTGGTCTTTTCACCTCGAGGGATTAGTTTCTTCCAGGGGAAGTTTGAGCTGCACTCTAATGAAGCATCTTAACATATAATGTAGTTTTTCTCATTTTTTTCCACCTTGCAGCTCTTTCATGGCAGCAGAGCTGCTTTACCTTGCTGCTATATTAGTAGTTTTCTAACCTCCTTGGCCTTCAGATTGAAAGATCTGGCTGTCCAAGAGGCCTTGATTTCACCTGGATGTCGTATTACCCTGAACTGCTCAGTGCACTGCTGAGCCCCGTTAAAAATTGCCCCTTCCATGCCGTTGCTCCTGCAAGACCAAGGTCTGTGGTTAAAAAAAAAAAAAGTAAAAATAAAAATAGCTGCATAGTTTTCCATCAGATTCCCTGGTCTTCTTTCTCTTGTATTGACTGTACATTCCCCTAGAAATCTTTCACTTTCATGGCTTCTGTTGTAAGAATTTACCTTCCTCCCCCCATTAGCTGATTAATGTGCTTTCATGTTGTCTAAAGCACCGACCGCTTATGCGGACTGCTCGGGGTGTGCGTGCATGGGAGCGTGCGTGTGTGTGCGCGCGCGCGCTCAACAAAAGCCTCTTCTCTCTTCATCTCTATGTTCTGGGACTCAGGCCAAGTTGTGATTGTAATAATGTAATCTCTTCTGAATACTTGAAGTGATGGGAAAAAATGAGATTTTGAAAATGAAATAGATTAATCTATACAGCTACAGGGGGGAAATCATGCATTTTAATTAGCTCTTGAGAGTAATCTTCCTTAAAGTAGTACAAGCCAGGTGTGCAAAAGTATTCTCCTGCCTTAAGAGTCTTGCCTCTCCTTCTGGAGTCCTTGGAAAAGATGGTGACAAGTGACAAGTTCATTTGGGATGCTTCTCTTGAAGGGATTGAACATCAGGCAACTCGATGGGACCTGATTTTTCAGAGGTTGCACTTATGGCACTATCCAAAATCAAACTCCTCTTCCTCTAAAAATGCCTCGAAAACTGCAGCAGCTGCTGACTTCAGCGTGCAGGAGGGCTCTGCTTCTTTGTGTGCTTGTGCACACACGGAATGGTGATTTATCAAGTTATTTTATTTAACTTTTGTTCAGGATGAGATCATTCCCTAAAAGGTGTTTGCGGTTTATTACCTTGCTGACTGGGGCTGCTAGCCCTTCTGCGTGGGGGAGAGCAGGGAAAGAGAACAGCACATGTTTTTCACTGGGTGGGGGCACAGGGCGTGTATTGGAAGAGGAAAGTTGACCCACCATAACTCATCATACGCCTGCTCCTACTCTGCTGTCTGAATGAAAATCGCTTGCCCACAGCACGGTCACTGTGCCCATCCTCGCGGGGAGAATGCAGCTGGTTAATGGCCATCACTTGGCTGGTCAACTCCATTTATTAAGCCAACATAACCCAGTGATATTTACTGAGCTCCAACACTCTTCGAAAAACCTTCTTAGTTATGAAACCACCTAATATTCACCCTCATTTCTATTTTTTTCATGGGGAAGGGGTAGTTTTTGTTTGTTATAGCAAATAAAGTGTAGTGATCGGGTTTGGAGAAGTGACTGATATATATTGACTGATAGAGTCTGGTCTTTGCTCAGAGCCCCCCCCTGCTTCTCCCGTGCCAGGTGCATAACAAAAATCTCCCATCCTGGAGTGCTAACAAGCTTTTCAGCCCTGACCTACAACCGACTGTAAAGGACACATGATTTTAGGGAATGTGCTGCTTAACCTCAGTTTTATATCCCAGCTAGGCATACTGAAATTTTTCAAACTTCCTTTTCAATCCGTCACCTTGGCATCATTATGGCTTGGGTTGCTCTTTTCTTAAATCTGTTTTAATTCTTTACCTTTGTATTTTAGCAGCAAGTTGCCTTGAATTTACAGTTCCTGTTGAATTCCTCTATGAATAGCACCTAGATTTCCTACTCTGCAGCTGCAAACAAGGTTTAAAAGCTTTTGGGATTTCTTGGCAGCTAATAACTCCCAGACTTCAGCATAGTTCATTTTAGAAATGTTTCTCATGCTTCAATCTGGACAACGTTATGCAGGTCAGGGAATCCTGTCAGACCTGGGGCCAGGGAGAGGATGTTCCATCAAAAGCTTTTTTGGCAAATTAAAGAAAAAAAAAAAAAAAGAGCCAAAAGGACCTTCAGGAATACTGCTTAATATTCTTTCCATCCAAAATAGGAAAAGCACCTGTAACTGATGCCAAGCACAGGACAAAATAAATAAAAAAAAATCCCCAAGCAAAGACCTCCAACTGGAAATATTTCCTGAATGATCTCACTGAGAATCCCGTAAGTGGCTGGATCAGTTTTAGGGAAAAGGGAACATGGGCTTGAACTCCGTATTGAAAGACAAGAAAAAGCTTCAGGAAAAAAGTGAGCCAAACCCAGATGCAAGCTGTCAGAAGCGCTAGGATTTTTTTCATTCCTGATTGGAACATCTTGACATTTACACAGAAAATGTCACAGGAATACAGCAAGACTTGAGGTGAGGAAACAGGTCTAAAAAGTGACATAAAATTATGCTTGCAGCTTGCACCCTGTGCCCACCCTGGTACAGGGGTAGAGCTGAGCAGGGGCAGAGCTTGCAGGGTGAATACTGGCTTTATATATGGGTACGTGAGGGATGTGGCGTGTGATGGATTGAGCACCAGAGGACTTGTTCCATGTCATCCTAGACTGAAGCAGTGCAGCCAGCTGTGCTGTACAGTAAATGTGCAGGTGTTTGGTGTGTTGCCCCACAGAGACAGGACCCTTTTGGACTCGTGCCATCACCCTCTTTATCACAGACTTGCACTCTTAGCAAGAACAAGCTGCCCCATCAAACTCATCACCACGTTGGGGTTTGTCCTTAACTGCAAGTGGATCTTTGCTTGCATCTGACCTGGAGTCAGATACTGCCTCTCTGTTTTGATGATGTGCCTGCAATTAGTATTTATTCTAGATTTAATCAGTCAGTGCATGTCAGCTAATACTTCAATAATTATGATCTTGCTGTCAAGGAGGAAGGAAATTAAATCTCAGGAGGTCATATCAAAACTGCGAATCTGATCTCAGTGTAGCAGGGGCTGTAGGCAGGACTGATCGTATTAATGAGCGATAGGTACTTAGCAGGTTTAGAGGCATGATCCAGAGAAAAATGCATGAGAATTTTCCATATGGATGGGCCAGACTGAGTCACTAAGAGACACTTTTGGATGTGATATTTTCACTCAGCAAAACCACCTGCTCAAAGCTGTATCTCTATTGTTCAGAATTTCTG
This sequence comes from Psophia crepitans, assembly GCA_013399095.1. Lineage (NCBI taxonomy): Eukaryota > Metazoa > Chordata > Aves > Gruiformes > Psophiidae > Psophia > Psophia crepitans. The sequence continues at coordinate 522,651 of VWZZ01008421.1, read as the reverse complement.
TGACTCATGCTCTGCTTCACTTGTACTCTTCTGAATTTTATCCATTCAAAGAGGTTAAACTGGATGTATCTTAAGAGGCAAAATCCACCAGTCTCTTCTTCCAGCTGCACTGGAAGTATTGCAATAAGTTTTCTTCTTGAGGCTAAGAAATATAAAACAACTGGATCATACCGATCAGATGTTTTCAACCTGTAAATTTCAAATAAATTTTAGAGGCCTTCCTCCTGTTTTAACTGCCAGGAAAAAGAGTCCTGAAATCTTTCTTTTCCATTGCAACATAGGATCATGAGATAGAAGAGACTGAGACCTGCCAAAATAAATCCTCATTGAAAGCTTGCTTGGAGCTTTATAAAAGATTTGAAGAGCTTATCTGAGTTGAACTGGTTTGCCTAATCCTAGAGATAACTTGGCTGAAGACGTTCCTCTCGGATACACTGCAGGCTGCGTGTTGTAGTACTTAGGCACAGACTTAACAAGAACAGAAAGTCTCAGTGAACTTCCATACCACCATCTGAACACCTTCAACTTGCCAGACTGATGCATTTCATCAAAGTGGACTTTTCTGTCACAATACGGTATCTGAATGCGAGGTATGAGCCTGCAACTGCACGTGTGTTTAGAAGGGAAGTAATGCATATGCCATATGGTAGAAATTGATGTCTGGTAATAGATGTTTCATATATTCCAAGAACATAATTTGCTCCAAATGAAAATTCATACTCTTTAACTCTTTTTTAACCTACGGCTTGTTTTGTTTTTTTTTAAGTTGAGGTCTTGGTTAATTCTGCTTCTGCTTTGATGGCTCTGCTTTCTCTGAGATTTCATAGCATCAGTACTCAATACTATACCCTTCCTCCGCAAATGCTGTCTGCGGTCTCAGCTTCACGTTGCCCTTCATCCCTGGTGCCCCCGCCGGGAGGGCTGTGCAGTGCTGACAGCTTTTAATGAGCTGCAGAAATCCAGGGCAGAGAGGGTTGCTTTCAGCGGGGGAGGGCGAGCTTATCTCTTTATTTACAATCTCAAAAATACTCTTGGGTCCTGGGAGATGAAGGGCCTGTGCATGTAAACTTAAAAGACAATTACAGTGGCGTTACTGGCAAGTGAAGATGATTGAAACACCGTGACAGAGCTGTCCCCTGGCAAAGCTGTGCTTGGGGAGTGCTGTTCTGTCCCAGGCTCAGTGCGCTCCAGGACCGTGCCCATTTCATTGAACGATTATTCAGAAGAAACAGAGGAAAGAGGTTCCAGCATTATCGTATAACTCAATATATCAGTGAGTTTGGAGTTTCATGTTCTGATGCTTCATTTCGAAAAAGGCTTTTGGTTTTAAACCCTTTATAGTACTTGTTGTAAAAAAACTAAGTTACTTATTGTGCTCTTACGGAAAAAAAAAAAAGGAAAATTACTAAACAATTTGTAAGGCTCAGAGTAAGGCTGAATTTTATTTTCAGGAGAGGAGTGATCCTTAAGCACTTGATAAGAATGGCATTGATAAATTTGCTCTGGAGAACATAAACCTGACTTGGTTCAGCAAGACTCTTGGTTCAGCCTCACTCTTTTCAGGTGTCTTGACTAAAAATCCCCTCTAAGTCCTCTTTATGCATCATCGTTTCAGAACAAATATGGAAATGCTGCTGTGTTTGGGGTGGAGGATTAACAGTGTTCAAGGCAATGCTGGTACTGCTCAGCACTGAACTGTCCTGGGCTGGAAGTGAACAACACCACCATTTTTCCCTGAAGCTCTTAGGAGCATGCAAGGTAGCAGAATATGCTCAGCAGATAGTTTAGGAAGAACCATGCAAATAGCAGTACTGGAGAACAGGCTGGGGTCTCCTCAGAGCTTCATATGTCCTGGACACAGTAATACGTTTCTTCCCCGCTGTATATGACTCGGACCAGGCTGTGTAACTGAAAGTGCATATGTGTGGAGGTCTTGTGAGGATGCCTGGCCAAATACAGGGGCATTTTAAAACACTGGAGCTTTGCACTTCAACGTGGTACCTTCTGGTGCCAAAGAAATTCGCAGGTTCTTGTGTGAGTTGGAGGGATGTGTGGTGGTGTTATATGTTTGCTTTGGAGGGCAGCCTACAGCCAACCCACAGGGAGCACAGCCCATTGTGCTAAGCCTTTTACACACACATAACGAAAAGCTGTATCTGCCCCCAAAAATGTAAAACGCCTCTATAATGAGTCACTTCTGAGAGGGAACATCCAGTCATGTGGAGAGAGGAACAGTTGAGTGAAAGAGCTGGAAATTGGTCTCGAAACTCGACTGTGCTCGCAAGGCAGATCTTGCTGAGATTGCCTGTGCGGGTCTGCTTTCAGCTTATTGCCAGCTGCAGGTGGAAGCCTAGGGAGAGAGGGCTCAACAAAGTATTCAGAAAAAAAAGAAACCAGAGTACTTCAAATACACTGCTCCCCTGCAGCATGACAATAGTGGGATATTAGAATCGCGGTGCCAGTACTTCCTTCGTGGACAACGTACCCGCTCTCAGCTCCAGAGAAGGTTGGAAAGAAGAAACGCTTTCTCCTTGCTTCTGCACATACATATTTCTGAAAGCCTCAGGATCAATAGATTATTTCTGTATTTTTGCGTGTATGTCTTCTGTCATCGAGTCGCTTTGCTTTTGCAGCATGCAGGGAAGAAACTCAATTAAATGTCAGGAAGGTGAATGAGCTGGACATGCAGTAGAAGCTTAAAACCCAGAAAAGTGAATGCACTCCCTGTTTGTATCAGTCATGGGATAGTGGATGGAACTGATCCAAGTCATAAAGTCTTTTAACACCAGTGAGGCAAAGGACCACGTGGTTCAGACCCCCATCAAATAGGGGGACAAAAGTTGTATCTGATGGAGACCAGGGGGGCACGTCATTGGTTCAAAACAAGGGAACAAAAACAGAGCAGAGAATTGCAGCCAATGTGCTGGGAAAGACTCCAAGAAAACGGCAAAGCTGCCTCCTTGTGTGGACGAGACATGTTAACTGGACAATGGAATGAAGAAACACCAGTAAAAAAAACAGAGAAACCTTCATTTGCAGAGGGACCTTATCCAGTGTTGTTTTATTCCTCCTAGACTGGTGCATGCGTATTTTGGCTGGTGCCAAGAGAAGGAACAGAGGAGTTCCTGGGATTTTGTGACAGCCCTGAAGACCGTAGGTCTCTGCGTCGTGATACACAAAGCACGTATAGCAATAGAGTAAGGTTTTCAAGTCGTCTTTTCCACCATTTAATGAGAGCCTGGCTGCAGCAAAGAGAAGAGAGTTCAGGGCCTCTTCCCATGGACTGTTTGAAGTGTTTTGCTGGAACGATATTTGTGATGCACAGACCCAACTTTTTTCTCAGGCATGAGAGGAAGCGAATTTAAGGAGAGGGAAGAAAGGGGACTACTGGTAAGAAGGAGAAAGCCTGCATATTTTTTACTTTATGAGCATATAAGCAGCCCACTGTTATTCTAGGTATAGATGTTGGCTTGTCCATTTTAATATGATGAAAATGTACCTGGAATGATGGATGGGCTCCTGTTAATGGATAGTAATAAATAGGTATGGAAATCTCAGCAAAATTAAAGACACTTTTAGCTGCCCTAGGAAGATGCTGTCGGTTGAAAGAATTTTTTCCTAATGACTGTACTGTTTCCTATCAAAATAAGATCTTAACAGGGAAGAAGACTGTGAGGAGTGTTTCTCGTGCTGAGACACTAAGTGATCAAACTTTCTGTATGGTTATGGAAAGAGACACATGTCCTTAGCCTAAATCTTTTAACGGAGCATTTAAAAAACGTTTTCTACAGCAACTAGCAGAGACCCTGGCACAAATCATGAGCTGCATCCTACACGTGAGAAGATCTGAAAAGTGGAATGCACCAATGTACCTGCTTAAAACCTGTGTTGTGCTCTTAGGTGATTGCCACGAGACAGAAAGCAGCAGGAAGTTATTTCATGTTCTGAAGAAGCTAGACAGGACTACCGGCAGGAACAGAGGCAATTGCTGGAAAATGCCCACTCCTCAAGACATCAGCTGGCTTTTGGCCTACCTGGTGTGACCTTCTGCAATCACTCTTCTAATTTCTACATTGACTTAACCAGTCAGTCCAGTCAGTGTTGGCGGGTTGCATTTTCATGTCATTTTTCTCAACCCATGGGCCTGGGTTGAGATGAATATCTGTCTCACAGTGGCGCAAAGAAGAGGAGCTTCCAGAACTTGCAGCCTGCAGATGTACAGATGAAGATGAGAGGACATCTGGTCTGACCCGCAGTCTGTTGGTAGCCAGCTGCGGTACCAGAGAGACAGGCTCTTGGCAGAGGTTTCTAAAGTGGCTTGAAGCAGGGAGGAGGGAGGGGTTGCTGAAGATTATATGTCCTTATTCTTTTGAAAAAGCAGGAGGGTCCTGGGGAGAGAGCTGGGTGAGAGAAGCTGCCAGATGTGAAGAGATGCACAGCCAGAGGGAAACATCCAAAGACTGAATCTGATTTTCTAAGAGCAGGCATGCAGAGGTATTCCCATGTGAAGCTTTCGTGTGCTTCTCCAGACTGGCCTCTCCTCAATAATGCTTGTTTCCAGGCTGGTGGTATCCTTCCCCACCTTCACCCCCCACAAAATGCACCTTTCATGCAAAGATGTACAATTTTTGGCTTTTTTTTTCATGTTCTTGTTATTTAAAGATAGAATAATCTCAAATAAGGACAATCTATAATCAACCTGTAAAGGTACCTCCAGGTTTTGCTGTATGATAAGCACAAGTTGAGATTGGCTATCTAAAATCCAAATATCCCCCTGAAGCCCCCAAATCAGAAGTACAAATATCTCCCACACACAGAATCACCTAGGGTCAAATTCTCTGCTGGTGTAAACTGGCAGAAATCCATTGAATTCTCCCACAAATCAATTTAATTAAAAGTGTCTTCTGATGTGTCTTTGTTTAGCAATAATGTTCATCTGAGAAGGTGTTACAGCAGGAAAACAAATCCCTTCTTTACATCCCCGCCCCTCAACCCCTTGGCTAAATGTTAATGTTTTTAAATAAATATTTATTTTTTTAAAACTGGAACAATAAATGTGTAGTTCACAAAGAACCTTTTGTTCTTCCGATACATTTGCTCAGAGAAACGCTTATCTATGGCTGTGTGTTGGAGAGGGAGGAGAGACAGAGCCGGTGTAATTCACAGGTATAAACTGTGCTTATACATAACAAAGATGAATTCACTTGATAAAATAAGACCACCCTCCCTGCAAAACTATACCTGAAGCATGAAAAAAACTAAAACTTTTTTGAACTTCTGAAATAATGCGATTTTTTTTAAGAACTTTTTTTTTTTTTAAGCTTTTCTACAGATCTGACTATTCTACTGGGCCCAATTCAGAAAAACGCTCCAGAGCTTAAATTCACCAGTAAATCACTTAACCACATGCTTAACTTTAAGCAAGAGCTTAAGTCTCAGGCATTCAAACCATTCCTGTGTGATTTATTCCTGGCCTTTTGGAGAGCAGAAGGAATGCAATGTGGCCAGTCCACAGCCGATAAGGAGGCAAAACCAAAGTGACAGACCGAGGTGTTGGGAAATACTTGCTTGACTCTGAACTTGTGTATTGGCAGGAAAGGGTTCAGATGGTTTCTTTGACTCCGTAGGGAATCCTCATGATTTTTTCTCTGATTTTCACATGGGATTTAGCCAACCCATAGGCTGTCACCTCCAGGAGATCTTGCCCAGTGCTTGCCCCGTGACAGTACGTAGTGCACAGGCTTCAGGACTGCTTTGGGAGAAAATTGGGACAGTCCGCTAGACTGCTATGGTTGTTAAGGGTCAGCTCTCAAACACATCTCTCTCCCTTTCAGTCATTGGTGCACCTGTGATTTTAGGTTGCTTATACTGTATGGAATATGTGCCTTCAGCATTTTCTCACCTTTATGTTGTGTGGTGTCACCCAAAAACCTGTCATGTCAGGTGTCACTATGCCAAGGTAGTCCTAAAAACGAGCCGTACTGGCGACTGTTAGACCAGTCGTTCTTTTAACCATCCTTCTGACAATTTCATTTCCATTTCCATCCTCTTTCTCCCGGTGAAGGAGCCATCCAAATTGTGCACTTAGACACCAGGTAAAAGCGTATCTCCCTCTGCAACAAAATGATACGGTATGGCTGCATAGTAATTTTTTCTTGTTTTAAGCCACCATGGATCTCTCCCTCCTCATGGTTCGCACCAGGGAGGAACTGTCACTCAGCCATCCTTCCTCTGCAGAGCACCCCACCAGGCAAGCAGGTGTATCATCCAGTGGTTTGCAGGAGAAGAAAGTCCCGGGACCTCCTGAGAACTAAAGAAGAAACCCGGGGAAAAAATCCAGACATTGAACGTATATTCTGACTAGAAGACTAAAGATATAATGTGCTAACGTGGGGATTTTCTTGGGAGTACAGAAGGCTTCAGCAACCCGCTGGTTGGCTTCGGTGGATGGGCTCCAGTCCTACCTCACTGTTCACCACCACCTGTGGTTTCTCCTCCTAGGCAGATAAGGGCTACATATTCCTTGATCTTCATTTTTGCAGTCCTTACTGAATACAAATGTGCAGTTCTTGCATGCATGAAAAAGAAGGTTGTATCAGTGCTGCTATAGTGAAACCATCCACTGAAACTGTATTTACTTTATTAAATCCATTTTTCTCTGAAATTTCCCCATCATACGCTGGTTGTGTTGAGCTGATGAGACCTCCTCACCTCCTGAGTTGTTTATAGGCTTTAGTAAAGCATTTGATGGATAATTTAGCCCTTTGAGAGCAAGGATTTAAATTTTAGCCTGCATTAAGCAGCGATATATTCAGGGATAAACTAATATTTCTTACTTAAAAGTCTTATTTAATTTGATCCAAAGCACCTTATTTTTCAGAGTTAAACATTACTGCTGGAAGTAATTTTAAATTTGCACAGCATTGTATCCTAAGAATAGCTCTGAACTGACCTTACAAATGTATATATCCTTTTTGGGACTGAAAGAGGAGAAAGAATCAGAAAGGGAAAAAAGGGAAGAGACTGAAGGAGCTAAAATAAAAAAGACAATCCCTTCATTACCTAAATAAAACACACCAAGTGTTGAAGTGGAGTTAAAAGATATTTGTTAAGACTGTGAAGTGATTATTTCTTTGGAAGGCCTCTCTTAAGGACTTAAGTAGAAGCCTGGAGGAGGCTGCCTCCAGCTAGAAGGAATTGCCCCTGGCTTTACCAGGAGTGAGGGAAAGAAAGGAAGCAATTACCCACTGAACAATGGCGCATTAAGATGCTCCTTTCTGTTTTCAAAACCAAGCTCCCTCCTCGGTGTGTTTTCCAGCTGGGTGAGAGGAGGAGATGGCCTCCTGGGGAGGCAGCCAGCTGCAGGTGGGGAGCAGCTCTGCTCTCTGGCAGGGCCCTGGATGGAGATGGGAGGGAGGAAAGTGCTGTGGGACCTCTGGGGTTTGTTCCTTCCTTCAGGGCCACGTAGCTGGAATAGGGTTATTCTGTAGACCCAGTTTTGGCAAGCCTTCCATCATTCCTGTTCCGCTCCATGCTGTCTCCTCCCCATCCACCAATTCCCTTAGCTGTCCTCCATAGCCGAAACTCATCCAGAAGCTTCTTGCCAAGAGGTCCTTGCCTCCTGCTCCCTCCTGAGTTTCCCTGTTGGTTTACCAGCTGGCTGAAACACTGAGAGCATGATGTGGTTTTGCCATGTCCACATCTTCCCCTCCTTTCCCTCTGCTCAGAATGGGGATGGACAACACACAGCTGCCCTGAGAAACCAGCCTGGACCTCACCATGGCTCAGAGAAGGCAGAAGGAGGATGGGCTGGGGATGAAACTACCACTTCTCAGGCCCGGGGTTTGGCTGAAGAGTATGCAGAAGCATCCAGCTGACCAGCAGAAAGAGGTGGGGGACATAAATCCTCCATCCTGCAAGGCGCTGGAGTCCCCCTGCTCCTCTGGCAGTTAGTAGGAGTTGGGGAAGATCAGCCAAATGTGCCGAAGAGGCAACCCGGAGCCCGTTCCAAAAACACATCACCCTTTTTAATTAAAACCCAAGCCGAACCGGCACAGACCCCCTCTCAACCTGCCTTGCTGTCAGAGCAAATTGCAGTGTGTCTTGCATGCAGCACAGCGCTGCTGGTTTTTAATGCATTGCCACAGCGGTGTCCCTGGCGGGGTAAAATAAATCAGCAGCATACACGGCCCCGCGTAAAGGTCAGCGAGAGGCGTTAAAGGCAAGAGGCCCTTCCAGACTCCACAGCCGCTTCCAGGGCAGGCAGCGGAGGGAGGGACCGCTCCGTTAACCGCCCACGCGGGAGCACTGACGGGGTTTCGACACACACATGTGCTCTGGGCTGCTGCGCTGCACGTTTGCCTTCCAAGAGCGGGGGATTCACCCGTCTCCATCGCGTTCGGGTGCCTCTGGCTTTGCAGGAGCAACCCTGGGCCTGGGTGTATTGAGCTGAGCCCGGGGAGCAGCCGGAGCCCGGGGTGGTTTATGAATTCCGTAAAGCTCTCGTAGGCGTCTGCAGCCCTCTCTGCCCCTCCTCTCCCCTTCCAGCCGCATCCCCCCCCTCCCTCAGCCAGACACCCAGCCTCGGCCTCTGGCCCCGTGGCTGCGCGCAGCTGGACAGTATTTTTGAGCTGCTTGGAACAGCCCATTCCCACCGCCTTTCCCAGCCAGCCCTGTTCCTCTTTATATATAACCTTAAAATATTCTTCCTGTTCCTTCCCCTGTTGCCTTATTCTTACACTTTGCCTTCCCTGACCCATTTCTGCACTTTTTCTTTCCCCATCCTTTTGCAGTTAGGTCAGAAGGATGCACTCCCATCTCTAGGACGCTTACTTCTGGTTGTCATCTGTGAGTAGTGCTTCGCCTCCTTCCTCATGACTCTTTCCCCAGCTCTGTATTTCTGCCAAGGTCATATGCAGCAGACAAGCAGACGTTTCTGCAGCCATGGGTTGGTCTGCAGGCTGAGTGACTGGAAGTGTTGGCTTATCTGTGTGGAAGCCACCCCAATGCCTCGGTGGTGTGCGTGCACCCTCCATGCCTATCAGGCTGCTAGAAGCTGCTGCCGCCTTCACGTGTGTGCTGCCCCACATGTGTTGGAGGGCACTTTTCTCCTTCTCCCACTGGATATTGCTAACTTCAAAGAGATTCCCTTCTCCATATCTGTAGGTCAAAATACTCGAGCACATGATGGGAGCAGGGCTGACCCCTGTAACAACAGTGGGTCGCGAGGTCGGCAAGGTGACCAGTTTTTTTCCCTGGTCAAAGTGAACTTGTTGCAGCCTCTCTTGGGGCAGTCCCTGCAGGAAGAGGTATGATGGGAAAAACAGTCAAGGTAGGGCTGCAGTGCCCCAGGGACTTTGGTGTCCATCCGAGTTAGAAGAACTTGATGGCTGAAATGTGGACTCTGAACTCATCTAATGAGCTGACCTTGATGCTGTCTTAGAGTCAACCATTCTAGACAACCTTCTGGCTAGTGGCATGGATGCAGCCATTGTTGGGCATCTGTGTTACAAGTCACTGATGTTCATATTCTTTATAACGTGTCTGTTCAGCCCATGAAACAGTTGATCAGGCCTGCTCTTGGGTCTCAGGAGCAGACTTCTGTCCCATCCATGCTGACGAAGCATGAAGCTTGCACTAAGTACCACCTGAGCCCTTCTTTGGGGTTTAGTGGCGGAGAGGACCTGAAGACAGTGAGGACTTTAGGTAGGACTGGTAAGGATGAGAGCAAAGTCACAGGTGAGCCTGCCTACAGGTGTCCTAAATTGATCTTGTCTCTGCTAACACTGTAGGAAGGTGATAGTCAGCAGGGTAGGTGGAAATAATGAAAGTTATGGAGCTCAGCTGTTGAGCTGACGCCCCTGCTCAGAGATTACATATACCCACCCAGTCCCCTAGGAGAGCTTTGTTTGATTTGCTGAGTCTGCTGGGAGTTGCAAATCGTGTTTCATCCTCCCAAGGTAGGACTAGCACTGTGGTTTTGCTAATAGGTCATTTTCTTTCCCTTGAGGACAGACGTGTTCTGTCCCACCCGTGTCCTACTCAGAGAGAGCCCATGTGTAGCTGTGTGTGGCTCCCCTCTGTGTGCTCCTCTGCCTGGCAATCTGTAATCCCGATAAAGCACCATCTGGGCTGTGAGCTTGTGAGTATCCAACGTGACAGCACCTCAAATTCCTAGATTATGCTTATTAATAACAAGCTGTAAAAATAGCAGTCAGACAAGATGAGATCATAAGGCTGATTGTGGGATGCCATATGCTGTCTGTTTTACTGAGCAAGGCTCGCACAGAGGAGACCTGTGCTCCCCTGCCACAGCAGGGTGGGACTGGGGGGCACAAGGGGGTGTATGGGCTTTTGGGACAAGGCCTATTGGAGCAGAGAGGCACTGCTGGCAAATGCTGGAAATCTCCAAGTCTGAGGAGCAGCAGCTCTGCGGACAGGACAGTTATACCATGGATTTTTGGCAGTTTTACCTGGCTGTGCCTCCAGCTGCTCTGTCCTGCTATGGCACGGACAGTGCACAGAGACCTTCCAGAGCAATGTATCGCTGCCTCTTTGGGCTGATGGCACCTTAACAGAAGCTGAAGACTTTTCCTCTCGTGTTTGATTCTGTTTACTGTGAAATTAAGAGTTAAAAAGCCCTAGTGAGAAAATGCTGGGCCTATTTACAACTGTATGTGCTTCAAAAAGATGATGTAGATCTTGGCCAGTGCTGAAATAGCAACATTTTCTGTTCTTAAAGGAATGATATTTCCAGCACCTAGCTATGTCCTATTTGTCTTTCACAATCCTCTGGCTGAGAAGTGTTATTCTAGATTAGGGCTCTTCAAACTTTGATAGCTCATGGACAACTGTGCTGTGTTAGTGAAGTGTGAGGGGCAGGAACCTGCTCCCTGCTAACCTGGGCCAGGGTGCTGGTGACTTCTTCTGCCCAGGAGATTTGTCTGTGTTGCACCTGGGCTCTGGTTCATGGCAAACAGCAGAAACAAACCTTATGAATCCTTCTCTCTGTTTAAAGAATTAATTTTTTAACTTATATGGTTGCTCCCTATGGTAATGCCCTGGGCTGCGGAGCTGCATATTCAAATCTCCCTGTGGACCCTTGTCTGGTTCCCTTTGCTGGTGCGTTGCTGCCTTGCCAGAGGGGCTGTTTTCAGGTGAGGGGGGTGTGTGTGAACATAAACTACCCCCTTGCTTGTCTGGTCTGAAAGAGGCTCAGGTGCCCATTAAAGCTTGCACAATCAAGAGAAAGTGGGACCTTTGGTAATATCCCCTCTCAATGCCGCAGGTTCTGCTGTCCCAGGATGTGTGTATGAGTCATTGTCTGGAAATCCAAGTGGCCAGATGTCCGCCAGATACTGCTGAACTCCTCGAGCTGCTAACTTCAGCAGAAAGGGTGAAGGGAACGTGGCTGTTTCTACGCAGCGGAGGTGGTGGTGGTGGTGCAGGTGAGGAGCTCAGCACATCCCTGCGGGCGGTGGGGCAGGGAGCCAGCGCTTGTGGGGCCTGCCCCAGGGGAGGCATCTGCAGGCAGCTGGGTCCATCTCCGTGCCCCCCACCCGGGGTGGGAGGGGAGGCTGTTATAACAGCTGCCCTGAAGCACTCGCTCTCCAGCTGCTTTTGGCTGCGTGGTGGTGGCTTCCAAGGAGCAGTAAGAGGGACCCCTGCAGGTCCCTGCTCCAAACAGCTGGGGAAACGCTCCTTTGGGCTTTGCTGGTGCCAAAGTCTTTTCTTCCTCAGCACAGCATTAATCTGAGAGCTCTGCCCCTCGCTGCTCCCCCCCATCCCCTGGGTTGTGGTCTCCATGCAAGCAGACATCACTGCAGTGTTTGCGCCGGGAGCTTCTGGAGGGAGGCAGAGCCCTGCCTCAGGCTCGGGGTTGTGCGGTGGCTTTGCAACCAAGATGGTATTTCTTACTAATGATAACAAGCTTTTTTCAAAAATTTTCACATTGTTGAGAAGCCTAGTGGCAAAGTAAAATGTAGATGTTCTATAGTTTCTAGACAGTGACACAAGAGATTTTTATTAAAGTCAATACAATAACTAGTGTTGAACTGAATAAGCTCTAAAACACTGTGGAGTCCTGTTTTGAGGAAGGACATTCTCTCTAGGAGAAAAACACAGCTTTCTGAGGAAAAAAAATGTGTGACTAGATCTAGCTGACACCTTCTTGGCCGAGGCTAATGGTCTCTCCTTGCTTCAGATCCACCTCCAGCCTGCCCCATAGCCCTGGGCTCAGCTGTACCATCACTGGGCAACTGAGTCCCATCAGCCTTCATGGGGGAGGCAGTTCTCTTCCCCCCTTGGAAAGGGGAAATCAGCCAAAACCCACAAATTCTGTGGTGAATAAGGCGCTGCAAGAAGCAGCTCTGCTTTAGGGCAGCTCCCTCCTCATCAGTACAGTTATCCTATAGGCACCGTGTTCACATATGTGCCCACCTTGGGGTTGCATAGACTAGAGCTCCATAATGTGCTACCTTAGGAGCAGAAAAACCCCTCTTTGTCTGTCCCTGAAGGAGTTTTGCTGGAAGGTGGATCAGGGCAATGGCTCTGCAGGAGCCTGTTGTAATTGCCAGATTTAGGATGTTGGCCTCTGAATAAATCTCTGCTTTTACTTCGGGATAATTCAGGCTTGAAAACTGAAGTGACAGCTTATAGCCAGGCTTTTCAGTTTGGCATGTCTAAGATTGTGCATGTGGCTAAATGCAAATAAGCTGTTCCCAGAAAACACACAGTCACAGATGCTAAACTTCTTATCTGCATGGGCTGATGGTGCGGGTGACTGAAGACCCCATAAATTACCTTCTTTCAGCTCAGAGTGAAAGTGATACTGGTGCCGTAGTCCCTGACAGTAAGGAATGGCTCCCTTTCTGGTTGGACAGGTTTGATTGGCCGCTAATTCACTCTCCCTCCTCTCATAGTTCAGCACAGCTTTCTTGATGCACCCTGCCAGCTCTCACCAATTTGCTGCTCGGAGGATTTTTATGCAAGTGAATTGTGGATTCGAGTTAAAACACGTACAGAGCACGCTCCTGCTTGATGGCTCTGCTCTTAGATGTCACAGGAAGAGACAGTGTTTTGTATAACTGCAAGAAAAATACCGTGTTCTAATTAGTGTAATTTATAGTCCCTTGCAGGCTAAAACAACAGCTGATGAGTCATGAAAGTTCCTTCTTCTGACATTTGCTGAAAGAAATGTTATTTTAGCTCCCATGACTTTTGGGGAGGGGAGGGAGCACTTGGTCTGAAATGTCTCACCCTTTCTCCAGTGCCTACCCCCTGCAACATATTTCCTGTTTAAAGTCTTCTGGTGTGTTGCTCTGCAGTGAGGAAACATTGATTATGGCCATGTCTAATTACCGGTCATGGTGGATCCCAGTTTGAGTGTTCATATCTGGACTGGAGTTCCTGAACCAGCTGAGGTTGCTGGGAAAGGAGGTTTGGTAGCTTCAATACTGTTATTGTTGAACTTGATGTAGCTGAGCAGACAGAGGGCTGGACAGCAAGGTCCCCCCACACGCTATAACGGCACTGGTGTGTTGTGAATATATTCACTGTGGTCAGATGAAGTCTGAGGACAGCATGGGACCCTCGGTTCCATTTTCAAGGATGGTCTTGTCACTAACTTGAAAACTTTTTCCTGCCCTGTGATCCAAGACTTTGCTCAAACTGGTCTCTGCAAGGAAAAGACAGTTGAGTTAAAGCAGAGTTTTCTCCAAGTTGGTTTTTTCACCCCAAATTTATCACTCATGACTAGGCAAACTGCGAGATTAACAAACTGAGATTAACAGCTCAGGAGCTGCTTGTTCTTATCTGCAGGAGTGACAAACATGGGGGTGGAGGGTCCTTCCACCTTGTCCTGGAGGCTGTCTCTGGCCATGTAAGTCTGGCTCTGACCATCAGAGGTCAGCAGTGGACCTGCCCAGCAGCTGGTTTGCCTCCTTGGAGCATGCGTCTGCAAAGCCCTCTCCATTTGAGTGTAAGGGATGCCATATGGACCGTTTTGTTCAACATGTGTTGTCCATGCATGTGTTTGGAGTGGTTAGTGACATAAAATAAGATCCCTGGGATAGTGGTGTCTACAAGCTGTATGAAAGGCTTTGCCCACAGCAAAGCTGAAGATTGCTTTAATGATTTTTTTTTTTCTTACCCTGGTGGCTTTTTTGCTTGGCCACCATGAGATACAGACATTCTTCAGTTTATTTTGTTGGCAGACAAATGGTTGTCCTCCAAGAATAAATAAAATGATGCCAAAGTGATGGCTACCTTTCATCCTTGTCTAGGTATTTCAAGAACTTGGAGGCATTTAAAATGTTATGCTGGAGGGGAAAAAAAGGTACAGATCTGAAGTTTTGAGGCTGGGTGAAAACAGAGCTGCAGAGAGGTCACCTGTCGGTTAGGAAGGGTCCTCAGCAACTGAAGTGGCAATTGTCTGGCTCTGCTGGAAGCATGTGAAGGACTATGTTGGTCCACAGACCTTGAGCTCCTGGAGGCATTACTTCAAGTTCTGATTTAGTCCATGACTCTGGAGAATTCTTTCAGAATTTTGTGTGCCCAAGGAGGAAAAATCATTGCTGTTTTGACTCTGTTGACAGTCAGTGGGAGTGTGCATTTGAGTGGAGAGTCAGTGGTCAGGGAGAGGAGGCAAAGATGGCTCTGAAAGTAGTGAGGAATGAGTCTGGTGGTACATGAAGGTGTGAGAAATGAGAATCCTTAAGGAAAGGGAATCTTACTGGGGTGGGGGAAGCTTGAAAAATCCAAGAAACTTGGTAAACTTTGTAGGATTTTTAGTGACCTCTGCACAGCTTGCTGCCTCTGGAGCAATGCATGACCTTTGTTTTTCAGGCTTAGTGGGATAACAAAACAAGATTTAAAAAGCCAGGGCTTTTTTTATACTGCTTGGTATCCATACACAAATGCTCTGTACCTGTGCAACCATACAAACCCAGAGTAACTCTTGAGGAAAAAAAGATGATCTCAGCTGAGTAGTGCCAGATAGCAGGATTTCTGGCAGACAGTCACAACTTTAAGGTGATTTTTCCAGCTGTTTTTATGGCTGTTCGTGAGATGGTATATAATCCATTGCTGGCACTTGCAGCATTGAAAGACTTTAGAAAAATGTGAAGGATTCAATAATTTCCAGAAGAACTAATTTCTCATGGGAAGGAAAACTTCTTTCTTAAAGACTGCACTTACCTGGCGATCTGAGGTTTTCAGGTTAAGTTTATCAAGCTGCTGGTTGTAAAAATACATTGGTTCAAAGAGATTTTGGGTGGATGAATTATTCATACAAGACCTATCACCTTCACTGAGAAAAAAAAAAGCTTTCAAATTAATCTGAATCTGATGTATTCAGTCTTAGTTCACCTTTTTTTTCCCTATCTTTATAACAAGAAGCCTCAATTCCTATGTTCATATGCTTGTATTGAAGTTGTACGAGTTGTGACAAAACCAGAAGCATTTGGAAGCAACATCCTCAATGTTTATCAGGCTTTTGGGGGAGAGACATGCTGCCTTTCAATGTGATTGATAGAAGTTTGCAGATGACTTTTAGCTCTTCCATTCTTGGTCTTATTCCATCCTTCTGCCTCTTCTTTCCCTTCTCTCATCAGTCACTGCTGGGTGAATATTGTCTCAGCCTTTCCAGGGCACCAAGTCAGCATCTGAATAATCCCATAGAGAGGGGCTGATTTTGTTCTTCTGGTTAAATCCGTGCATGTGGTTACTGACCCTGCAGAACGGGAAGAGAAGCAGAGATTGTTGAGACATCAGTGGAAGACTTAATAGCTGCTTATCAATAGTTTTTTCCTCTGGGCCTATGTGTAACAGCTGGGGGAGTTTCTGCAGCCAAGTGTGGCAAATATTTGCTATTGTGAATGGAGACATTATTCTTTCTGCTTGTTACGTGTTAAGGATAGTCTTGATGGAAAGGCTGATGCTGATGTCCCAGAGGGCCTCCTTGTATGATAATGAAATGTGACTCTACCATGTAGCTCTGCTGGGATTGCCCCTGGATTTCCCAGGGCAGGGAGATGGCGATGAGCTGCTAGCTTTTGATTTGAGGCTCCCTTCCCAGAACTGGGAACGGGGCCTGAGAGTTGCACTCTGCATCTCTTCTACTCAGACATGAGGTAACTTATGGTCTCTCTGCAGATACTTTCTTCTCTCTGACCGCAGCAGTCTTGTGGAAGGCTACAAAAACCTTTCCATACTCTCACAGAAAAATCTCTGGAAATGGGAATCTTTGGGGAGATGCCACAACTTGAAGGGTTGTTTGTGTCTTACCTTCCTACTTGAGAAGGGTCTTGATGAGGGGGAGGTCTAGAACTGGAGAAATATAAGGTGATATTAAGCCAAGAGAATGCGTAAAGAATGCTATTCAAGTGGAGGCTGATGCTTTGAAAGTTGGGGGTCTGTGTTACATTCGCTGGGAAAAGGCAAGCTGAGGTTTTATTGGGGTCAGGCAGCAGTAATGCTGTGAAAGCTGTGGATGGCACGAGACAGGGATGGTCACAAGATACAGGAGTACACCTGCAGCTAAATGGTACAATGAACAACCAGTAGCACTATTAGGATGTGTCTTGAAGCAAGAGAAACCTTCTGTCACAGCTCTTTCTTCACTGGTACTGAGGCTGTCAGCCACAGATGCTTGGTGATGAGCAGGTTCCACAGCTTGGCTGCCTAAGTAGATCTTGGCCTGGACTAATGCAGCTCTAGAAATAATGGAGTTAAATGAGGTTCTGGTGTCGAAATTTCTTTCTCAATGTATTGTCTCCTGAGGTGTCTATAGCCCTTGAAAGGGTCCTAGCCTAGGCTTGGATATCTGAGGGGTTAGTCTGGACATGTCAGTGGCTCTGTTTATCCCTTCTGTCACGAACACAGTGAAGGGAGGAGAGCTCAGTGGCCTGGACAGAGGCTAGAAATACAGATGGTATTTCTGCCTCTGAGGCAATTCCTTTGTGATCCCACAGGCTGCTTTTGACAGTCTATCCGAATAACTTGACAGGATTTTAGCTCCTTTTGGAGCAAAATCCAAAGTGGTCTTTCACAAATGCTGCCTTTGTTTCTCTGAGTTAGTAGCACAGAACTATGTGCCAGGGCTGTTGCAGGACACCATCCATGATGAACTTTGAGCCCTAGATCTTTTGGTAGAATTTGCTATCCAATGGAAAAGATAACTCTTTGGAGAGCTTTAAAACTCATACCCTTAGAGCATTCCTGAAATTGTTTATGAAGTGATGCTAAGTAAATACCAAAGGCAATGTGGCAAGCAAGGATGCCCTGAAGGTGTTGAGTCTTGCAGTTACCTCTTAAGTATATTACGGAGCATCCAAAAAGGACTTTGTTTTTGGCATAAGTGACCATGCAAGGCACGTGAAATGCCTGGATAACTGTGGCAATCTGCTGCTTAAATTGGAATCTGGCAAATCAATTGCCAGTGGGCAGGCAATGCAGCTTTCCTGAAGTGAGGACCTGAGTGAAAATGTGCTTGATACTCATAGGAATTGCTTTTTACCACCTGCCATATATCATAATCAGTGTGGTTGGAGGTGGAAAGGTGGGAATGTCTGCTTTGCTCTGCTCCTTGGTGTTAAAGGAAAATCTTATCTGAAAAGCTTTAAATCTTTTCAGAAAGGTAACCCTCCATTGGAAAGGCTGAAATACGCCTGGGCATTACACCTATAGCAAATGACAGTCACCTTAAAATCCCCCATTAATAAATTGTGATACTCGTATGTGGCCTTGTTCCACTAAGTATAATTTATACCTGTGCTCCAGTGCCTGATCACAGCATCAGGCACAGAGAGTCATACGTTCAGTAACTTGTAAGCACAGCTTGTGTTCTACTCTTGGGGTCATGGAAGGCATAACAAGAGAAAATTCCTTGCCTAGACTGTAATTTATTCTTTTTTTACGAGTGTCAAGATTCTGGCTGACAGAATCAGGTTGATGGAACAGTTGATCAAGGATCTGAGCAAAGCCTCTATCTTGGGAATGAATTCCTGAAGCAAGGTGAATGTCTTTCTCTGAAGTGTCTACATAGTCTTGCTGGTGACTACAGTTTTCAAGCCTTATCTGCAGAGTTCCCTCAAATCTAATCAAGGAGCTCTAATTTTTTTTTCTTGCAAGCCACCAAAGTCCTGCTTCCAGTTAAGGAGAAACTGGATTTGGTTTTAGCGAAGACGGACAATATATCTGTGCAAAATATGTATGTGCCTTGACCTTCATGCAGCCAAGGCAAAATTTAGGCAATTGCCATCATGCTTAGAGACAAGTGGATCTGGGTCTTGTGTTAGTATGGTTTAGGAGTCAAATCTGTTGTGCTCAATTATGCAGAGGATTTAAATCTGATGCTCATACTCTCATATTCCAACACTGCATCTGAGCACTGGGAAAAGCGTCACTATGTGCTTGTTAGGTTGCCAGCCAGTGACCTGAAACAAAGTGGAGAATCCCTGAGACTACTTTTGCTTGCACTCATCAGGGTGTAAAGAGGTGGTGTAAGGCAGGTTGAGTGCATCCTCACAGCCATGTCCAGAGCAAGGCAGGGACAGAAAGGAAGAGAAGATGTCAAGGGAAAGGATGTGGTTACTTGTGGAACTGATTGCAGAAAGCTGTGAGCTGGGAATGGGGGAGAAAGGAGTTAGATTTTCTAGGAAAGACTCCTGTGGATCAGTGTGACGGTATAAGATGAGCTGCTTTTAATAATCTGTTCAGAGCTATTTCTGCAAGAACAATGAATCTCTGTGCCTCAGTAACTCCCCATCTGTTTTCAGATCTCATCTGAAAACTCATCTTTCCTTCCTTTCTTCTCCCCTTCCACTTTCTCTCCACCATCCTTTTTATTTTTTGTTTACCTCTCTGCTCTCCAAAGCTTTTGTGAGGATGGAGTTTGAATGAGGCAGTACACAAGGTTACACGCATTAACCAGTGAAGCAAGAGCTGATTTGCTTTTATTGTGCCCGTTTATTTTCTTCACACCCAAAAATCTTCATAAAGGAAATAATTTAACCTTTTGAGTACAAAGCATAAACCAAGGAGTTCTGGATTCGTGTTGTAAAGTATTGTAAATATAAATTAAAAAAGGAAAAGCTTTAATCCCTCTCGAGTTTGATGCAGCTATTGTGAGATGGTAGTGTGAGATGCTCCAGGTCGTACAACTTGCTGTGGGAGGGATTGCTGCCTGAGTAAATATGAAAAGCAGTCTTTGGTTTTCTATACCAATATAAAAGAAGGAGCAAGGAGGGGAAAGACACTTATACCTAGGTGTGTCCTTCAGTGATACTCCCCCTCCCTTCTTACAGTTCATGGTGGAATTCAGGCTCTTTTGGGAGAGGCAGAATGTGAATGAAATGGGGATATGAGGTGTTAATGGGTTGAAATCTCTTAATGCATTAAACATGGGCTTAGGCATTTGCTCTGTGCTCTTCCAGTTACCCCACCCAAACTGCTCTCAAGGGTATGCTTCCCCTGGGTTAGAGTAATGGTTCCTCTGGTCTTCAGAGTGCCTCTGTTCAGCAAGTATTTCCAATTTTTAGGATAATTTTGCTGTGTAGACTCTTTTTTTCCCCTCCTGCCAAAATACCCAGTGTATGCTATTATTTTACTCAGGTAAACTGCCACTGCTTCCCTTTCCTGGGCCAGTGCATGTCAGGCAGCAGCCTGACGGCCTCCTGTCTTGATAAATGACGCAAGCCTAAAGGGCAGCGTCTCAGGCTAGTTCCCGTGCCGGCTGAGCGTGCCTGCGTTGGCCAAGAGAGCTCAGGCGTTCTTCTTGCTGTGGGAAGTTTACACTAAAGGTCACAAGAAGATTCATTGTGCATATTTTATTTTTTTTTCTTCCCAAAGACAGTACAGAAAAGTGCTACGTGCCAGGAATGGATGTTGGTGGTAATAAGGGACAGCAGTTTACCTAAGCTCGTGGCCTATTGTAAAGAGGTTTTATTTGCAGTGATATAAAGTCTTTCCTGGGGAAATGACAGTCTGGAAGCCTGTCAGCTGAAAGTAAAGCCAAAGAGTGGTGCCTTATTTGATAACCTACATTGAAAGGTTCTCTGGACTGCAGTCCCACTGATGCTCTTTTTGGTTTGACTTGCCTCCCTCCTGTGGGTGTTAGGGGTGTGCGCTGTCAATGAGCGCTGCAGTAGTTTCTAGCACCATCCATCTGAAGGCCTGAAACACTTGAGTCCCCGATGGGTGGTGGGATGTTTGGGACAGGTAGACTGAGCTGGGAAGTTGTACTGTTGAACTAATTAGCGTGATCTTCTCAGACTGAGCTCTGTGAAATAAAGCCTGCGTTTGCCCTGTCGCACAGCTGCTGTTATCTCTGGCTTTGAAGCTTGTGAAGCTTTTCTGAGCTTCACCCCAATGGTGAAGGGCAAATTTTAGCTCCTCTTCTGTCCTGTTCACCTGTACTGGCTCTCTCCATCCGACCTCCAAATTAAAGGAAGAGTTTTTCTATGAAACTCTGAACATATAGCTACAGATCAGCTAGAATAACTGGCTCAATCTGTCTGTGAATTAACACAGAAAAGGAGTGGAAAAAAGACATTTAAACATAAAATGAAAGGCTGAGTACCCAAAAATCCACTAAGAAAAAAAAAGCTGACTTCCCTGTTCTGATAATAAAACATTTCTTTAGAAATTATCAACAGCAATGCTATGGCTCATGCCATTTTCCTGCTGCTGTTAGCTAGCTCTTTTATCCTTCCCTTCCTACAGTTCTTCTGACTGCATTGTAAATGAGACCTTGCATTTTTCCCTTCAGCATCCACTTTGTTCTCTGCTTGTATCCACAGACCTTAGGATGCACTGCATGGGAAGGAGGAAAAAAAATTAATCAGAGTTAATTTGCTGGTATCTGTTCTGAACACTATTTCTGTTAATTGTCAAGCTTGGCCTCTTCTGGCTGCAAAAATAAGCTGGTTGAAAATAATCCGCTGTGTGCTTCTGTATTTTGCTGACAACTTGCCAGCTACCAACTATGGGTGTGATAAAAGCCCAAATGTATAAAATTTCCAACCAGCTTTCCATTCGTGTGCTTTGAAAGCTGTGCTTTCAGATTTGTCATCAAAGTGCCTGTGGCCTCCTCCACCTCTGACAATGAAAACTCAGCAAATATCTCCAAATCAACTGGCATTTCAGCTTCTGGCCAGCCTGTGCATCCCCCTGAACCTGGGCACGCTGATGTATAGCGATGCTGATAACTTCCTTTCTAGCTGTGTCTTAGCAACGTTCACCTGAGCCAAGAGCTTGGCAGGTAGCGTGTTAATTGTGTAGGGGCTTACGAGCAGGCTTTTATTTTGGGTAGAGCATAGAAAGTGGTGGAGTATGTGCTTAAAGCTGTTAGACTTAAAGAATAATACTAAAAAGGCTTATTGTCTGCCTGGAATGATGCAATGGAGGATTTCTGCCCATCTTGTACAGCCAGTGAGGCAGTTGTATCTGGTGTGGGGTGAGATACCAACATGCCATGCACAGCTGCTTTCTGGTGAAGGTCCTCAGGTTTTTAAGTCTAGATCTGACTTTTTTAAGGTGTAATAAACCTCAGAATTGGGCTGCTTTGAGGCAGGGACAGAAGCGCTCACTGCATAAATTGATATTGGCTATAAATATTCCCTTTTCATTATGTTCCTCCCATGAACACACAGCGCTGTTAACGATGCTTTGCTTTAATACCACAGTTAGTGCTTTGCTACCCCTCAGGCTTTAAAATGATTGACCAGTTATTGTCCAGGAAGTGAGGAGCCTTGTCTTGTGCCTCTTTGGGAAGGGATGGACAAATATTGAGACTGTGCACTTAATAACTTTCACTTGTGTCATTTTCCCTGGAGATCCATAAGCAATATATTTCTTGACTCTAAGGTAACAGTTCAAATGAAACTCTGATGCCCTGAAGAATACCTGCAAAAGATAGTGCAAGATCTACTCATCTTAACCCAGAGTTTTTGTTTGAGCCTGAGATATAAAATGCAGACAGGAAACCGACGTTTCTTTGAACTTGGGTGCATCTGAAATTAAAGATACAGCTCAGAAGAGCTGCAGACATCTTGGCTGCCCATTTGAGCGTGGTGTTTTTCTATCCGCTGGAGCAGAGCGCGGGTGAGGGTAGCGTGCACAGATAATGTTGCTTTTCTGTTTGTTTCTTGTTAAAATGGTGTTTTTAGTAGTGTTTGATTATACATGGAGAAATGGCTGAGAAGAACATAGGTGTGATAGTTTACAATAATAAAATGAAGGATGATAGGATAAAGGTGTTTTCTAATCATGCTCTAGTACCTCATGCAGTTTGATTTTAAAATATGTTCACAGTGATTGGAACTCTTCCACAGACAGGGACCTCTGGCCCAATCCTCAGTCTAACATGTCCCCTCCTTTGTTTGATCCTTGTAGTCTCATTTCTTCACCCCCTGCAACTGTGGGACACACTCTAACTCTTTTTAAAGAAAATTATTCTTAAAGAAAAAAGCTACAGCCATTGTAGATCAGTTTCCTATGCAGTCTTAGGGAAGGATCCATGGCAGAATGGTACAACCTTATCTCACTTCAGATTAGGGTGTGACGTAAATGCCAAGGTTCTGATCTATGTAATAAAAGTAGTATTGAGTATTTTACAGAATTGTATTTTGAACCTGGGCAGTGGTTATTTCTAACAATTTCTTGTTATGTGCATTTCAGGAAAAGTCAGCCCACCCTTTAAAAACAAAAAAGGCTTGTACGTCAGCATACTACAGTGTTTGCGTGCAGCAGGTGATCAGATGATAACGTAAATAACAGCACAGGCTAGTGGAGTAACAGGAGGAACAAAGCTGACACAAGGACTTGAAGATAAGGAAGCTCTGAGGATGAAATCCATGCCATAACAGCAAAACGTCACAGCGGGAGGATATCAGGGTTCCCAGTTACCAATGATGGTGCTGTATTAGACCTGGTTGAACGCATTTTTTTTTTAAATGGGAAGAAAACAGATTAATAGGCCAAAAGGGAACCACAGTGTAGATTGGTTAGATCTCTGACAAACAGCACAGAACTTTT
Organism: Psophia crepitans; assembly: GCA_013399095.1. Taxonomy (NCBI): domain Eukaryota; kingdom Metazoa; phylum Chordata; class Aves; order Gruiformes; family Psophiidae; genus Psophia; species Psophia crepitans. The sequence goes on along the minus strand of VWZZ01008421.1, from coordinate 499,617 downwards.
AGAAATAGAGATATTTTTTTAAAGTTATTTGGGCATTTGCTATGGTGTTTCAGTAACTATGTTGGGACCTTTGACTGAACATCTGAGATGTAATGACCATTCCTGAATCTTTGGGTGAGAAAAGAGGTCCAGAAGGCAAAAGGACATGACTGAGGTCACACAGAGCCTGGCTCTGAAGGAAGTAAAGATTTCCTGCTTTCCAGGCTCAGTCCATTTGGATGATCAAGGAAGACTGAAGGATTCTCCTGGATACCCTGCTGTTGGGCACCACCTCTTTTCTTTAAATGAGGAGCCTTTCCTAACAGTGCTGTGGTTGTTGACCATAGATAGTGCAGTGTTTTATTAAGGTCTAATAAGCTGCAGTAACATGAACCCACCGTTCCTTTCTCCTCCTTCCATGTGAATGATGGCATTTGGAGTTTGTCAGTGAAAAGAGGTTCTGAACAAGATTATGCCTCTGTGAGGAAATGGGACAGGGAGACTCAATGGGTTAATCTTGACTTTCTTGCATCAGGGCTGCTTTTCTAATTAACAATGCTGTCTGGCAGTTTGTATTATCAGGAGCTGTGCTGTGCTGAAGGCTTGCAGAACAGATTTCTCCGGAGCTCTGGGAGCCATCATGCTGTATGGTGGCAAAAGATGCTGGAAACTCTATCGTAACCTGGCAGGCGGATGGAGATGTTCAGCCATTTACCAGCCAGCGTGAGCAAACTGATAGCAATTCCCAGGAGCTAGATCCTAATTACATTTCTGTGCTTGAGGATCATTTGAACCTTTAATGAGAGGTTGGTAAGGAGAGAGGGAGAGTTGGCTTTTTATTACAGCCAAGGAGAGGGGAAGGCTTTGCTGCCAGGGAACATGGTCTCCTTCCACTGCCATACAGCGGCAGATGTCTTTTCCCATTCACCGCAGAAACAGTACCTGCTCCCTTTTCATTGAGGGAGTGGACATGTTTGACTCAGTTAATAGTTCATTTTCCCCAAATCTTGCTTTCTGTCAGTGGGATTTTGCCATGCAGAGGTGGGCTTGGCATACTGTTCCCAATTCTGATACTTGGTGGCATTTAGCTCACCTTTTCAGGGGTGGAATGGAGGGGAACAGATATTTTTTGACTAGCATTTCTAGTTTGGTAATCTAAGAGCTGGATCTACTGGTGTACAGATAGTGGTAATACAGAAAGGATTGTGTTCTGCTCCTCACTAATCTCCGATTCGGCCACCAACAATTTAGGGCTATCAGACCCATCAGACACATTGATGTTCTGCCCTGTGCCCCTTGTTGTAGAACAGGACCAACACAGGGACAGAAGTGAGTTCTGCCACAGAAACTTTATTAGGATTAGTTCTGAAGTTGCTCCCCCAGTTTAGCCATAAACCCTTGAGACTGAGGACTGCTCATGGGTTTGTTGGTGCAGAGCTGTGGACTGGCTTTTTGGAGTCCACCATGTTGCTATACATTTTCAAATCACCTAAGCTGGGAACAATGCCAGTGTTAGACAGCCTAAATCAACCAAAGAATAAATGTTTGAATAAACTGTTCCAGGAATGGCAGGAGGGAGTTCTGGGATGTCCCTGACAAAACAGCTTAAAAGGCCTATAGTGGTTTTATTGAAGTCTCTTCCACCTGAAGAATAACAGCTTGCAAGACTTAGCCCACCCCTTTTAAATCCTGGTGTAGTTGGAAGCCTTTTGATGCTCACTCTGTTTTCTGATTACTTTAAGAACCTAATTAAATTCTATTGCTGCTATCAGCATTTTGGGACTTTGGCCATCTAAGGTTTGTCAATATTGTTCTTGCCATTCTGCACTAATTTATCACAGATTGCCTCTTGTTAGGCATGGATATTTCAGATAGAAAGTCTCGTAGCTTCAGTGAGCCAATGCTGATCACAGCACATGAGCAAAAATAAGCTCAGCTGTGACCAGAAAAATTTTTGGGGGTTTCTTTATCCCATCTTTTGCAATGCTGAAGAGGTGGCTGAGGAATGAGTAATGTCAGAAAACTATGGATAGTACATGCTCCTCCTAAAATGAGGAGTCATGATATTCTTACAGTACCATGAAAAGGTCCACCAAGGACATCACTGTGTTTTTCACAGGGGCAATATGAAAGCTACTGCTTCTGCATCCTCTTTGAGGGATTTGTAGTCTGAATGTTGTAGCTGTGTGGTGCCACCATAGGAAAAAAGAAACACCATTAAATCCTCAGCAGGCCCCGGGAACTCTCTGTACAGTGTCAGGCTGGTTTTTCAGAGTTTGGGCACTGGGAGACTTTTTTACTGTATTCCTGAGTTACTAGTGAGGATGGTATAGTCTAAGCTGCTTAGACTCCATTGCTTTCTTTGTTCTCCAGAGTCAGCTTTACCTTGCTTCATAAGCTTCCCACCTGAGCAGCTTTCTTCAGGTAGAGAACAACTGGAGGAGCTTTTAAAATGATGTCAGCAGGCTTGAAAAGGAAAAGATAATGTCACAAGTAACTGATCTCTGGTTACTACAGGGAGTAGGCAGGTATGTTCTCTTCAGCATCCCTTGTGAAACGGCTGGGTGTGGTGGTGGAATATGCTGAGGAAGGGATCACACAGGCTTCATGTTCTGTAAATAGCATCTCCTGTGGCTCCTGATGGATAAATTACATTGGGCTACACGAACCACTGATATAATGGGGGATTCTTATGCTCTTCAAGCAATCATATCTGTCCTCTTGTGAATATAAATCAGAGTCCTGGAAAGTAATAATTGCTCTAAAAAGGCTGGATGTGCCCTGCGTGTATACCTGGCACACCAACACAACTGAATCTCCAGCTCAGACCCTGGCAAAGTCTGTAGCCAGCTGCAATATGAGCTGAAGCAAAACAAAGCATCTCGAGTCAATCCAGCTGGCATCCTGGTGAGTGTCTCACCTTTTGGCATAATCTTCTCATTTACTCATACTCCTTATTGTGATGGAGCTCTTGCCGTTGCCCGCAGTTCCTTTAACTATCATAATCCATGCTGCCTGGTACCCAAATGGTTAAATGCATTTGGCTTGGCTGTCCTCCTCAGTCCCTGTAGATTGTGTTGGAAGAATTGAATGAAATTGATAGAGCTAGCATTACAGTGAGCAAACCCCCCTGAAGAAAGAGTAGATGGGTGGATAGAGAGAATGACCCCAAAGAAAACAGCTGTCAAGGGCAGCTATTGGTTTATCTTTCATGGAAAGAGAGACGTAATGAATTCTAAATTAAGAGAAACTAGAAGCAAGGCTGTTTATCAGCTCTCTGCTGCAGCATAAACAGGCACTTTAGAAGTATTGACTGCAGTCTCACTTAATATACCAGTAGGTACGTTTCCTCAGTGCTTGGGAACACCACGTAACCACCAGGTTAGACTAAAGCTGCAATATTTAAAATATGCCAGGTCAGGGAAAGACCGGTTTTGTATTTTGGTCATGTTTCAGAGGGTCTTTGAACAGGGTTTTCTACGCTTTGTAAATGAAAAGAGCAGTACATGCATGTGCAGCCCAAACGGCCTTTTGCTTAAGGAAGCCGTAAGGTACAAATGTAGGTAAAATCCCCAAAGTCAGCACTATGCAGGGGTCTCTTCTTTGCAATCACTGGAGATGCTGAGAACAAAACAGCTTGTGAGTTAAATATACTATGAAAAATCTCAAAGAAAATGTTATCGTGCCATCTTATCTGTTTGTGTCATGAGAATAATTGTCTCTTTGTAACCCCACTGTTCAGACCCTAGCTGAGTATTTATCAACTGACCATGCAGGGTGGTAAGCAATCTGACAACTGGCTCCAAATAACGTAATAAAGCTGACTGATGAGTTGTTCTTGCTATTCTTGACTTCCCTTTTCTTTTGTCTCCACAGCCTGTCTCTGAGGCACAGGACAGGAAAAGTTATGTGTGCCCGAAGAGGGTTTTGTGCCATGGTCAAAGATTCATTTAGGTTCACTTGTAATTTAAAGGAATTCTTGATGCTGCAAAACATCATAAGCTAGGCAGGGTCTTTGATTATTCAGGCACGCAGATTTCACAGAATGTATTTTGCGTGTTGCCCACAGAAAACCTGCCTTTGAAAGGAGCTCATTCTCAGCATCTAGTTCACAGCAAAGCGACTGACATCTGAGCCTGTATTTGTCAACAACATTCCCAGTAGCAAGATTCATAAGAGCTGATATATATACTATTATCTTATTTGATAGGTTGAAGAATGTCTCTTAGGGACTAATGAGTGTTTAGTGAAATGTTACTTTTGCTTCGATTTGATGGAAATTTTGATTCCACCATGTCTTGAGCTCTCATGTTTGTGCTTTGTCTTCTGTTTTGGCAGATGGCAGCAGGAGGTTTCTGCAGCCAAATAACCTGTTGGTTCTCTGGCTTTTGAATATGATCATTATTGAGCTGTAGCTCTCTGGGGGGGCTTGAGTACTAATGGCTAAGCCACAAAGCCAAAGATGCTAAAGTGGGTCCTCCGTTCCTTCATCAACACCACTTTCCCTTAGCTGAAGTGTTGAAGATGAATTTGTCTCAATGTGTCAGCTTAATAAGGTCAAAATCCAGATGCCAAGGATGAATATGGCCCATTACGTTATCTCCTTGTGAAAACAATCCTCACCATCCTCTGAGGTGCTTTGATTCTTGTCCTTACTTGGCCACATGCTCTTTTGTCATTTTTGCACATTTTCATGTCTTTAATTAAAAGAAAAGGCCTTCCCCATGGAAGATTAATTAGGATAAATGTGCTGCCATTAATATCTGCCATGTTTGGAAGGAGATGATTCACCCTGTGATTAAAGCCAAACGGAATCTGGAATCTGAGGAGTAATTAGCCCTCAGCGGCTCGTAAGTCTGAAGAAAGCACTATTTATCAGTGGCAGTGCTAATGCAATTACTTCTCCACTGCAGCCTCCTGGACTGATAAATCATAGCCTGGGCATTTGGAGAAGCTATCAATTCGGGATTATGCTTCTCTGAGTCTACAAAGAGAAAAAGAAGGGAGGCGAGGGGACAATCAGCTTCTCAACATTTCTAATTGTATCAAAACTATGGAGGCCACTGGAATCTGAGCATCTCTTCTGAATGTTTCCTCCTATAGAAAGCTGTGAACATCTGCAGAAGTCACTGATTGAAATTATGACTTTTTTTTTTTTAGGAAACAGAATTCAAGAGAAGTTTGTGGTCAGTAGTTATGACAGCTGAGCAGAACAGCTTATCTCTGCTGAAGCTGAACTTTGCTCTAAGCAAAGATGGATCCAATTTTGCTTGTTTTTCCTATGATGGGTTTGTTTAGGAATGGTTGGTGAGCAGTGTGCTTTAAGAAGGTGCTTCTTCACATGCTGGTGCTGTTTGTCATGCAGTTGGGTCTTTAGGACTGTCTTACAAATCTGGAGCGTCTTTTCTGTGGAATCTGAAAGGGCTATGTAAACATAAATCAACAACAAAATTTTCCTTTCCTTCATATGCACATGTACGTCCACTGCTTCAGCCTCTGAGTTGAGGTAGAAAGTAGTGAAGTAACTAATCTGGGCCCTTTTGAGAAACAAGGTGCATTGTGATGCTGTCCTCACTTGGATAGAAGTGTGCCTTTTTGCATGAAGGATTTGTCCTTGAGACTTCCAATTCCCACCTCCTTAATAAAAACATTATAAAACTGAATGTCTTGCAGAGCAAGTAACCCCTGTATCTTCATCCTGGTGTTCCACAGGCACCATTTTTTCAAGTTTGAATCACACAGCGCTGTCCTACATTGAAAGTAAGCGCAGCTCCATCAAAGAACCTGGGCGGTTCCTAAAGCCTTTCCAACTGATGCCATGAAACTGTGCCATGCGCCTTCATTAACGTTGTATTTCTCAATCCCTTCCACTTCTTGTAGTTCATACTGTGGAACAGACCAGCCAATAAAATATCTGGAGGGTGTATGGATGGGTATATGATACGCTAGGAACCAATTGCTGGCCTGAACCCCAGGGAAATAGCTTGGCCCATTGCGTTAGGGTTATGCAGCAACTATGCATTTAAACTTGACTCCTTATCTCTGAGTGGAGTCCAAATAAACATGCGCAGCTGAGGGAAGTGCAGTGGGGATCAAACTAGATGAAATCTCCCTTCTCACAGCTGCGACCTGCTGATAGAGTTGTTCTGGGATCATTCTCTCTGTTTATCCTCTCTGACATGCAGGAATTTGTGTCAAGACCGAAGCTGTTTCTTGTACCAGCTGAAATAGTAACCCCGTTTTAGGTGTTGCAGGAGCAGCCTTGTTGGTGCTGAAGTCTGTGTAGGATCAAATACATGTTCAGTGGGTTTTGTTGACCACCTTCACAGGTGTTTTCTTATAGAATTTCACATCTGCTGTGCTTGGGCCAGAGATGGGGGTAGGGTTAATTGTGGAACAGCAGTGTGGAGATGAAGCTTGTCCTTCAAATTCCAGGCAGGTCTTCATTCAGGAACACAGAAAATGAACGTTTGGGATGCTCTTGTGACAGGTGTTAATTGTGTTGTGTGTTTGTGTTTGTTTTTTTTTAAGCAGATGGGCAAAGACAGACTGAGATTTCTTGAAGGAAAAGATAAAATTATGTTCGCAGCTGCTGTATTACATTTGTTGACACGTTGACTGAGTATGGTATGTGTCATGGTAGAAAAGCTCCAGCATCAATGGAAGAATACTGTTTATTTTTTTAATTTTTAGAAGCTAAAAGAGAAAAATTTGATGTCCCCTTTGGCTGCTGGAAAAAAAGCTGATTACCTGTTGGTCCTCTTATAGAAAAGATCTGATATGAGAGGAACATTTTTCTGAGATTATTTTCTTTAGCTAGTGAATTATAGGTGCTGTTTGTCCTGTATCAGACACTTGATTCTTTTTATTTTCACAGTGCAAACATAAGGCAGTTTTGATCAGTGGAGGGTGGATTACCTTTCTAGGGCCAATTCTCTCATGTCAAATTTTTGGGCTAGTGTATTGTTCTACCAACAGCTTGCTAGGTATAATGTTGGCGAACAGACTTATGAAGATCGAAGGGATTAAGCCCAAAATTCAGGGGCGGGGAGGAAATCAAGAAAAGATAAGAAAAGAAAACCAGAATTCAGACAAGTGCCTCTGTCTTAGTGTCATGATAGCAACCAGTTAAAACCTTTTGATGAGACATCAGCAACACTTTAACTAGAGCTTGGAGCCAGATGGTGAAATAACTCATGCGCTAGTATGGTGGGACTGGTAATACTAAATTTCTGTGTAGTTTATATGTATCATCTACAAGAATACTTTGCTTGGGTGAAGAAAGGTGGTATTAAAAAGTCACAGTATCTGTTGGTAGAAATTGTCTGGTAGAAAATTAGCTCCACAAATGAAATGCAGAATGAGAAGTGGTGAGCTGGACTGACCCACTGCCTTCTCTGTTATATACTTCCTTGGGTAAGCATGAGTACATCGGTTTTCTTTCTAGAAGGTCAGTAGTGGGAGCTATTGGGTTACCAGGGAGGTGGATTTCAAGAGACATTTGAAATTTTATTGCTTTACTGGTTCTGGTTAGCCACAAGGTTGAGTTTGTAAAAGGGCTGCAATGGGAGAAAAAAAATGGCCAAGGCAAGAGAAGCTTTACTCGATTCGAAAAAACAAAAGCATGGGGTTTTTTGTTTTGTTTTTTCTCTCCTGTAAGAAGGAGGAGCCTCTGGTTCTTGGTACTTCTGTTTCAGGCTCAGTGAGCCAAAGGGAGGGATTAGAAGGATTGTTCCATTATGGGCCCTTGCTGTGTAAATCTAAATTCTGCAGTTCATCCCAAACACTCCTTTTCACGGCAGCAGTGGATAGGGAGAGGTGCTGGGGATGAAAAGGAAAGGGTTCCACCCAGCCCTTAAGATGATCTGCTAGTTGCTTATTTATATTCTGTGGTTTGAGCTAGTGTTAAAGCCCTTGCTGACTTCGCAGTGGTAAATAATACTAACGAGCTGAAATGTCGATACCTCATAAAGCTGGGGATGTTTCAGTAATGCACGATGGGAAGTGAGAGTGAGACTGGCTTAAGATGTAATCTGGACACTCAAACATCTTTCATAAAGGCTGACTTTTTATTTTTTTCCTCCCTGGACCCTCTTTGTCGTTTGGGATGGCTGACTGGATTCAAATAAAAAGAGAACATGAAGTGTCGCTTTCCCATTCTTCATTCCTAGCTGCAGTGTCAGCTTAAGTGGAGGTGGGATCATGTTTTAACTAGAGTCAATTATTTCCCATACGTTTGGTGAAACATTCAAAAATTCTGACCCAAAGTGAGTGAGTTTTGAAGAGGTGCTGAGAGAAAAGTCTATTCTTGAAAGCCATTTAGACATGTGGCTGCAGAAACTCTAATGACTGATGATGACATTTAGCTTTCTAGGTAATAGGCTGCTTCTGCTGGCCTTAGAGTCAATGAATCTACCTAATCTGTTCCCATACACAGCACAGTAATCCCAGAATACTCCACATCATGCCTGGCTGGAATATGCATTTTAAGACTATTCTAGGTGTTCTGTAATTGTTGTTTAATTCCTTACTACTAATGAGCAGCTGTAGTTCTTTCAGAGGATGGAATTGGGGCTTTTTGTTCACTTCTGGTTTTGTTCTTGAGGTCTCAGAAAACCTCAGTCAACAAGTCAATGTTTTTCTCCTTTTTTATTTCTTAATGCCTCAAATGGTGCCTGTTTTGCCAAATTCTGGCTGAGGTTGGACTTGGAAGTATTAAAATAGTGTTTAACAGAACTACCTGAGTAGTTTTGAGAAATGTGGGGAGAGAACTTCCTCTTAAGAGATTTGAAGCCCTTTCCTGGAGTTTCAGGAAAGTGTTTTTTCATCACTGTAGTAAGCTTCCGTTTGCTTTCCTCTGTGTCAGCCTGGGGTTTATTCATCACTTAGGGGTTTCTTTCTCCTGTGTTACGTTTTCTTCACACCTGCAAAACCTATCAAAATTCACCACTAATTTTTCAAACTTGCTTATTTTCCTTGTTAACTTGAAATGCTAACAATCCAGTTTTTTAAAAACCAGTTTCATGCCATAACGTGAGCTGACATGGGTATGCAGTTCGGAGGTTAGCTACAGAGCTGCTGGCATGCACGTAACTTCTTTACTTTGTTGCCCTAGCAATGTGTGTGAGCCCAGTGGGCAACTGAGTTTGTGCTTGGACTATTGAGTTACACAAGTGTAAAGGGGGGAAAAGTACCCTCAGAACTGGTCCAGCGTTTTTACAACTGGCTAACAATTGTTGTGTCATCCTCAGAAGGCCTGAAAGAGTTATCATTTACTTCTCATATCCCTGCAGCACAAAATACAGTAATTTCTATTTGGAAGTGGATTTGGGAATGTGGTGCGACTGGGTGTTGGCGGCATTGGCCCTGTGCCAGTAACCCCTGCGACCAGAGGAACCGACCAGTTGACCTAAGTCAAAATTACATTTCTTGTTCCCAGCCGTGAACGTCCCTCTGGGCTTCCCAGGTGCCTGCTACTGCATAGTTTTGTTGGCAACTGGAGGTATCCATTGGTCCTGCACTTCTGTTTCATTTAGGGTTTAATTCCTTTACACTGAAGTATCAAAATGCAGGATTTAAACGTATTGTGGGTGGACATGCTGTGTAGGAGCTTCAAGGCAGTTGCTGAAGCTGAGTACTATTACTCTGCACCTGCTGCCAAAAGAGCTGATCAAAGTTGCAGGCACTAGAGTGGCTTCCGTGCCCCTCTCTGAAATGTGCAGGATCATCTTGACTTTTTACATAGATGGAGGCACGGGAAGATTTAGGGCCCTGCCTGAAGTGGCAGCGCACAGGGGATAGAGCCTCATGCTCTCTTGTGCTTCCCCCTTTTCTGTGGGCACCGTCAGCTCTGTAGGGTCTTTCAGCACCCAGTAACCACTCCGATGCTGCAGGAAGAATAAACTGTGTGTGCTCTTCAGCCTGACAAGAGCCCCATTAGGATCCTCTGCTCTGTTAATAGCAGACGCCCATGATGCTTGGCTCGTGTTCAGGAGGAAGCCAGCCATCAACACTCAGCAGCTCTGTAAATACAGCCAGCGCTGCAGATGCCTCCCAACAGCATCCAACACGCCATATTGGGTCTTTGAGCTGAAAAGCCCTTTGCTGTTTTCTCTCTGAGCGTGATCTGGTTGCCTTCATTGTCAGCCCTGCATAAACAGATTAGCAACTGCCCTTTTAGCTGGAGGGAACGAGGCAGAGAGTTTAGGAGGAATGCGATACGAGTGGGTGAGAAAGCTCAGACCTGAAGGCTCACTGCAAATATCAGCAGTCCCTACTGGTCAAATAACAGGCTTGGGTAGTATTTCACTGCTTGGTCTATTTAATCTTTTTCCTGTGCCATTGGAAAATGGAGAACTGTGGATCTCCTGTTCAGGGCTTCATTCTTTGTGCAGATGGAATCAGAAAAATGCCTTTTAGGACCTAATATTGTCATCATTGTTTTTAAATTTGGTATATTTGCAGGTGTAACAAGCCTGGGGGAAAGATGATGTTTTTTCCATCTGTGCCACTCCAGTGTTTCTGCAGCCAGTGGAATTGGTTATTATTCATTATTATTATACTATTAGTGATAAATGTCCTGCATTGTGAGGAGCGTAGGAGGAGTTAGCATTGTTAGCTTGCATACCACATACCTGCATTTGAATGGACCTGGTCATGTCCTTATGTCTGTGTGGTGATTTCTGACCATTTCATGTGCAAATCTATCTCTTACCGTGAAGAGAGGTGGAGGAATTATACCTCAGTGGATTCGTGCATAATCACAGATTTTTCCAGGTCCGAGTTAAGAGCTGGAGGTAGAGACTGGGAGCCTTGGAGATAGGGATGAGAAGGCCAGGAACATGCACATTATTATTTTCCTGGCTGAAGGAAGTTGCCTCAGTTGTTGTTGCAGGATTTTGGCCACCTCGAAGTGTTTCAGATTGGGCTGGCCGTTATGGGGCACCCTGCAGTGTGCATTGGTCACTTGGGGGGTACAGACGAAAAGATTTGACAGAATGAATCCATTGGGAAATGCTGAGTGCAGCAATAACGTCGCAGGGACTTCTGCTTTTCCATCTTTGTCCTGTTTCTGTCTTGTATGGAGATACACGGGTATGTATGCTACTTGTCATTCCCTACTCACCTCCTGAATGAATCCTTTTTAACAGAAATCCCCTAACACCATCTCTGCAGGTCATGAACTCTTTCCTCTTTGCCCCCTCTTCATTAAAGTCTATGAAGATCACTACACTTGCTCTAGAAGACAGTCTTTTATGAGTACCTCCTGCAGCTGTGGACACTCAAAATGCTGTTATCCCAGTGATGCCAAAGTATCTGCTAACACTTGTGTCCAGTGCAGCTGGGGAAATAAATTTTGACCTTAGACTTGGTGAATCAAAGTGAACATTGATGTCTCTGATCTTCTTGCCCCACCTCGTCTCCTAGCCCATGGGTTTTATTAATAATTCCAGCTTGGTCTGGTGGCTTTGCCTGAGGCCTGGGTTATGAAAGATTTCTCTCTCTGTATGGCTCCAGTAGAAACAGTTTATTATTTTCCACACCTCACTGGAAAATAACAGAGATGAGGCATCTTGAGGAGTTTACATTTAAATGTTTGGCTGGTCTTATTCTGGCTGGGAGACTGAAAACTAAGATCACAAGTGGAAATAATGCAGGTTGGGGGAATTTTGAAACTCTGAAAGCTGCACACATTGACTCTCTGCCAAAACCCACACCTAGGTACATCATGAAATATACCTATGGAATCTATCTGCTTAAGGATCTGTAGATAGTAGTACTGCAGTGCAGAGATATATATGCATTTATGTTAGCCTAAAATATGTGTTTTTATTATGCTGTAACACTATAGTCACTCATCTAAATATTTATCGCGGCATTTGGAACTGTATGTAAGTGTCTCTTATCTGCTTAGCCAGTGATTTTTTTCCCTTGTGTGGCATACTTTATGGCATGATTCAATAGTTAAAATACAGCCAGTTCACCAAAATGGTACCAGTGAGAGCGGATGATCTTAAGTACATGCCCCTCATTACAACTCCAGACTGTGTTTTATAGAAGATGTTTTAATGACAGTTGCTTTCTTTTATTCCAGTTTGCTTGGGCTGCAAATGCTGTGCATCAGGAAAAGTCAATGTTTTCTGTATCTGTACTGTAATGTGTAAAGTCCTGGGGTGTCCAGGGCTTCTTGGCTTTCTCACAATTCAAGGAAGAGGCAACGAGAAATCCTTAACTAGGTTTTCTGTCCCTGGGAAGTTGAGGGTGGTTCAGTTACAGGTCAAAACCAATTCTGTGTAAACTTCTAATTTGAAAAATGTTACAAGAAGGAAATATACATCATTAACTCATTTCTGTTACAGGGATAACTATTTTTTTTTCCCCTTCATCTTTCTTTTGGCCAGTAGTTTGGGGAATCTGTCCATATAATTAATGATATCTGATTTATGTTATTCAATTATGATGTCTTTCTTGCTATGAAAAATGACTGTGTTATGCACACATATAGTTACCTTTTGTATAAGACCTCCAAAACATGCTCACTAGAGTAAGACAAGAGAGTGCTACACTTTAATGCCTGTGTTTGATGAACAGCAGATAGGCTCAGGAAGGAGCTGGAAATTGGAGTCAGTTCCTCCTGCCTCTTGGGCATCAGGGAATGGGAAGAATGGAAGATAGCAGGGGCAAGACAAAGAGAGAGGTTACAAAGAAGGCTGAAAGGGCAATTCTTCTGTCCTTGCCCTCTTTAATGGACACTCCGGCCGGCAGTCTCTGTGGGATGTCCAAGGACTGCCTTAAATGGATCATCTCGTTGTTTTCAACGATGTGGTTTGTTAGGGTAGCATGCTAAGGAGGAGGCAGGAATTTAATGACTGAGCTCTTTTACTGCCCATGCTGAATCTCTCACGAAGGCTGCCAACCCAGAATATGTCAGTGGAGCTAAACGCATTTCAATTACTGCTATTTTTAATTGAAAATGGATGTCACAACTCATTTGGCACTTTGCTCTGACCGTGCCTTGTTTTATCTATTATTATTCTAAGAGCGCTTAAGACAGGCTAGTGAGATGTGGAGCCTTTGCACATTGCAGCATGAATCTGATTTCAAACGACATTTGGCAACCCAAGTAAGCATCACTTGGAAATCTGTTTCATCTTCCATCCACATAGGAGAGCTGGTGCTCCCAACACAAAGCGCCCATCCATGGGATGGATGCTTTGCTGAGTTACAGCTGCGTGCAGGGAGCTCTACCCACCCTTCCGTGCTGGCAAACGTACACATATATGTGGGGAAACCTTTTGTCTTTCGTATGTGGCTGCAGCTTCTGTGTTGGGGGATGCGAGGTAAGCAAGACCATATGAAGCAGAGAAAAGGAGAAAGCCAGATGCAATCCCAGAAGTGTGATTAGCTTTGGCAGACTAGTACGGCTTGATTACTCATGTATTTATTTTTTCACCTGATAATTTAGAAGCCTGTGGGTTGTATCAATGTGGACTGAAAATGGCAATAATAATCCTTAGCTCTTGTTAAAGACATCAACCAAGCAAGTGAGAGAATCCAGAAGGTGAAAATCTGAATTAAATCTAATCTGTGTGAACATGAATTCCCCTTTAATGCAAGTCATATCAGAATTTGGTGTGCCCAGAGTGGTCAGTTTCTGTTAGATTTTTATTAATCGTGAGTCCTGGGAATTTGTTCTTTACCTCCTGAAAAATATGTAAAAATGAGAGGATGTGTGACTGAGTTGGAGAGGTTGCAAGGAATGGAACAGCTATGGAAGGAAACATTCTTCACGTCCTGTAAAACAGCAGAATCAACCTCACTGTTGATGGGGAGAATGATTTTATAATGGGCTGTAAGAAGGGAAATGACGTGCTGCTCCCAGAGCTTTCTTACTACATGCTGTGGTTTAACAAATGATCTTTCCTACTCTAATGGTCATCTGTGCAGGTCCTGGTCTCCAACCAGCCCTTTCCCTCCAACCAGAGACAGGTGTTGGACACCCCTCTGATAAAGCCGTACAGACTTACTGGATGTGTATGAGGGGGGAGGGATCATGCACCCTTATTGTAGGGGCATCTGGAAGCTGAGCTCTTGTTCAGTAGCTCTGTCTTATAAACTGGATTCTCCTTGCATGAAGGCTATGCCAAGCTTACCTTCTGCGTACCTTAAAATTGCTCGCCTGTCTAACATACGTAACTGCTTCAGAAGAAGAATCTCAACTAAAATGTAGCATCTGGTTTTCAATGGGATTCCTATTTCTCACCCAAATTTTCAGCTGCGTTGACTTATGATAGGAAGGGGCGAACTGACTTCCTGAAGGCCACACAGTAAGTGGCTGAGCCAGGAGAAAAAAAATATCTGGTGTTGCATTTTATTCCCCTACATCCTTTTTAACAAAATCTTATTGTGCCACCATTGACTCAGGTGTTCGGTGGTACTAAGTGCCAGGGTAGGAGGAGAAATGGGCTCTTGGATGTGGTCTGTTAGTTTGAGAATGACACATTGGGAAGATGCTGTCAGGCACTGCTGTCCTCACCATGCTGTGGTATTTAATCTGGGAACAGAAAAGACATGTCATATTTTATTAAAGAAAAAAAGAGGGGGATGAGATTTATTTCTTCATTATTTCTTCTTTTAAAAATTTCTTCTTGCAACTTAAAAAATAAAACCAAGGAAGATGTAGTTGAAACTGACCTTTGGCTGCTGTGACCATGAAGGGAGGTGGCCAGGAGGTGCAGTAGCGGAGGAATAACAGCAGCTGGCTCATCTACCCCCCCCTTGCTGTCCCTTTCGCCCCACCTTGCATGTCCCCTACTTTCCAAAGTGTGACACATCAGTGCTAGCAACATCCTAAGCCAGGTATGGGCATCTGGAAGCCCCTTTCTCTCCACTGGGTGGATTTTTCAGTGGTCAGTCCTGTCGTATTTTTGCAGCCTACATGTGCTGGTGGAGAATTTGGACAGCCTACCCAATATATCTTGAACTTTCGGCTATAATCCTGCACCTCCTTTTTGGCAGGACTTTTTATAAGACTTTTTCATTCCCCCAGCCTTGTTCCTTCTGAAACCTCCCTCCCCCACTAACACCTTAGGCTGGCTGGGATCCTGGAGTTTCTCCCTTCCAAACGACGGATCTGGCAGGAGGAGGGATTGTCCCCCAGAGCCAACTTGGTGGCGGTTTCAGCCATTAGAAGAGCCCTAAATTAAGAAATTTTGCTTGGCGTTAAGGGCAGGTTTTCATAATTTTCTGCTTTTATTAGTTTGTTTGTGCTTCCTTAGCCCCTGGATGATAGATTTTAAACCACAGACGTTGCTGAGTCGATCTCTGTTTTTTCTTAACTGTGCTGTGTTTGGCTCAGTCCGATCCCACTGGATGCTCAGCAGAATGTCTAAAAAGCTGCAAAAACTAGGAAAAAAAAATAGAGAGAGGAAAAAGAGGGAAGAAAACCTCCTCTTCCCCCTTTCACCTTCCAGAAATTTTGGCTTAGCCATACATGGCCCAGAAATGAGGGCTTTCCAAGACAAACAGGCTGCATTATCACATCAGCCTCCCCTGGCAAGGAATGAATTTTAACAGCCTAAAAACATATTTTTTACGTGGATGGGGGACAAATAGTTACAAAGCAAACACTGAGCGTGTTTGCAGGTGCTGTGCTCCATTGTGTTAGCCAACCAGATGTTCTGCGCTGGGACGCTGCCCTGGCCTTTTCTGGGATGAAATGTCACTCTCTGGATGAATTAGAGCAAAACTCTGTATGGTTTCCTAGAATGAGCTGAACGTTTAATTTGTAAACTATTAATATAGCTGTGCCTTTGTATTGGGCAGGGCACCAGTCAAAATAAACGTGTAAAATTTGACCTTTAGAAAATTAACTACTATCGGTCCGTAAAAAGCCAGACTTGCTACAGCAAGTTGCGGTGCATTTAAGCGTGTTACGGCAGCGCTTTTAAATACTGTCTTGCTGTATGGTGGCTGCAGGGCTGGGAGGATCTGGGGGAGCTGTCTGCGTGGCGTCCAGTTTGAGTGCACGGAGAGTCTGTGGTGGGGTAACGTGGGCTGTTGTAGCTGCGTGCTGCCATGAGCACCTTGTGGTGTCAGGGGAAGGTGCCAAAATGTGGACCCCTGCATCAGACAAATATTAAGGATATCTGTTGAGTATCTCACTTAGAGAGGAGTTTTCTCTACTGCTTCTGCAGCAGGCTGGAGGC
Organism: Psophia crepitans; assembly: GCA_013399095.1. Classification (NCBI taxonomy): domain Eukaryota; kingdom Metazoa; phylum Chordata; class Aves; order Gruiformes; family Psophiidae; genus Psophia; species Psophia crepitans. Next base: position 483,430 of record VWZZ01008421.1, on the reverse strand, counting down.
TGGATTTGGGAGAAAATATCTTCAAACTTTAGAAGAGTGGGGTTGGGTCTTATAACCAGCGATGCAAGGGGGAAGTTTAACAAATACCAAGATTTGAGCAGCCAAGATAGTAGGCTTTACTAATACAGAGATAGCTTTTGCTACAAAGGCACATCAACCCTGCACAGGAGAGACTGAGCACAACTGTTAGCTGCTGCTTTGGAACAACGAACCCACTTTCGCGTCCGCTCTCGTTTGTGTGATGTCGTCTATGTGTGTTTGTTCCCTTTCTAGTTTTGCTCTTATTAGAGAACAGCAGCAAAATTTGTCATGAAAATCAAGCAGATTATACTCAGCCTTTACCAAAGAGCTCAGAGGAAGAGACTGGGATATTGACTGTCAAGCTGTTTGTTCCCTGTTGAGGCCAGGAGCTGCTTTTCTCTATATGTGGTTCATCCAGCAACGTCTTGGCTTATGGGTTTTCCATGAATGAGCAGAAACCTGTTTTCCCTGCATGGAAATGGGAATGGTCTCAGTTCCTCCCCCTCCCCGGAATTAACATCACCTTTCTTTTTCCTGCTCCCTCTCGCCTGTTGTAAAAGAAAAATGGGGCCTCTCTTTTGTCACACTTCTTGCAAGGGCCACCAGACTGGCTTCTTTGTTTTTCCTCTTCTTTATGACCTTATTTCATGCACGCCTTGTGCTTGAAGCAGCGCTGCTAATTGACAGGGATTCGGAGGAAGCATACCCATGTCAACCACTGTCTGCTCCGGGATCTCTGGAGAATATTAATAGCTATACTTACCTCTAGTGTGGCATATTTAATCCCTAGTTTGGAAATTTCTGCTGCTCTGCCTTTATGAAGACAAGCTGTGGGGCTGGAGGGGACACTTAACATTTGTGCTGGCAGCTCCTCTTGAAGATTTTCTCTGTTAAAATACCACAGGCCAGGTTGTCATGTACACAAAGGCCACATTTCACCTCTCCCAGCAATGCATGGCATCCTAGGGTAGATGTAAGTGAAAATGGCCTTCAAAGTTCCCTTCGTGCTCTGAGTAGTGTAAACCAGCCCTAACCGAGAAATCAGACCTGCGTGTGAGAGGGAAGACGCTCGGATCATTAATAAAGCTCTGTGATTGTGCCTGCCCCCAAACACTTGGGTTCTGTCAATTCCCTTTCAGTTAATAAACCATTTATATGTGGTCTGCTTTTAGCATGGAGCAAAATATTTTTTTTCACTCAAGCTGTGATGTATAATTATATAGCTGACATCAAACATGAGCAGATACCAAGTCAAAGGAATGAATTTGGTCCTGTTCCTGTAATTCCATTTCCATGTTAACAATTTTTCCTCCTCTTTAAATTATATTTTTATTGAAAGCTTCAAAGGTCAACTTAGACATTCAGAGAAAATTTGTAACTCGGATTGCTTAGTATTCTCTCTCACAGCACAGCCCTACATTACTCTGTGTCAGCAAATTAAGGAAATGAAGGTTGTGGCCAAGGATTACAATAGTACTGGTGTTAACCTTTTATAGCATATGGCATCCTATCAATTTTAGCCACAGGAGAAACTTGCTCTTCAAGTACAGCAAGCGGGTGTTGAAGTTTTTAATCTAAAACCGAAATCTTACCTCTAGGAGGGGGATATAAAGACAATACATCTTTCTTGCTGCTGGATAAAGCTCTTGAGTAGCTGAGGTCTTTTCAACCACACTTTTCCTTCACCCTCTTTCTTCCTTTCTTCCTCACTTGGACACAGAAGGACATCTATTCTACTTGACTAGAGAGGCAATACTCTGGCACAGAGATGCGTGGATGCCCATATATTCACAAGATTGAGAGCCTAGGAAGATGGATAGATAACCTACAGACTTTAGCTGCAAAACCCTCACTTTGCAACAAGGTCTAGCAACACAACTTTGACTAATATCAATCTTCTCTGTAGTCCTAGGGAGGTTAATGGGATTGCTCAGCTGTTTAAGTGCGTTGCTGAATGGAGGTCATAATTAATCAGGCTGCTAATTATTCAGGAGAACTGAATTTTAACGTTAGGTTTGCTTTACACAATAGTTGCTATATGCTTGTTCAGGGCACACTTGATTCAGTTGGGCCAAGAAAAAGCCAATAGGCCTGTTTCACTTCACTGTTGTTCAGCACTGGTTTTTGATTTCCATGGAAGTGTTTGCCTTCCCTTTCTGACATGGGATTTTTGACCTGTTTTTTGTTTTTTTTTTTTTGGGGGGGGCGGTTTCCACATCACTTAAGCTTTCACCCCAAATCACAGCAGCATCTCTCATGTAGTCTTGGAAAGGCTTCATTTTGGTCTCTAAACTCAGAGGCTAAAAGCAATACATAGATGGTTCTAAAATGTTGTCAGAAATAAATTTCCCTGGGGGGCTGTGTAATAGGGCCAGAGTTTATTGGGTAATGCTCAGTCAGTGAACAGTCCAAGGATTAGGAATTGTTTTAGCTGGGGCCTGAATAATTGAGTTGAAGGCAAACTAAAGTCAATGATCCCACTTAACAGGTTCTGTTACTGTAGGATGTGATCGCTCAGTCTTCCATGTTCCGCAGAACTGGTGTTAAGTTGAAGGTGATATTGCTAGCTGAGCAGGTGAGGTACAGACCAAGGAGTCTATTTGTGTTGTCATGCCTAGATACCTGAGCTGGGTAATCTAGAGAGAGAGGATCTTCTTCAGAGAGGATTTCCCAGCCCCTGGTTTTGGCTCCTGCTTGGATTTGCCTTTAAAGGAGGTTGTTTATGGCTTGGCTTGTCTGCACAACCTCACCTCAGCAGCAGGGGGGAGACTTACAATTGTTGCTGGACCAGGCTTAACATCCCTTCCCAGTCCTGAAGACAGACGGTTTAAGGATAGTATGGGCATGCCCTTTCCTACCCACTGCTATACCCTGTGGCTCCAGTGTCTGCTGGAAATACAGGATAGGCTGACCTGTGTGTCTTTACAGGCTGTTTTTAATCTGATAGTTCGTTCAGACCTTGTCTAGCCCATCTACCCACCTTTCTCTCCCATTTCAAGTGCTCCGCATACTGCTAAGATGAATTGCTTGTTGGCCAGCCCCATAATGGATCGCCTTGCCAAGAGTGAGGAAATGAGACGTGAGTTGCTGTGCACCACTTTTAAAAGTAAAATGGGATGCCCTGGGTGAAGACAGCCCTGCACGTTTGACATGCTGGGAAAAGTCCAAGCCATGCTTTCAATCTCCCTGCCTGCAAGAGCATTCAGGATCAATATACCGTGGAGTGAAACAGTACGGAGGTGCTTAGAATTGAATGTGTGACCCAGAGTACTGATCCTGTCATCTTAATCCTTGGGAAGCATTTACACATCCAGCTTAAGCACTTGTATCGCTAAACCTGTGTTGCAAAGAGAAATCATACTGTACGGCATGTCTAGGGTTATGAGGCTGGGTCTTACTTCTTTAAATGAATTTCTTTTTTGCTTGGAGGACAAAGCGTTGAGGGGCAGAGGCTGGCTTGGGTAGGCTGTGCTGAAATGGAAATGATCCCATGCAAACAGAAGGCTGGAACTGGGAGATGACTCATGTAACTGGGACATGAATCATNCCCCCCCCAACCTACCCATTCTCTACATTTGTTTTTCTGCTGAAGTTTGTGAGCTGAAGACGTTGCTGTCCCTAGCTACCTGCTGGGGGTTGCTCCTGTGATGATTTTTTTTAAACTCATTTTAATAAAGATGATCCAGTTTGCTTAAATTCTTATGAGTTCATTTTGACAGGAAAGACTCAGCTAACAAAGGGGCTAATAATATCCTACAGGAGATTTGGAATGCACTGAGGATCATAAATTTGTCATTTCACATAACTGGCCAAAAGAAGATGGAGATTCATAAGGAGGAGGCTGAGTTAGCCTTGAAAAACAGGTCTAGTTCTAGCAATTATAGACATCTATAAATAGAAGGTTTGTGGGTTTTTTGGTAAATAGATGTTGAAAGAAATTGAATTTTTAATGCATTTTAGGTATCCTGTAATCTCTTCAGATATGCATAGAAGGATCTAACCTGGCACTAGATGTGTAAAGAATATTAATATTTCACATGAACCTTTCTCTAAACTATCTATTGCATTCAACAGAAAATGGATAGAATTTCTGCTGGGCTGATAAACTGGTAGGCACTAATTTAGGAGTCTAGTAATCCTAGACCTCATAGACTTAAAATAACACTGGAAAATGAACAGGCAGGGAGCTGTGCATAGACTCCTGATGCTGGAGACCCTTTTAGAGCTAGATTCATGGGAGAGTGTTTCAGAAGTGGATCCCTGATGCCTGGCTATCCAACCTGCTCCGTAAGGTTCAACCCACAGATGATGTTAGTGGCGTCAGGGGCTGCATGAGATAACATCCGTCTTGCACAGGGAAGCCAGCACGCTTGGTCAAAGTCAAACACAACCTATGGCAGCCAAGATGAGGAGGATGGAAATTGTGTCTCATGCTAGATCTGTTGGATGTTATCTTTTTCTCTTACACGTAATATGAAGGTCTGGTCTGTGAAAATGTGGAGTTGCTTCTTTTTAATGTTGTTTCTTTTTAACTGGGAGAAATAAGTCTTGATTGCATCAGAAATATAGCAACTTCATGCTAGGCAGGACTCGCAGAAGTGAAGCTGACAGGAGGCGGCCGGACTACAAATTAAAAGTGAAGCAGACCAGCCTTTTCTCATTCCACCAGCTCAGAAAAATATTGAAAGTAAACTGCTGGCAAGTAGACAGTGAAAGGCAAATTAGATTTGGGACCAGATGGTGTAGATCAGTATAATACAAGTTGATGTCAGTAAAGCAGTGTGATTAACGCTGCCAAGAATATCACTCATGATCTTTTTCAATTTCAGGTGTTATTTGTAGCACAGGTGAAGCATTTACACGCAGACGTGTGCAGAGATCATTTTGGAAAGCGAGATTTAATTGAATCTCTGTTCCAAGAGAAAGGGTTAGGCCTGTATCCAGATTTATCTAGAAATGTGCAGGCACTGGAGACTGTCCTGGAGGGGAGAATCTGGGGCTGAGGAAGCTGTGCATCTGTGGCTGACCATGATGCTCAGTGCAGGAACTGATCCTGAGCACTGAAGTCTTCCTCACTGGGAAGGGAGCTGAAAGGGCTTTGACTTGGTGCTGAATATGTGGGAGAGCCTCCCTTGACTGCTGGTATTCTGCATGTCTGCATCCTCTGGTGTTTCGGAAGAGCTCTGAAGGATTCCATGTTGCTTGCTGCTTGGTCTGTACGATTCCGCAGTACTGCCAGCAGCCTCCTTTTCAAGGGCAAAATATTTACCTGAAATTCAATTCTCTGTCACCTTCAGTCAGAATGTGGATGATTACTTGTGTAAATACCGTTGGAGGCGTGCTTATTCTTTTTTACCATAGTCTGAAGCAGGAAGAATTAGGGTTCACACAAGAGAGACACGTTGTTTTTTTTTTTACAGAGACTTAATGTATATCAGAACTGTAGCTAAATCCTTGGGCTTTTTCAGGTCTGTCCCTGATTAGTGTGCACTTTGCAGTCATGGTTCAGACTAATAGAGAATTCAACTTCAGGAATATCTTCATGGTACATTTTATAAATTAAGCTATTAGAGTTAAATGTTGATAAGAAGAATCATTACCAGTTCTGGGTGCCAGCTAAAACACAGCTATTTTATTGTATTAAATACAAGTAATAATAAATTATAGCTGACATTAAAGCTGTCCCATCTTGTGTACACAGTAAAAAGTATTTGGACTGATATTTCACATGAAAGAACAAAAAGCTTTTAAGGAATGGACAGAACATGTGTTCTACATACCAGTTTTTTTAAAAAATTAGTGTCTGATAATTGGGCAATGTGTATTAGAATGATGGATATGATTTCCAATATTATTCCAATAATGACATTTTATTATTGTTTAGTAAATATTAGTGTATTTAATTGGAGTGTTACTTGATCAATACTGGCTTAGTCCTGTCAAAAAAAAACCCACCCCTCCTCATCTTCAGTGTTGATGGTTATTGCCTGACCATAATATATCCTTGAGACTTCATTTTCAGGATGCTGTGAATTAATTATGAAGAATATTTCATATAGTCATATGAAGAATATTTCATATAGTCAATAGTCTCAATGTACTAGTCCAGCTTCTGATGGCCTGCTGAAGTTCTACATGAATATCTGATAGAAAAATGAGATTTACGTAAAACAAAGACCTCACTAGTGGATTAGATACAAATCTGCAAAATAGAGTTGTAAAAGATGAGTTGGATGATAGAATGAAGAATATCTTTAAAAATGAGTCACATCATCTTGGGTGATGTAGCTGTTATTCAGGAAAAATCTGTTGCCAAGGATCAGGGCATGCTTGGCAAGCCGAAGTCTGCAATCAACATCCTTTCACAGAGCTGAACTCTTCTCTTTTGAGTGTTTCTGGTAAGGAACCTGGCAAGAGAATTCGGCTCAGGAGATGACTAGCAGTCAGAAATTACTTTTTGTTACTTTTGCCCTTCGGCAGGCGTGAAATAGGCCAGCTTGGAGCATTTGGACACTCCATTCTTATATCCTATACATTGCCATGGGAGCTTAGGCTGTTGAATTGAAAATCTGATCCTTTTAGATGAGCATTTTGTTCTCCCACTCTGCCTCTTTAAATATATTTTAATGACTTAAAATGCAAGTTCTTCATCCTCTGAATGCATCTTTTTTCAGTGCTTCTTGTACTCATTAATCACATTAGCAATTCCTAGGCTTTGTAGCATGCCAGGAGTTAATATATTCACTCCCTATTATGTGTGTGTTTGTAAGCGTGTGTCTCCCCTTTGGTTTGTATTGAATCTGAAGCCTGAAGTGATGATCAATGGCTCAGATTATTTCCTTGCTGTCAGCTATTGACTTTCTCTCAGCCTGATATCAGAGCTCCTTTCCCAGGGTGATGCTGGCAGGGTAGAAATAGGAGGGGGACAGCAGGCAGGGGAGGTGAAGGGGAGCTGATAAAAGTCTTGCAGTTTATCTTAAAGCATCTTTAACTTGAATGTACATGAAGAGGGGAAAAAAAATTGCCAGAAAACTGCAATTTAGGGTGGAAAATCAGAAAAGCTGAAATTATCTATTAGTGATGTCAAAACTGGGCTAATTTTTAAAGAGGACTATTTATTTATGTGATTATAATTGTTACTGTCAATGTGTCTTGAAGCCCAAAACTATTTTGTTAGCTAAACCACTATGCTGGTTGAGCAGTGTGGCTTCCCTTCAGTACAGCAGAAATAATAAAGACCAGTAGGTGTGTACCCAGAGTCCTCCAGGTTCTGGAGAAAGTCTTTTCATCTGCCCACCTATTCAAGTGTGTGGTCTTGATTCACTGTTCTCTGCTGTATCTATAGTCACCTACATCAGAGCAGAGTAGCCACAAATTAATTCCTAATTAGGATAGTAGCATTTTACCTTTTCTGCTGAACGTGATGCTGAAATGTCAAAATAGAGAAAAAGGTAGATGCTTTCAAGGGAAAGCAAATTTGTCGTTAGAATATTGATAGCTTAATTTCTTACTATAATAAAAGTTTTTCTTCCTCAGGTCCCGTTTTTTTTTATAGGGAGTAAGCATTTTTATCTAAAATTCTTCAGATTTTGAAAAGATTGTAAACTTTTAAGTGATAGTATAGATGTGGAGGGGAATAAGGAGAAAATGATGGTGAAAGAGAAGCTAGACATGGGTGATTATTTGAAGGACTTCCTTCCTGATTTTGGAAGAAGAGAAGGTCCTGTGTTAGTCAGCATCTCTCCGACTTGGCTTCTTTTCCCAGCTCCACTCTTCAGGGTTTGGACACTCCTTCAAGTCAAGAGACATTTTCCACTGACCTCAGTGGACCAGTGTCCTTAGCATTGCTCCAGGGCTGGAAGGAAGAGGGACATTGCATGTGGCAACCCTGACTCAAAGCCAGGACATTGGTGTGGGAAGCTGGACAGCCGGGTGGGATGTCTTGTGTCTGAGTCACGGCATTGAGCGTGAACTGGAAGCTTCTCTTCTGGGTGCCCTGGTGCCTTGGCTGTGGAGGTCAGAGAGGAAAGCCTGGAGAAGGAAAGGATGAGTGAGACTGTGGGCAGAGAAACCTCTTGGTTTTGGATCTGATTTCGATTTGATTTAGGTACCTGGTTGCTCTGATCTGTCAAAGCTGGGCCTGCAATTGGACAGTCCAAAGTGCTGGGGGAACTTAAAATAAATGCATTGATTAAATACGCAGTAGAGTTGGCATAATCTCTACTTTGCATGAGAGAGATCCCATTCTGCCATAGATCTTCCTGGGATGGGATCTAATCTTTCCCTCCTCTCCCTTTGCTTATTTTCTTTGATATAGTCTGTCATTCATATACATGCATACCTACTAGTAAATACAAATAGATGAACTAACTTTAGCTATGTTGGAAAGATAAACCACTGCCTCGTAACAGAATCTCCCCCCCATTGGATCTGCATGAAAGCAGGCAGCCCCGTTGCTTGTTTAGCCCAATTTAGTTTTCATTTAACCAGACTGGCTATATTACAAATGGCATGTGGCCACCACAGTAGCAAACTCACTGTTTACTTAATCAAATGTGATTAATGCATTGGTTTTACATTTGTATCTGCTTCTTTCCATTGTGCGAGTAGTCAAGGGATTCTCTTTGTCTGCCAGCAAGAAAGAACATGTTTTTATCCTATTCTGCTTATTGTGCAGTCATGTCAGCACTAAAAAATGTCTTTAAACATGCCTTCTTCTATCAGTGGAGAGATCAATACAGCAACTTTCTGAAAGCATAATTCAGTTACATGTGTTGTAGGAGACGAACACGAACTCTCTCGGTGACGATGCTTTTCAGATAGTCGGGGAAAGGCAACATGGGCTTTATTTCTGAACAGGGTAAGATTAAAGGGATTTTAAGTATGCTTTGAAAATATCTTATGAGGGAGGATGGTTCAGGCTTACAGCAGGACCCATGCTACAGAATGGAAATAAAGTATTGCTACAGATAAGGTATGCCTTTGTTTCCAGTGGAGTCAACAGACAATCTCTGCTGCTGGATTGGACCTAATCCTAATGATGACAGTGGTGGATGGTGTGGACAGCAGCTGGACAGATGTGTTGACTTCAAGTGAAAGCCACCACTGAAAGGGCTAAACCCTGCCCTGAGATAAGCTAAAAGATTTTATCAGTCTTTGAGTGGCATTGGTCAGACACATCCCCAGTGAAACTTTGAACTTGGTAAGTGAAAAATACTGCAGCTGGTTGAAGGAAGCACTGAGGTGCACTGTGATCTTTTCTGCTGCTCTTTCTTGGGCAAGACATGCTGTTTAAAGAAATACAGCAGCACTATTTGATGGCTTTTCCTGGCAGAAGATGATGTTGAGGACCTGAGTCAGGAAGCAGGGCACTACAGTGAGGTTACAATTTGGTCAGGGCATCACTGCAAAGGGCTTGAAAAATATACCTCAGCTATGGTGTAAGAGGATTTTAAACCACCACCCACCATAGTTTTCAGGGGATTGCTTTCTGGATTTTCTTTTCCCATTCATAAACGTCAAGGAGGTTTTCCTACTCCCTTGCAAATGCATGAGTCCTCTTTGATGCCAAGAAAGGTTGGGCCAGTTCTTTCCCTAGACTGTCATTCACAGTCTCTCTAGCACCAGTCAGGATAATTTTAATTACTTGTGACTACTTTTTTATAGCATGCTCTCAAAATCTCATCTTGAATCAGAGGAGACATCCATAAAAGCTGCTGAAATCCAGAATGTTCATCACATAATTGACCGTAAAACATTTCTCCCATCTTGCTGATGACTTTTGTTTGTCCTTAGCACATTGTCAGCCTGCCCGTACCTCGCTGCCTCTCTGCAGCAACGTTTTCATTTCCAGACTGATTCCTGTACTTGTCACAGTCATTAACATGTAAATACATCCCATAAAGCACAGAAATGAACTCATAATTATAGCTTTTCCAGCCATTAACACATGTGATAGTTAAGTCTGATTATGAACTTCGCCTGTCCACATTCATTGGCAACACATTCCTGTGGGTCTCTGTTTCTTTGCCTGCTCTGTGCTGGACTGACTTGGAAGTCCATAAAGCTAAAATCTGCTTAATTAAGAAAGAGTACTAGTCCTTGCATTGGGTTTAAATGTGCAAGAGCTAGTTATTTTTCTAATTTTCAAATATTTTTAACCCGTTTATTGAAAAATATCACCCTAGAAATCTGAGTCCCTGACTGAGAAGTGTCCTGGAATTTAACAGCCCATTATTTTTCTATGGGCAATTTATTGCAGTCAGAAGTGATACAGTTCATGGAAAGCGAGTGGATGGATGGCTGAATCATTCCATCACCTGTCATGACTCATTCCCATCATTTCCGTCTCTTCGTGAAGGGTGCATAAACATGTCTGCAGACTTAATAATGGCTGAGAGTGTCACATTAAAATATTACCTTGGTTAGGGTCAGAAAATGGTTATTGAGTCCCCTGGCTAGCTTGTAGAAGTGAGGGGGATCAAAATTTTGACCACTTCATTCCGAGGATGTCCAAACCAAAAACATGCCGGGTCTGGCAGAGCAAGGACTTCAGTTTTGACAGTTTTACTTCAACCTCTCCCCTCTGCAGGTAATTCTCCAGATCTGATTGCTTCAGGTACTTTGTACCGTACTATTTGGTCTGGCCCCTGCATGGTAAGTTAGCATATGCTACATGTGCATTCCGTCCTCCTTCCCCAAGAGACTCTCGTAGGATGAACTGTGCAAGCCCTGTTGTGGTTTGGCTTAATCCGCCTTCAAAGTGTGTGCTCAGAGGGTTACCCAGCCAGTTCCTCCCAAAAAGCGCTTGCTCAATCTGTGTTCTAAACTGACCTGCTTTGAGCTGACCTGACCAAATGTCACTTGGCCACAGTTAACTTGAGCAGAATTTATTAGTTTGCAGAGGGCACTGCACAACCCAGTTACACAACTTCTCTTTTGGAGCTGGCTTGTGTCTGGTCAGGTTGGAAGATCAGCAAATGGCTCTGAGAAAAGGCTGTAGCCTTAATGTATGTGTGTCTTTCACAGAAAGCTATGGGTTTTTTTTGGTTTTGTGGGGTGGTGGTTTGATTTTGGTGGTAGTAAGACCCTACTGAAGAGTTAAGTGCTTGAAAGGAGGTGTGTGTGTAGGGTCCACTTCTCTGATGCAGCTAAAAGCAGCAAGGTGGCTGGATCGCTAGCAGATGGGCAGCTTTCATTGCTGACCATTGTTGAGCAAGTTCCAGACTGGTGGAAGCGATGGGAAGATAGTTAGGATCAGGTACTCCAACCCCATCTCCAAGGGATGAGGGAAGAGAGAAAGAAAGAAAATTACCAGATAGCTGTATTAAAAGCTGTTTGACACATGCTTAAATCTGTGCAGATAAGGTTATTATCGTAACAATAAAACTGTTATGTACTTGCTATAATGCTTAAGAAACCTAATAGCAGATTAAGATCACGCTACAGTAGGGATGGCTCAAACAGACCAGCAAAAATGTAGTGTATGCCCAAAGGAGTTTGTAATCCAGATGTCCCATACATTTGATAACAAGGTATCTCCAGGCTCAGCACAGCAGTGATAATCTTATGTACCTGTTGGCTCCTTGAAAGAAACACAGTGCCAGTGAGGAAACAAAGGGATTCTGCAGCTCCATGGGTAACGCAGCCATGGCTCAAAGTGGGACTGGTGTAGAGAGACACATGAGGTGCTCCCCAACAGGCAGAGGTTCTGGGACTGCATCCCTGAGTGCAGTGAAGCATAGGCAGACTTGAATTTGCCATCCCTTGGCCTCTGGTGGAACTTACAAAACACGGGTGATCTCTGTCCAATGTCTTCTCCAGGTCTTTGCCTCACAGACATCACCTCAGCAATTGTTGTTGGCTCTTCTTGAGCTGATTCTTCACCCCAGGCTGCGTGGTGGCGTGACGTAATTGTGCAAGTGCGGTCCCTTTATTGCACTAAGAGCATAATGCCCCATTATTCTAAAGACAAGGGTAGAGAGAAACAGCTGTTTTACTGATTAAATAAATAAAAGCATGACTCTCCAGTTCTCCCTCCTCCAGCCCTAGTAATCTGCCCAGGCTCTGCGCATCGTCACCATCCACTCAGCTCTTTGCCCCCGAGTGCCGTGAAAGCGGGCAGCGTGTAGATCTGGAAGGCTGCCCTCGCTCTGCTTGCTCTGGTCCAAGTGGTTTTGTGAGTCAGGCGCTTCGCTTTTGCACAGAAACCAGTCCTCTGTCCTGCCTTTCCATTTGCTCATGCCCCTCTCCTGCCAAAGTAACCATCGGAGGGACGGTGTGCGGGGGGGACGGAGAGGGGAGAAGTGGTGTTGCCAATCTGTCATTAATTTCTAGATGCGGAATGATGGGGGAGATGCATGTGAGAGTCTAATAATAATGACCTGAGGTCCCAGAGATGGCAAGCAAGGCAAGCTGCTTTAACAACTTAATTGTAATTAAATTTGAGTCTAAGAGACCAGGCAAGTAAATCAATCAACCCTTGCAGGCGGGCTCATTAAAGCTAGTAAAGTACAGACCAAAACGGACATCTTATTAAAAGGGATTAGGGTTTTCCAGTTAAATCTTTTGCTGCCCATAGGTGCTAGGAGAGAATTTGGATTTTGAGCTTGTCTGTGGTTGCGGTGGTAAAAGGGCTGACCTCGCACAGCAGTAAATGCCTTCGGTCCCCATAGCTGCGCCCTTGGCTAGCTGGGGCCAGTGGGCAAGGCTGTATAAGTGCAGGTGGACCTTGGCCAGTCTGGTCCAGCTGTGGGTTGCCAACTGTCCCATGGAGCACTCTGAAACACGATCGGGGTTGAGTTCTCTCTTGCAAAGTATGAGCGAGCTTGCTCTCCAGGCTTTTCTCCAGTCCTGTGTCTTACAGACTGAGACATCACCTCAGTAATTGCTGTTGGCTCTTCTTGCAGTGACTCTTCCCTGGCTGTGTGAGATGTCTTTTCTCCTGTCAGGTCTTAATATATTGTAGCCCTCAAGCAGCGTTTTCTATCTTTGCTATCCTTTCCTGGCTGCAGGACGCAGTACATCGGGTTTTCTAGTGCTTTGAGAGGCAAATTTTCACAGACCCTATTATAATCTTGTTCCTTTAGGAGAGTATATTTGCCTTGGAAGAAACATTAAACTGAGAGCAGCTATCCAAACAGCTGGCATCCTTCTTCCTGTTTTTCTTTTCTATCAGATACAGTGTTGGTGGCGGAAGAGACGTTTTTTTTTCTTCTCAAACTTTCCTCTACCCACACTTGCATTCCAGTGGTGACCCTCCGTCTGCGCAACGCTCGCCACTATCGTGGAAAAGCGATATGGGGATTGCTGCCTCATTCAGAGCATCCCTGCAGCTGGAGTGGTGCGGCCTGCAGTGGATGCTGATGGAGCGCTCCTCCCCGCTCCTGCAGCGCATTTCTGAATGGTAACTGATTTTATGGGGAAAACACCAATTGTGGCAGTCATTGGTTGAGCAAAATGCCTAGAGTCAATAGGATCTTTTCAACTAAGAGGTTGCCCAGAGAAGCTGTGGATGTCCCATCCCTGGCAGTGTTCAAGGCCGGGTTGGATGGGGATTTGGGCAACCTGGGCTCTAGTGGAGGGTGTGCCTGCAGGGCGGCTGGAACTAGATGTTCTTTAAGGTCCTTTCCAACCCAGGCCACTCTGTGAAGTAATTATATCTTGAAAAATATAGTGGGAGAGCCAAGTATGACAGACATTGAGCATCTCTCATCCCACTGGGCTTCCCTTTTGCACAGGAAGTACTGAGTCTTTCCAGCTCTGTTTGACCTGTCAGCGGAGCGCATCAGAGTGCAATGTGCTGCTTGAAGGAGAGGGGGAGGAGAAAATATTAATTTTCTACTCTGTTGCCAGCCAGCCAGCACTGTGGTAATTAAGAATGCTTGTGCTATCCCTCTGTTACAGCAAAAGACTGCTGAGCAGAAGGCGTGGGTCTGGAGCCTGTCCTTGGCAGGGAAGTGCTGCCTAATGGCCACAGGTAGGTGACTGAGTTTGTGTTCCTTCCTCAGCTCTCAGAACTTGCTGGGGAACCTTTGTGTTGTCAATTTTGTGCCTCGATTTTACCATTTAGAGCATAATACTATATACATATCAGCTAAGATGCTTAGATGAAAGCGGTTATTGACTACGTAGCTGTATTCCAGCTTAGCTCAAGCACTTGGACTTCCCCTCTTCGCACTGTAACCTGCAGCCGAGCGCAGTTTGGACCCACTTATGCCTTTGTCTTCTGGCACCTTTGGTTTCACACATGCCCTGAGGCTCTGGATGTCACTAGCTTTGCATGGATTTCTGGTCTTGAGTGAGTTTCCTCAAATAAGGAGCAGCCCCTTATCCTCTCCATCTCTAACAATCTTTCCAGCTTCCACAGGGGCAGGGACAAATTCAGGACAGATCTCATGACACCATCACTGTGTATTGGTTCTGTGAGGTAGTGTGATCAATACAGGACTTGACTGAAGTAGTACGGTTTTACTCAAATCCTGCAGAAAATACCCGTTCTTTGTTCCCTTGTATTTCACTCACTGTCCCCCTCCCTTCACATCCCTTTAGCCTTTGCCCAAATTTCACCTCAAACCACAGGCAATTACTCTTCTATTTTTTAGCCAGGAGGTGAAGGGTTAAAACAATAAATATATTGGTTCCTGTTTTTCCTCTCTGCAGCTCTGGGCTCCAGCTGGGTGCAGACATGGAACAGTAACGAGTCCATGGGAAAGGCTCATCTTCTCACAGCCCTTGCAGCAGCACTCCAAGCTCAGTGTGAACTTCCCAGAGTACAGTGGCAGAGCTGAAGCCCTCACTGATGCTGCCAGGAACCTTTTGCAGGGAGTAAAGCGATGGGGTGGGGTGACATGTGTGAACCCAAGCTGGGCTCAAGGTGTGTATGAAGAACAGTGTACTTGATCTTCATCTGAGTAAAAAATATATTCCAACCCAAACTATTCTATGATTCTATAGATACTTATGTACTGCTGTGGCCGTTAGCAATTGGCTATTTCCATGCTGTGCGTCTCTGGCTGGTAACTTCTAGACCTAGAAGAAAAAATGCATTTCTGATGTAAGAGACAAACATGGGGCAGCAAGGTCAGCTCAGCACTGTGTTCTGGTGTCCAGATACACAACGATAACTCAGTTTTGCTTTTGGTCTTTCACAGCAGACGCTCTGTTTCTATGAACTGTGGTCTCTGGGAGCCAGGTGGACGATTTCTGCTCACTTACACTTTCCTCTCTGATCTGGCTCAAATGCTTCAAAAGAAGCATAGCCAAGAGAGGACTGTGGTGCACGAGACGTGAGGGACAGAAGGAAAACCAAGCTGTCCCAGGGCTCTCTGGCACTGCTGGCACCAAAGGCATGTGGAGCAAACTCTCCGTGTGCAGCAAGAAAGCAGCCACCTCTCAGCACATTTCTTGCCTTCTGCCCTGGCAGAGGGGCTGCCTACCTGGGGTACAGGTAAGCCACCATTCTGCAGTGCCTGGCGCTGGGGCAGCCGATCCCAGTCTCCTCCCTCACACAGGGAGTAGGTACTTATATTTAGACCTGCTAAATGCTTTCTGCTCCCCCGTGATCCCTGATGGGAGAGAGGGAATACTGCATCTTTGCAGATTGATAGGTTTGCTTGGATCGGTGGCTCGGTCTGGAGAATAGCAAGAGCTAAGGACAGAGAGGGACAGACTCACCCCTGCGTGGTGCAGGCAGGCTGGGTGGTCTCAGCTGAGTGCAATTCCATTTCCCTTTGGCTCCGTGTGTGCTGGTGGAGAGGTGCTGTGGCTCAGTTATTGCTGCTGTTCAGTTATAACCACCTGATCGTTGTCTCAAAGCTGAGTTTGAGGGAACGTGAGTGACAGCCCTGTTCCTAATGTAGCGTTAGTAGGGAACGCCAGTTCACAGGGAGGGCTTCAGTATGTTTGTGGTTTATCTTCTGGGGATGCAGCAGAAAGGAACAGCCAAGTGATGGTAAAGTTGTAGCAGGGGGTCTTGCCAGCTTAACACAGGGGTATTGCGCTGCAAGGTGGTGGGATGACCTTGTGCAGTAATGCTACTGTGCTTTTGTTTTGCTTAAAGATGCTAGAGCCTGGAATCGTAAGAACTGCAACTGGAGTGAGCAGTGATGAGAAAGCATTGCTGGATGTCTGTCCTGTCAGCTTAAGGGAGGGGGTTGGAAGTGCTAGGAAGCCAAAACCAACAAGCTGCCCCAAATTGTGCCTGTTGGTGCTGAGCACTGCACCACTTGCAGTTCCTTTGGTTAAACACAAGAAATTTTTGTTTTCATGCATTCTTAGTGGAAAAAAACTAAAGGAAGAGAAATGGAGCTACGAGACAGTGTGTACTTCCCTTACCCCTAGCCAAGCAGTAGAGAGAGCAGTGGGAAACAGTTAGTGAAGGTGTCAGATTTTCTCTAAGGGCAGCAGCAAGACTCTTGTGCCAAACACTATTTGACATTTAATTTAAGACCCATGTAAAGTAACAGCCAGAACAGGCAGCAGGCAGAGCGTTCCAGTGGACAGACTGGCTCTATTTGCATTAATTTCCTTAGCGTGATGGCCAAGTTTATCTGCGAGCAAGAAATACAGAAATACTCAGTATTTTTGTGTGCGCGCATGTTAGTCCATGGTGAAAAGAGAGCACTGTGTTGTGTTCAGACACCGTTTTGGGCTTCAGGTGGCCTTCATTAGGGAACATAATGCGAGAGCGCTGTGCGTCAGCACTGGAGGAGCCAAAGAACGTTGTGCCTCTTTGAAGAAATAATGCCAAAGTCCAACACTGGATTCCTGGTCTGAACTGAGCCATTCAGCAGGTGTAAAGATGGAGAGAGAGAGGGAGAGGATCTGTGTGTGGTGGTTAGCAGCTTCGCAGCCAAGGTGGGGGGGGGGGGGGGGGGGGGGGCAGGAAGGTCTTCCTCCTTCCTTAAATGTGGGTGTCACGACCACTCCGTGCAGAGGATGCTGTACGTGAGGATGCTGTCACATTGCATGTGTGCAAAGGGACCATCCACTCTGTGTGGTTTGTGCTAGAAGCCCATGGATATGGAAGGAAGGGTCAGGGGTGGTGATGGGAAGATTGCAAAGGGTTTATTCGCATTATAGTTGCTTTTGTTTTCTTGCTGGCACTGGGAGATGGATCTAGCGTGCTGCTGAGGAGCTGAAACGGGAATAAAACCTACCTGGGTGTATGGAGGGAGTGGTGGAAGTTTATGGTGGAGCCCTGTGTGAAGAGAAAAGCAGTAGTGGAAGCTGGGCTGACTGCATAGCTAATACTGAGGAAGGGGAAACGTTAAGAGGTGGTTGTAGAAATGAGGCAGGAAATACGTTTTACTTGATTTCTTTTTCCCCAAAGGAAATAAAGGTATTTGATCAACAGAGCAAAGTAGGGTACCTGGAGGGTGCAAGTTTGGTGATGAAGGTGTGGAAGGGTTATGTTAGCTACACAGGTCAGGAATATCAGGGGAGGAGAGGTCTGTGAAGCGAGTGGTTTGCTGCAGTGAAGACCAAAGGCAGCTGCAGAATGTGGAAGCGGTGGGAGGAGGAAGGCTCCCCAGGCAGTGGGACAGAGACAGCAGCCTGGAGGCAGTGTTGGCTGGGTGGAGGAGGACTTGGCTGCTTTTCCAAGGTCATTAGGAAGTCTAGACTTTCCCATAAAAGGGTCCCATTTGCTGAAGAAATCCTTGGGCTACCAACGCCCTGAGGGCTTCGCAGAGAAAGTAAAGATGTCCAGAACAGCCTTACTACACCAAAGTACCTTCCCTGAGTTTTTTCTGTGTATATGGACCTTGGAAGACAACTTTGGGGCAGCCTGGCAGGAATGATTTCCGTAGGGCGTGCAACCCACTCCAACAGAAGGCAGCTCTGGGGCTGGCCCACCTGATGGTTGGGGCACTGCTGCTCCAGACTGGCTGGGTTTTGCTCCTCATCAGGTTCCTCGCCCAGCAGACGGCACAGAGGAGCCAAAACCAACTGCATTCCTCTTAGAAAGCCAGAAAGCAAATAACTGCTTCTGTGTGCCGATGGAGGCATTTGAGGAACTCTGTTCATGCAGCTGTTCCCGAAACTCAGAAAGGAGATTTCCACCTCTGTGACAAACCTCTCCTTGGTGCCTGGTGACTCAGGGGTTATTTGATCAAGTTATTTGGTGCTATCCTATGGCTTTAAGCACTTTAAATAGCAGCTGCCCTCCTTATGTAGAGAGTATCTCTCAATCTAACATAACCCACCTGGAAGCACGCTTTTCTGTAGCAATGTTCAGAGTAAATCACAAGTCCAAACCCTGCTCGGATCACAGAGTATGCTTTTGTTCCTGTTAACAGGGCTTGCCAACTTATGCTGCAACTTACCTTGGAAGGAGAAACCAGAGTGAGTTGCTAAAGGCAGGGAAAAAATGAGTACAGCTTTCTAATTGAGTCAGGGTTAAAAAAAACACCAACACCTAAAAGGTTGAGAAATGCTTTTCTTGAATGAGGGTATGAACGCCTGGGAGACTGGCAACTGTAGGATCCTGCTCTTTTTGCAAGCCCCAGCTTATGTTATCCTTGTCTTAGGGCCCCCTTGTGAAAATCAATGTCAGAAAAGACCGGCCTAGTGGACCGAACCCTGCAAGTCCTGCCCTGGGATAAAATATCCACTGACGTGAGCACTGGGGACAAATGATGGTGCCCACCCTGAAAGAAACAATGCTGGGGGCTGTGGTGGTGGATAAAGAGCGTGGTTAGGCTTCTGCCCAAGGGAGACAGCTTGCTGAATGTGAGAAGCCTCCTGGCATCTGCACAAACTTAGATGGTGTTGATTCAAGCCTTGAGGAGTTTGTAATCCGGCTGGGACCAGCATTATGGTTTGGACAACCATAATGCAGTTGGAGATGATACCATCTTGGGAAGATGTGACTAGCCCGGGACCATAGCGAAAAGGTTTCTGTGTGCATTTACTGTATATTTTTGTGGCATGATTTCTTTTTCATAATTGGGTCTTCCTGAATGGCAGCTGGATGGTTCAGCAAAGAGAAAAATGTGGATTAAGAATTGAACACCACAACGGGGGAAGGAATCCTGAATGGCACTAAAGGACCTTCCAAAACTGCTGTTATCTTTTCTCTGATTTTAACAATGCAGTTTCTCTTTGTGCACTGTGTGTGCAGAGGGACTGATCTAAGCTGAGTTTACCACAGCAGTGGAACTGGAGCAACTCTGAGTACACTGGCCTATATCCTGGAAATAGGAGACCGCTTATTCAGTTATCCGCAGCTTATTTTCAAGGGAAAAAGGAAGGGCTTGAGCCCTGCATGGGGTAAAATACTCCTAGAGTGTATCATTTCATTCTATGGAGTAGGATGTAATCCCAGTTTTCATGAGATGCTGATTTGCCTCCTGGGACTGTTGAAAAGCTGCTGTGTCAGACTGGGGACCTATGCCATTCAGATGGGAAAGTATCTCTCAGTGAGAGTGAGAGATGAGGCTTAAAATACGTGTGATAAGCTTTATCTTCCTGTCCCAACGCCTCTCGCCCAGTGCCATGATTAAATTTTTGAGAAGAGTTATAATAACAAATAAACTATACATTATTGAGGGCAAAACTCCCCAAGAGGGAAGGCATTGAGTGGTACAAAGAGATACAGGCATGTTAAACAATGAAACAAAGGGGCAGACTTTGGCTGAACATCAGGAAAAACATACTGAGAGTAAAATAAATCTGGCTCTAGAGCAGTTCCCAACAACAGTAGCAGCAGCCCTGTTACCCAGACTAATTTTAAACACTCCTGTAGGCATCACTCCCATCTGGGCCTGGTTAGAGAAGGTTTGAGTCACATTAATATTTTGGAGATGTCACCTTTTCTTTGGCCCAGAAATTTCCATGGAAAAAATTTTGAACCAGTGGAGATAATGGCTTTCCATTTCAGACATTCTCTCTCTCTATTTTTTTATTTTATTTTTTAGCAATGAATTTTAAAATGCAAAATCACTTTGGAAAGGCAAAGACAAGGGAATGTTTCAGCTGTTTTAGCGTGGCTCTTCCTTTTAAAGGAGTTTTGAATCAGCTGCCGTCAGTCCAGAGTTTTTGCACTAGGCAAAGGTATCAAGGTGAGTTGAAGGAGTGATTAAAAGGTGAAGACACTTTCCCTTCCAGTCCCTATCACAAACCTGCATCTTCTGAGTTAAGTGGGTCTGCACAGACTGGCAGCATCAGATGCTCTTTGCCTCGTTACACAAACCAGCCAGAAAAGGACAGGGAGTCTGGGACAATGTTTGGCCAATAATGCAGATACGCCATGTCCACAATTTTGCTCCAAATTCTTGCTTCTTCCTTCTGGTACGTTTCTCTTTCCTGCAATCAAAGTGAATACAGTATGAAAGCTTTTTTTACTTATTCACTGGGATTAAGCACTGAGCAGAAAAGGTGTGAGAGGTAGGGAAAAGATGGTGCAAATGACTCAACCCCTCCTTGAGTGCATGTGTGGGCAGCCTGAGGGCATCGCGGGCTGTTGGTTGGGAGGGTTTGGTGCTCGTCACTGGGCTCTTGGGGATCTGGATGGTTCTGTGTGTGCTCCCCGGCTTAGGGGTCTCGTAACATGGTTTGCAGCACATATTTTGTGAAGTGAGAATGTGCTCTCTGTTCGCTTCTAACACACCTGTTAGTTCCACAAACAAGCCTGCCAATTAAACACAGAAGTCAAATCCCACAAGGAGCTCGGCTGCATATGCTAGAAGATGTATGTATGCAATAAACGGTAGTATGAGGTATACACCCAAGCCTATTTATGAGTTACCATATGAGAGAGAAAGCGTAGTCAGAATACTGAAGAGGTTCGAATAACATATGGATTTATATGCGAGATCCACCTCCAACCCCCTGTTCCATCCCTGACAAGTCATTTAGCCTCTCTGGGCCTCATATCCTCTACAGGGTATGTCTGGGGTGATAAAAAATAATCTTTATCTGTTTCGTATACTCTGATTCCTAGTGCTCTGAAACAGGAATTGCCTCTGTGCACATACCTGATTTTGTTGGGCCTTTTACCAACACTAATTAACCCAGGTAATTAACCTGTATTCTGACAGAGCAGAGATTATATAGAAGCAAAAGCAGTGTTACTCCTTTGAATCCTCTTCTCGGTTTCGTCATAGGTACCTCCTCTCACAAGCGAACTGGATTTAACTCATCACATGAGAACTGGACTTTGGTTTCCATGAAAGTCAGGTACCTCTGCACTCAAAATCCCGGCGTTACTCATCAAGGGAAGGGCAGCCAACATTGTACTTCAGCTGTAGCTGACAGGCAATTTGTCTGGGGCGAATCCCTTCGCAGTGGGCTTCAGCCTTTCCTGAAACCTTATCCCTTGCCTCTGCGCGCAAGCGGGGCCGCTGGCTTCACGGAGCGGCTCGTTTCAGACAGATGCTGACAGCTGGAGCTGAGTGGTGGTGAGGGAACGTGACAGAAAGCTGCAGCAAATGTATTAATTGCCCTGGTTGGGGGGTGGGTAGATTTTTTTTTTCTTTCTCTCTTTCTTTCTGGGAAAGCCTGGTGTGTGGAGGGAGCCTTGCTGAGTTTTTCCCTTGTACAGTAACTAACTAATACAGCCCAGAGTCCTAGGCTGCTGCCTCGCATCCCAGGAAGGCGCATTATTAACCCAAAAGGATTAATACCTTTATATACCCTTCCTCTGCATCCCGTTTTCTCTGCTCTTGCCTGCGCCTCCTATTTGCTTCAGCCTCCCAGGTCCATTAAGATCTTCTCCGCTGCCCCTGCACAAACCTGACAGGCTCATGGGGAGATTCTAAAATGATGCCGGTTCAATTAGCAGGATATAATTTGCCCTTTGGTGAAACCCTGGGCTCCCCTGCCAGGCTAAGCACTCACTGCCAGGGCACTTAGCGCGAGGAGGAGCATTTCCATCACGTCTTTCTCACTCGCAGGTCACGGAAACAATGAACTCACGTTGCTGCAGTACGAAAGTAACTGTGTTTTTATCACAATTTTATTCTTCCTCATGAAACAAGGTTTAGATACAACCAGACAGCCCACTTTGGTTATTCGATGTGAACAAACTACCTGACAGATTTTTTTCCTTCCCCACAAGCCCCTCTTGCAATTTGAGTTCTTCTGCCCTGTAGGTCCCAGATCAGTTTGGTATACAATTTTCTGTCTCTGTCTTGATCAAATGCTTTTCTGAATGGTTTGCTGTGGTTGATAAAACTCCCGAGCAGCTCAGTGTTGCTCCTCCCCATCACCTCTCAGCTGTGTTGAAATATCTGAAGTGATACCAATATCAGATCATATAGGTTCACGGTGGCTATTCCCCGTTCAGCTGCACAGGCAAAAATTTTTGCGTGCTCACTAAAAGCAGAGAGATGAGTCAAACCTCCAGTGAAAGTGATCTTCAGAACAGGGGGAGGGGAGGAAATACAAGATGTATTTTGGTTTTTTTCAGCCACGTTGAACAGTAGCTGTTCCCGTGAGATCTTTTGGAAGTTAAAGATATTGCAAAGGGATGAATTTCTGTGCTTTGATGGTGGAACTTCTCACACTAGAGGAGGTCTTCTCCTAGAAAGAATATGTGGAAAAGGCTGGTGGCATCTGCCCCTGCTGAGGCAGGAAGGAAATCTGGCCAGAGCTGCAATGAGAATAGTGTCAGAGTTTGGTCTGGCTGTGTTGGCTCTCTCTTGTGGTGGGAAAAACCTGCCCTTAACTCTAGTCTTAAGGAATGTTCCCTTTTTTCTTTTATTTTCTGTTGCTTCTCTTTCCCAAGAGATTTCCCTGGGTTTATAAATGACTGCATTTCCCTTCAGCATGACAGCTGCAGCTTCACCTCTTCTCGTGTGAACCTGGAGTCAGGTCAGACTAAAATGCTGAATCTTTTCTTTCTTTCCTGTGCTTCCCTGGCCCCCTCCTTCCTTCCCCATATCAACTGGCTGTATTGCCATAACTTGAGGATTAGCTTTCCCCTGCAGGACTGAGCAGAAACGCAAGTGTTTTACTGAGCAAAACAAATCTCTTCAATGTTAGCAAGGCAAAGCAGAATGCTTGAGCACATGTGGTTTTTGTTAGCTGACTTCTCCCCCAGCCTCATGTTTGGTCCCAGTGTCAAATTCCCTCTTAAGTATGCTTAGGAGGTCACAGAAAGCAGGTGAATAGTCATACAATAAAAATCACATCACACCTCTTAAAAAAAAATAAAAATACAAAAAATACATCTTCTCTGTCCCCCCTTATGCACAGTAGAGGCAAAGACCTGATTATGCACTCAGTGGGAATGAACTAAAAATGAGTTTTCCTAGCAGGTTGGAGCACAGTGGTGTAGTCAACAGATCAGGCTTTTGCAAATGAGCACAGAGAGTTATAGGGTGCCCTAAGTTAAGCAGGTAAATATAGGTCAGACTCTCAGCCAGTGTAAATTGTCTTCCCTGGACTGATGCCACACTGCGTCGGGGTCTGGCTTCCAACTGCACGTGCTCGTGCCAGCTGGGTATTTTCGGGAAGCGTGTATTGAGTAAGATGCTGAGAAGATGGCAAGGTATATATGCAGAACACACCTCTGAGTGTTTAGTGCAGGTGTGTGCAATAAAGCTTGGATGGGTTTTTTGAAACCATGACTCAGTTCCTTTAGGAAGATCAGATATTGGGTTTCTGTTATGTTAGCTAGGAGAGAGTAGAGCCAAGTGCCCCAGACACCCCCAGCACTTCTTAACTGCTGGAAACGCATATGAATCTCTCCGATTGATTTGACCTTACAAAAGCAGCTCTAATAAAACGTTGAGGTCCTGGTCTTGTGCATTAATTTTACAAGTCACCGCAGCCAAAGCAATACCTGCGCATTGGCAGAAATGTGAACTAGCTCAGCGAAAGCTACCTTGAGCACTAATGACACTGTGAGAATTGGGGTTTTTTGTGGTTTTGTGGGTTGTTTTTTTTTTGGTTGGGCATTTACCTCTCTCTACTGGGCACAACTAAAACTGAACAGCACTAAAGTGAAAAAGCTTTTAAAAAAAGATCATGATAGATCAGGGCCAAGACCTGCCTCTTGTTTTACCGAATGCTTTGTTTGACTCACATTTGAGGCACCTTTTGAAAGCGAAGCTGTCATGGTGTGTGCAGGTGTGTAAGCTATGAACCTTTGTATAAACCAGTGAACTTATTTGTGTTGAGATTTGATCTCAGAAGTTAGCCTTTGGGCTGAGAAAACAGCTCTCCTTGTTACTCTAAGATAGCTTTTCCTGGCAGCAAATATTCTGGGTTTTATCATTCTGGGGTTTGGTTTGGTTTGTTCTCACAGCCCTGCACTCTGCTCCTGAGTCTTCATCGCTCTGTTATTTCCAGGTTTTGCTGATGTAAAATAGAGGATGAAAAGAGCAATTTCAACCTCTAACATCTGCGTGCGCTTGCTGGCAGACTGTGAGTCTTAAATAACATGTTTATAAAGTGCTCTGATGTGTGATGCTCGGGTGAATGCAAGTGTAGTTCAGAAGTGCAGAGCCCTGCAACTTTTGTAGTAAATACAGCTATCATGTTCAGTAAATTCAAAGACAATCACCATGTTCTCAGGATGACACTATTTTAAGGTGTAGCCTTGCAATTCTACTAATTAAAAAGTTGGGAGAAAGAAAAGTCATGATAATTCAGCCTGTATCTCTTAAATATTCTTTTAGCTGTGAAAAAGAAACAATCAAAACTCTTGGTGTGAAAAATTTGACCTTTTTTTTTTTTTTTCTTCCCTTGCGTTTGGTCATAAAACGCATGTAATTACTTCCAGGGGCTCTTGGTGATCACGATGATAGTGTTTCAAAGCAATTAATTTGGAGCTTTGGTCTCATAAATAGTAAACAGCAGTTACTGAAAGACTTGCTTAAGCAGGGAGTGAAGCAGCCCTGAACCACTGGATGCTTTCGGGGTATTCAGCTGAGATCGGAAGAGACAAGTTCTGGTGGTGGTATTGGATATATTGGAGATACTGGATATACGTTTTGCCTCTGGAACATCTAGACAGGGTGTTGTCCCCTTCTTTAATGAAAACTGTAGGGGTAAAAATGGAAAGGGAGCTGACAAGAACGAGTCTTAAAAGCTTATGTCAGTGAGAAATTTGAGAATATCAGTAACATTCACCTTTTTGCAACAAATCAATAGGTATCTGTTTGGAAAGATAGCAAATGACTGCCTATAATCTCACAAGGGGAAAAAAAAACCCTCTAAACATTAACATGTAGCAGCAGCTTTTAAAAACTGTTATTATTTTTGCAGTCTTTTACTAGTGGGGTGGAAGTTTGCTGTTAGATCAATTTACCTCGGAGTACAGTGGCAATATTCTTACATGGAAATGCACCTTATATAGAATGTATTTGTTTTTCCTAAGAGTCTAATTTTCTATTTCAAGCAGGAGGAGAGTGCAGAGATCTGCATAATATTATGTAGCGTGTGTTTCACATGAGGTCATAGTGAAACACCCATTGCAGCCACCTCATGCTTTAAGATTTGAGAGGATGACGCAGAGTTCAGTTGCATGCTGTAACAAGAAGTTAAAAAAAAAAAAAAGAACAAAACCAAACCAAAAAAACCCTTCTTAAGCCAAAGTAATATGTTCCCCACACACAGGGAATAAAAATGTAATAGTGTCCTGCCCCTTCCAAGCAGCTTCAGGAGAAGAATCTAGGAAGATCAGCTAAACTGTGCTCTTTCACTAACTCTGCCTTCGGCACTGCAAGACCTGCTCCAGCTCGGGTCCTCTGATGGCCTGGGACATTCACCAGTGGTGGGGACAGTCCACACACTGAAAGGTAACATCGTGTTGGAGAAGGAGACTGGATATTGAAGTGGTGATTGCTTTGATCTGCTTGGGAACAGCCACCCAGGATACTTACGTGTCGTTTACTACTTGAGGCAGGAGCTTGACAGCAGCAATTGAGCAGAGGATCTGCTGAGGAGGACAGGCAGGGAATGATGAAAGACTGACTTAACCACTCAGCTAGGGAGGATGAGGTTGCTGAGAGATAGTCCTGTGTCTCTCCAGCACAACCTCTAGGTTTTGATACTCTACTGCCTTTTTTTTTATAATTACGTCTTGGGGTTGGACATTTCTGTTTCAGTATCACATGCCTTTTGCTTGTGTTTGTGTCTTGACTCTAGCTTGGGAACTTGGTGAGTGAGGTTAGGTTTGGAGAAGGACCTGCTGGGATGATAAATAAGGTGCAGCCAAAGCCATGGGCCCCAGATAATGGATGTTCCATTTCGCAGGATGCACCGGGTTGAGGAGTTTAATTTCTAACTAGTTAAAGATCTGTCTTGTGAAAAATGACTTCCCATCTCCAACCTATAATGAAAGTAAAATAGTGGAAAGACAGATGAGTTAGTGCTCCTAGTAATCTGTTATGTAGCTGGGTGAGAAATAAAACCATTTGTCTCTCCTCCTTGACTGACTTTTCTTACACAAAATAACTGTGTAATTGTCTTAAACCCTGAATAGAGAGCGTAGTCTGGAGGAGAGAGGTTCTTAGATTTCAGCTGGCTCACAGCTGTTCATTTGGGGAGAACAAGGTTGTGTGTGTGAAGGGAATTCACTGGGAACCCATTTCTCAGAGCCATGACCCTTTTCTTGTTTGTCAGATGCACTGATTATCTGGAATACATTTTCTTGCTAAGTACTGTGTGAGATTCTGGCAATATAGCTGCCTTTGAGCCCAAAAGGAGTCCTTAGCTGGCTGAGACTTGAGTGGACAGTAAGAGGAGCTGGGCGGCAAAGCCATGGAGTTCAGGTCTTCACCTCAGATATGGCAGTTTGGGGTGGACCTACACAGGAATCAACACTCTAAACCTGAGCCAATCTGGGAAAAAAAATAAATCAGCTACAATTAATCCAAGAAGCTTCAGTTTGGAAGGTATTTTGAAAATCTGCATTATTAAAATTTTTACTGACTTTTTAAAATTTATGAAATGAAGCAAATGAATTTTATGGGAGCAAGACTGTTTTTGCTAAGTTTACTGGAGCTAGATACATTTTTTTGTTCTTAAATCAATTTTATGTGCTAATTCTGAATGTTCTCCACATAGATTGAGAACCTTTTTTACCACTGTATTATACAGGCTTGATTTTAGAACTAGGCATGGCAATGATCTTCCCGTTAATGGGGGAGAATATCTCTCCTGATAGTACTGCAAACCGGTGGAGCTTGGATCAGGAGAGAGAAAAGACATGAGAAAGCATCAAGAAGTCAGTATTCCAACATGGGGGTTGAATGTTACCTTCTGGGGTAGTATCATTGCAAATTGTTTTCCTGGAGAAGGACTGGTGAAATTCAGACTATCAAGTCTCCAAGTCTTATCCAGGGGCTAGCAATGCTATCTCTTTCAACTCAAGCTTTCAAAACAATCCATAGTTTACCGTGTTGAGGAAGAATTTTCCTATTCAGAGAGCAAAAACTGTGTTTTAATTGTACTAGTGACAGTAATCTTTTTAACAATTTGAAGCTGTAATACGGAGAAATGCAGAGCTCTCAGCACAGTGCAAACTTTTGTAATTAAATCAATGAGCTCCCCTGCTGAGAAGTGAATGACCAAAGGCTGTATAGTTCTGTCCCCTTTACATAATCCTAGTGGTGTGGAAAGTGCAGTCTCTTCCCAGAAATTAGCAAACAATTCACAATAAAGGCACAATGCAATTCGTCAAATACACTGAACAAACAGTCAGGGAGGAAGTTTCAACTTTATATAATCTGACAGGGGAGGAGGTGAGTCAGGAACCAACAAATCCTTGAAAAACCAATGGGTGTGAAGGGGATTTCTGCATTTTTTTCACTGCAGGAGCGAGTTGACATCTGGGCTCTGAGCAATGAGGTAACCCAAATCTGTGGTAGAGAGCAGCAGGGAACAGGTTTGTCTTTCGGAGGGCCCAAGGATGGTTTAGGCAGCGTTTTATTGACATTGTGGTATTGCTTTGGGGAGGGCTGTTACATTTATTTGTGTTTGTACTCTTTATGTATGGATTTCTTCCTGTTCTAGGTCTTCACGTGTGGGACTGTTTTGTAAAGACTTGACTATGGCTTAGTTGTGCGAGACTAATGAGGGAGAAGCTGTGGGCATGACACAACAGGGCAGAAGTTCATCCTATATTTTACCTCCTGTGTGGAATAAGCTCCTCCTCCAGTAAGACATCACCAAATGAGTTTAACCAAAGCATAGACTTATGTATAGAGGTGCTCCTGTGCTCGGGGTCTTTGCCTCCAGACTGCTTCCAGCCCCGGTGCAGGAATGTATGAACACCTTGGCAGCTCATGTACAACCTGTCTGTTTTGCCAGACCTCTCCTGCTTGACTGTTGCCTCTGTTCTCCTCCATGCACATGCAAGATGCAGAGTAAATGTCTGGCTGAACAGGAAGGAACTGAAAGGTGCCTATGGTTTGGAGCATGAGTATATTAATAAAAAGCTCATGACAGATAATTTGCATGGGAACGTCAATACATATTGTATATGTGTTTTGACTGGCCACCCTGAAATGTATCCTAATGGCAACAAATTGGATATTTCAGGCAACCTAATGCCTTTCATCAGATCTGAACTCCATTTAAAAACAATGTTATTTTAACATGCTTTTAAAGCACCCTTTCCTAACATGATCCAGGAGGCTGTACAAAAACAACTTGGAACAATCTTGAAACCCATACAAGGCCAAGTCATAGAAAAGGAGCCAACACCTTTGGGCAAAGAAAACCAGAAAATCTAAGGAGAAGAGCCAAAAAGAAGGGAGGGAAGAGATGTTCATGGAAAAATCTACCTCTAAAGAAAAATGCTGTCCAGCAATGGCTTTTTTTTTTCCCTGAGAAATCTCCGTGTAAAACCAATGCAATGCTCTGTATATTGATTCCATTTTCTCATTGAAAGAAGACTCCAACTTTGAAGACAACACCTAGTGCCAGCAAGCTATTGTCTCTGGAGCCCCTCAAATAATGAGCCTGGTTATTCTGTTAGTGGAATATGAGATTAGGGAGTTTAGGTTAAATACAGCATAGAGCAACAGCAATGTTCAGCCCAGATCCCAGACTCATTTTTGTGTGATTGGTTAATTCATGAGTTGAGGACACCAGGTGTTTAAATACCACATTCTTGATAAGGAAACAAGTTTCCACTTGCTATCTGAATCCTTACGCAGGGGGAAAACTCATCACATAGGCTGCTGCAGTGATTCATACTCAAAACAGTCTCTTTGCTCCTTGTTCCTTGAAGCTAACTGAAAATACAGTAAATAGTGGGGAGTGTCTTTTCCGAAGTAAATATTTTATTTGTGAAAGAAAATGAACCTAAAGGCTCCAGCATACTGAGGTTGACCTTCCTTGCTTGGTCTGTTGTACTGTGGAACAGTAAGCATACGCTCCGATGGATGGGACGGGCAGGGGAGATTGTATTTATTTTTATTCTTGTCTTGCTTTGTGCCAATACACACAAGAAGGGATGGTCTGGATTTTCCTGTCATTCCCTCTGTTACTCCAAGCTGAATGTTGTTGAGGTTGAGCTGGAAGGTCTTTGACCCTGAAAAAATCTCTAGGTCAGATTTTATGGCCTTCATTTTCACTCAAGGTCAGACCTGAGGATCACAGAAATTATTCACTCAAGATTCTTGTTGCTACTTCAAGTCTACATATCCTGTCGATTATTCATCACATATATCAGGCACCGGTGATCCATCCAGTGGCAAGAGCTGGCATCAGGCCCGCAGGTTCCTTTTTTTGATATCCTGAGAATTCTGCAAGCAAATGAGATTAAAATATCCTTGTAAAGTAGTCAAAAGTAGGCCTGAATGTCTGGATCTGGTGCTCTCAGTCTTCTAACAGTGTCTCCCAGTCTATGGGGAAACACAACCATTCAAGGCCACCTCTGAAGGAAAGCTAAAGCGTAGCTGAAGAACGTGTCTATTAAGAGAATGGTAATTCTGAAGTTTGTGGCAATCCTATTCTGAGCAAACTGACATCTAAAAGACTGACAGCAGCAAAGATAAATATAGTAGTAGCGCAGCAGGAAAGCTGAGATGAATACAAGCATATTCCACTGAGAGACTCTGTGACATTCTAAGCCGCACCAGCGGAAAAGTCCCAAGATTGACCCTGTTGGATTCAAAGACACTGACGGAGCCTGAGGCAAGTTCCAAGGCACAGGCTTCTCCTTCCTTGAAGTCTCTTCCCATTGGGCTCATGTCCTCCCTGAAGATTTTCAGATCTGCTAATACAGGATCAGAAACTCACTATGAAGTTGGTCTGTTGCTTTTTTTTTGTATTTCTGTACTGTTTATATTTGTTGAGGCTCATCAGGATTTAACTTCTGTTTGAAAGTAGGTATACTGAACTTTGTTCTACTTTTTCTTCTTTAGTAAGATCTAGAGCAGTCCATACTTATAAAATAGATGGAAAAGAAAGAATAGTCTGTAGGTCAGTCAAGACTTAGAAGGGAAGAGCTTAATTTATTACAATGATAGCATTCTGTGGTGCTTTTAGATTTAAGATGTATCCTGAATGGTCCACCAGGAGTAGGTAGAATCTACTGCAAGGACAAGGATGTAGTTTCCTGCTGTCCACTGACTTACACTTGTTTGGTCAGTTCAGCCTGTAGTTTTGGGATGATGGAAATGATGTAGCTTCAGATATAGCTCCTATTCATACATGTGGTAGAGGCCTCTACCCTGTTGAGTCCTATAGATGACCATTCTACTGCTCTAGGTAAGGACATGTAGCTGCAATATGAATGATTACTGAAGATTTAGACGGGAGGGCATGTCAGCCAACTGCAGAAACTTGTATATTGTTTTGCTTTTCTCTGGTTATTTAATAATAAACCCAATATTGTTACAAATAGAGATCTCATCTGCTCCCCTTCCCTTCTTGCATTCTCTTTGCATCTAGACACATTAGAGCAAACCATGTATTAGAGAACAAAACTTCCCTGCATTTTACGACGCTCCCTTGTATGATACTATAAGCAGAGAAAATCACAGAATGGTTTGGGTTGGAAGCGACCTTAAAGATCATTTGGTTCCAACTCCCCTGCCATAGGCAGGGATGCCACCCACTAGGTCAGGTTGGCCAGGGCCCCATCCAACCTGGCCTTGAACACTTCCAGGGATGGGGCCTCCACAGCTTCTCTGGGCAATCTGTTCCAGTGCCTCACCACCCTCACAGTGAAGAATTTCCTCCTGATGTCTAATTTAAATCTATCCTCTTTTAGTTTAAAACCATTGCCCCTTGTCCTGTCATTTTCTACCCTAATAGAGTCCCTTTCCATCCTTTTATAAGACCCCTTTAAGTATTGAAAGGCTGCAATGAGGTCTCCCCAGAGCCTTCTCTTCTCCAGGTTAAACATCCTCAGCTCTCTCAGCCTTTCTTCACATGGGAGGTGCACATCTTTGCAGCCATCCTCTGGACTCGCTCTAACAGGTCTACATCTTTCTTGTGCTGGGGGCCCCAGACCTGGATGCAGTACTCCAGGTGGGGTCTCATGAGGGTGGAGTAGAGGGGGACAATCACCAAAATGTTTATGGGAGAGTTAGCCAAGCAATATGTGTGTATTTGTGCACTGCCATGCGTGTGTGTGAACTCTCTCTGCAGGTTAAAAAGCTTTTGTGATGACTTGAGAAAATGTTGAGCTACCAAGGGGACTGGATAGCAGCAGTTTTCTGAATAGGTGTGCTTTTCCCAGAGAGCATTCAGAAAAAAACCTTTAACTGCTGAGGCACGGAATAAATTAAAAAGAAGCATTTCTCTGATGGGTATTGTTTGGCTTCTGCATGAGCCTGGGTGATGAACTGGGCTGGGTTGCTTTAGGAGCTTTGCATTAAGAAAGTGCCTCAAGAGCAATGCATTGCAAATCTTTTTTAGAGTGCTGGATTCAGAGACTGCTGGGTATTGCAATTAGATAATGTTTGTAGAATAGGAGAAATAGGAAAAATAGTCACGTTATAGCTGCCCCGTGTCTCAAAGCTTGTTTGGAAACACTTTTAATTGGTCTATCTATCATGCCATTCATTTGGATTAAGAATGGCTAGTGCGCTGTGTTGCCCAGCAGCAAGAATCTCAGCAAGACCATGTTCTCTTCGCAGCTTCATTAACCTCTACAATAAACAGTCAATGTTTTATGATATAAATGTTCGTGGAATAAATGGTCTGCAGCTCTTCAGGTGGGCCATCTGTCTTTTGAGGGAGCTATGGATGAACGCTACATAGTTATTTCCTAAAGAGATCAGTACAAAAATAAATTTTTTCAGGGACCTGCAGATATTGCAAGTTGACCCTAGCTGCTCTTCTGTAAATCCATTCCCAGAACCCACTTGTGGGCTCCTTCAACAGAGCTCAGTGTTATTGGAAAGACACTCAAAATCGTGAGTGTTTGCTTGGGATGTCTGTACCCTTCAGGGTTGAAGTAAAAAGACAGGTTGCAGTTATTTCCCTAGAAAATAAGCGGTGCTTTTTGACATGTTGCATCTTGCTGAATTTGGCACCCAACTACAGTATGCCCTAGCTGGCGGAAAGAGCTGGGTGGAGGAACCTCATGGAAAGATCTCCTGGATAAGCTTCTCTTCTTATCTGAAAAGTGCTTTGAGAGCGGAGCAGAAAAGAAGAGAATAACCCAACCACGCAGGGACTTGGGTTCCTTGTCACTGAGACTTGGCTGAGTGACCCACAAATAGGGAGTTGGCTTTGGGAACTGCGTGCTCAGATGGTTCTTTCAGGCAGTAACTAAGCTGGCACTTAAGACAAAAGGTTCCAGACAGAATACAAAACCAAAACCCAGCAACAGTAAATATATTAATAGTGATTGGAAAAAACCTCTGTGACAAAATTCTGAGATGGTGTGGAGTGACCTGGAGACAGAATGTGTGGCACCAGGTCCTGTGGTTATCTGGGCTTGACAAGGACAGGAGGAGAGTTGGTTTATGAGGTTAGGTTAAAAGGGGAGTTGAGGGAAGGAGTTCATGGTGTCCCACACTAGGTTTTGGGTGTGAAGTAGTCCCTCAAGCTTTCAGGGTTATTGCTTTGTAAATAATCCCATGATAGTCCTGTAAGCCTGCCCTATCACTAGTTCTGCAAAAGCTCTACAGGAGAAGAATCCACAATGCTCTGACATGTAAAATATGCAATAGCTGGTTGGGGTGAGATTGATTCAGGCTGTAATGAGGTTATGTATACGCTAATAGAGCTGTATTAGTTGGTTAATATAGCAATGCTGCTTCTGTCACAAACTGTTTTAAGTTCAGCTCATGGCAAACAGCAATTGGAAGCAAAATTTATTCATGCTCTGGGCTCGCAATACAGATTTCACCATTGGCCTTTCAGTCATTTAATAATGATTGGAAATAACATTTTTTAGGGAGAAATTGCAAGATAAATTCCAGTATCTGCTTGGGCAAAGCTCGTTTTTAAATCTAACCTCTCTATCTCTTGTGTTCATCCAGGTATTCACAGGAGTTTCCATCAGCCAACCTTAACTCGGCTGCCTAGTAGGCCTGCAGCCTACCAGAAAGAAATGGGCACCCAGCAAGTGAATTTTGGGATGGCATGGAGTTTTATTGGCACTATTGGTTTTTTTTAGATTTCTTCCTCTATCCTTTCCAAAAATGCTTTAGAGGTCAATCTGAGCCTTGAGAGGAACTAGTCCATGGAATAGGATTGAGTTGTTTTATATACAAGCTACTGAAAAATAAGCAGGACCTCTTCTTTTAGCTGATGAAAGCAGAGATGACATCTTCTAAATTCTCTGGGCCTCTAGCCAAATTCATCCCAAAGATAATGGGTACCACAGGTAATTTAAGGAACAAAGAGCCTCTCCCTGCAGCTATGTGCAACTCCTGATGGTTACCTAATCCTGCAGCTGCACACAACTGCTGATGGTTTCACGATCCTATCTCCAGCTATCTCAACATGGTCCACTTGCCTCTTTTACACTGCAAAATATCTCACTTGCTGTGCGTTATAGACTGTCTTGTGGCTGGACACTGTCTTACAGGCCATTTATCTCTCTTTGCTCTAGATCTAATTGAATTTCTCTTGATTTAATTCCCCCCTGGTTATATATTTTTCTAGTGTACTGTTTGCTCTTGGGCAAACAAGGGTACTTGGTGAATTAGTATGAGTCGTCTTAGTATTTCTGAGCATCTTTG
This sequence comes from Psophia crepitans, assembly GCA_013399095.1. NCBI lineage: Eukaryota > Metazoa > Chordata > Aves > Gruiformes > Psophiidae > Psophia > Psophia crepitans. The sequence continues at coordinate 449,303 of VWZZ01008421.1, read as the reverse complement.
TGAGAGAATCTGCAGTCATCCTTCTTCACTGTTCTTTCTCCCTCACACTATTGCAATACACTTTTATAACCAGTGAGATCATGCATTCAGAGATGTTGTCTTGATGTAAACTTGTATCTGTTAATACATCTGTGTGAACTATTTCACATCAGCTTTCGGCAGCAAATTAGGGTGTTCCCATTCCTTCGTGTGTGCTTTCCTTGTGGAATTTTCCAATGATGACACAAAATATGTATCAGGCAGGATTTATATCTTGGCTGTAAATCTCTCTTTTTAATCATCTCGCACTTTCCCCAGATATCCATGGTCTCAAAACATTTAGTTCTCCTTATGTCTTGTCTACTTTAAGGAAGATTTTATTGATCTGTTTGTTAGTTACTGGTTCTCCTTCGCACCTTTCCCTTTAAACTCTGGAAATATTAGTGGTTTGCCCAAGGTCATTAGCATCTGTGTTCGGATCCTGGGAACTCTTACTTGGAGCCCTTCGCTTTAGTTATGAGAAATAAAATTGCAATTTTCGTCTTCAGATCTTGAAATTCTTCATAAATGTGTCAATTATTCACAACTTCTATATGGGAAGGTAAAAGCCCAGGTAAGTGAAAGGTCCAAGTCCCCCAAGAGACTAAATCAATGTCCTGTCTCTTTCCTCCATCCCAAAATGCTCTGGATCCACAGCTCCGAATGAGATGCCCAGACTTTCAGTGTAACATGCTTGGAAAGCTTGGGATGTCAGCAGAGTACACAAAAGCCAGAATATGGAGTAGAAAGCAACCTAGTTGGACCCCTTTCTGGGTCTGGGTGCATGTAGGTACCTTATTTTCTGCTCATGGAAAGGATTTTTTGTTGTGTTTTAAAAATGCTTAAGGCACTTTTCAGAACAAGGTGGCAATAGAACCATGTACATTTTTGACTTGATAATTCCTTACAGTAACTAACTCCACGTTCTTGATCCTCCAGGCTTTTGCTCAAACCTCTGGAACATAGATTCTCTGAACATAGATCCTCTTTCATTTTGTTTTCAAATTCATATTTTAGTGGTAGCACGGAAACATGCACAACAACAAATAGGACCTGTGAATCCTTAAAGATTTAAAGCTCAAAAAAGCTTGCCAAACATCTTGAAAGCAGTAGAAACTTGAACAGCTGAGCCTTGTGGTAGGTAAGGCCGGGCACTCCAACTGCTTCTGGAATCTTCTGTTTTATAGCGCAAATTGGATGGAGAGCAAAGGATCTCTTTGAGAACATATTTAAAGAAAAATCTAGAGTTTACTCTTGTGTGTGAAGGCAAGTTGTTTGAACTTCCTTGTAACTAACAGCTGAGTACTTCCTATAGAGCTGAGCAGAGTATTCAGAGAAGTGATGACTTGGTATACTTGGACTCAAGGTATCTACCTCTTGAGGTCTTATCATGGGACAACGACAGTGTTTCTGTTTTCTTTTTAGAGACTATCTAATTTCATTTTCCCATTCCAGTTTTTAAATCTAGCCTGAAGTCACCCATCTAGGTGGCAGGTGAACTGAAAGGTAAGTCCTTTGATTTAACTCCATGAAAACAAGTAAAATTCAGCTTCAGGGTTTAAACTGGCTACTCATGAATACACAAGATATGTTTGCCCTAAGAATGGCTGGGGTTGTAGCCCCCACTGAAGTCTTGTGAGTCTTAGCTTCTGAATTGTCAAAATTTGGCCAACAACTCTTTTAATTCTCCTGAAAGCAATTAGAAGTTGTACAAACTGAAGTTTCCCTTTTAAAGTCCTCAGCCTCCTGACTTTTCACTGCGGTTAATGCTTTTGGATTTGATCCTTTTTAGTTCCACTGTTCAGCTGCTGCAAAGGTCTACCTGTTATTCCTTAAGCTTGACCTGGTGAATCTTTTTGGTGGATGTCACTTCAATGTGTGATAGTCTCAGATTTTTTGTTCTGATCCATGCTATCTGACCTGTCCCTGTGGATATAGACCTAAACCCTCAAAGTAAAGGTGAGTTCGGACCCAATGGCAGAGTTACTGCACATGTAATTAGTGCAGTATACTGTGCCACAGTTGACATGAGCATAGCTCTCCATGTTGAATTGGAGTGAAAATGTTCTGCCTTGGAAGAGCCTGATTCATACATGACTTCATGTCAGAAACAATTCTCGTATTGAGAAGAGACTATTTGCATTTGATTACTAAGAGCTGTTGTGTTTAGTCAACAATTATTTATATTTCTGTGTGAGGGAGATAAGTAATTCGACTTATTAGTAGGCAGATATATACAGATCTCAGAAGGCTTCAAGGATTTATAGTATGAATTTTACATGAAAGCACGGTTCTGGCTGTATCTGACACCCATTAGCCAAACTGGAAATGAATATTTCTGGTTTTGATGACACTTAGAAAGAAATCAAGCTTGTCAGTGCCCTTCATGCAATGAAACTGGCTTTTATTTTTCCGCAAAAATCTGGAAGTTTTTTGCAAATCTTGAGGGCTGAGGATTTTGGGTTTTCATCAGTCCATCAAAGGTACTCTTTTCCTGTGAGAAAAAATCTGTTATTTTCTTCTTTTTATGGACTTTTTCTCCATAATCTTTTAAAATATGTACTTATATGGTTCTGGCTACACAGAACTCCATTAGGTTGTGCTTAAACTCATGGAAACTTGTGGGTGAATTATTGGCTCAGAGTGCAATGCTGAAACACGTACATGGTTTAGACTTTAAAATCTGACTGAACACTGGAGGTATAACTCTTAGTGGGACTTTCTCATCTACAGGCTGATTTGTTTTAATAAGGAAAAATATTTTAAAGGTTTGAAACAGTCTTTGGTATGTTAAATAGCAATCTTTCAGAAATAGCAAAGATGAAGAGAGCAGGTTTATAAGAATTTAGCAATGGCTTCACCCACGCAGTACAAATTTGTACCTCTCTACAGATCTGATTTGGCAATTTTTTCTACTCGTTTCTTTTAGTTCCTCTTTTTATAATCCTTTCTGTCTTCTTGAATTGGAAGGATGAACTGTCTGTCAGTGATAAAACAGGATACAGGAAAATGCAGTTTTTAGACTTAACAGCATTCATGTTTTGGGGCGTTATGAAAGGAATATGTTTGAGATGTTGCTTGGCCTGGTTAAATGAATTACAGACTTAGATTTGTAGGTACACCCCAACCAAATCATGGTTGCCCTCAGCTGGTTTTGTTCCCTCTCTTTTACAGCACCTGCTGTTGTAAATCTGACGGCTTTAGGTTGTTGCCTACCTGGGCTTGATTTCTGATAGCTAAACGCGAGGTCCTCTCTCACCTGGTTAGATCAAGGAACTGCTGGCTGCAACATCTCATGTATCTTTCATCGTATTCTCCCGGAGACAAGACAGATGATAACAAACATTCTGTGCAACAGGAAGGATGGTTGAGACAGAGAAACAAGAGAATAGTGGAAACATCATTTTATAGGATTAAGAACCCAAGCGATTCAAAGGAACTGGAATTGCTAGAGCTGGCTAATGATGACTGGCTTTATGTGCTTAGCAAGGAGCACATTAGCATGACCGACCAATTCAGAGAAATCTTCTCTTGCTTGGCAAGCCCTGGTAGAGATTTGTTGCAGGTCAGTGCCATAGTTCGCTCCAGGTTTCTTCAGTCATGAAAGTCATGGTTCAGCACAAGACTCCTGTGACTCCTTCTGCAAAGGAAAGTGAAGGTGTGGAAGCAGCGCTGGTGTGTCTGCCAGCACCATCTGCCTATCGGTGACAAATTAAACGCTTCAGCTCTGCCATGCTGAGCATCCATCCTGTCTGAGGGAGCCTGCGGTTTGCTACTCGGACACCAGTTCAGCTATCTATATCCATTAGCCATGCTGTAGGGCAGGATGAGTGGAGCAAATGGTGTGCGGGCTTTTCAAAGAACCACTGGTGAAATTTTATTTTATCTAGAAAACGCAATGTAAAGTTTCCATTTCTTCTTGTCTTCCTTAACCAGCGTTCAATATGGGCCTGTCTTGCTGTGTTACTGCCAGGAAAAGCATGTTACTACTGCGCTGAAGGGTAATGCTGTGAGAGAGGGGTGAGTGAGCAAGGACAGCCACCCTATAATCCAATATAACAGAACAGTATCCTTGCTGGATAATATGACAGTGTCTTGAATTTTTTTTTAAGTAAATCCTTTGCTGATTGAGTAGCTGAGGCAGATATCTGAAGACCTCTGTTTGCCCCCACTGTAGATATAAGCTGATGAACTGTGGGCTTCTGGCTTTTTTCACCCATACAGTGTCTGTTAATGAACCTTCCCTGTGTCTTTGAAGAATCCTTTATAGTGGTGAGAGGAGCAGCCAATGTGTCTGAGCAATCTGGTTTATGATGCTGTCTACAGTGTGTTTCCTTTCTTTTATTTCTTTTTTTCTAATTTTATTTTAAATTTGACTTACTTGAAATGGGAATGCTCTGATGTTACTTCCTCAAAAGTCCTTCAATTACTTTTGCAGGAATACAGGTTTGCACTGTGGAAAATGAGGATGCCAAGGGGAATGTCAAGTTGCGGAAGCTCCTCCCTCCTGACAGACCAATTTGACCATGAACTCAATTGTTTTCACCTTTTTTATTTCTCAAGGGAGTAGGTACATATTACAGGGCCCTGGCCCCCGCAGGCAGGACATCTCCAGTTGCATCGCTGTTGGAAGCAGCTGGGAAACTGGTGAAAGCTATTGCACAAAACATAGTTACAGCTGCAAACAGGGCGAACATGTTAAGGATTAATTTCTTCTTGAGCTGGATCTAACAGCCATCAGCTGAAAAAGCACAGAGAGGCAGCTGGGCATGGATTTCTGAGGTGGCAGGAGGAAATGGTATCGTGAGTACGAGGTAATGGGCAGAGGGTCATGATAATCCTGCCAAATAGTGGTACAAATTTTAGGGTCCTGTTATCTGTCTTCACAAGGCCGGCCTTTCTGCAACAATCTTTGCCTGCAGGCTCAAAATTCATGATAATCTAGAATGTAAATACCTAATTGTGCTTGCAAATCAGGTGCTTAAACTTCCAAATCCTCATCATCTTAGTATCTTTGCTGTCCAGACTATATGAATCGTACGGGTAAAAAAAGGAGATTTATGTCTGTGAAGCTGTCATCCTGGCATGTTTCGTACAGGACATGTGGCATTTTGTAAATGCCACATTAACAAGCGGGGATGAGGTATCACCCAGAAGCATTCTTAGTAAATGAATAGAGGTCCTCTTAAAGGCAAAAATGGAGAATGTCACAGTAAATGTCCCCAGGGCAGCGTGTTTTCTAGGTTTGGACCCTGTCATCCCTTGAATCAGTGGCAGAATACAAATAATTTCTCTCCTCTGCTTCCCATTAACCAGAAGGTGCTCGGGCAGGTTAGTGAGATAAGTCCTCACTTAAGAAGCAGCCTTCTGTGGAAGGTGTGATGGGTTGCTACCTGCTCTGCTGGGTATCAAATGTCAACCCTTACATTGGGCTTTCAACTTCATAAAACACCACAAGGATCAAGTGAATATTTTGATGTAGTTTAAAATAGATCTACCCTTAGGTAACAATAGCTTAGCTGAATGAATCACGGAGTTAACTGGGATCTGAACCTTCAGCTTCTTATTTACAACAGAATTTTAATTGGAGGAGAGAGCGAATGGGAAGTTTAGTGATAAATGAAGGCTTGCGTATGGCAACAAGCAGTGGCTTCTTTCTCGGAGTGGTAGCCTTGTTTATTTACTTTCTTTAAATAGTGTGAAATTAGTCAACTTCAGGAAAAAATAAGATTTTTATCAACCAATGTAGTACTCCCCGTTTATGAGATGTGATTAATAACACTCTCCAGGAAGAGACCAAATAGCACAGTAGAGCTTTGTACTTTCTTTCAGGCACTTCGTAGGCAATTGCAGGTGCTCTTGCTGTGAGGCACGGTGATGCGATTCCCACTGGAATATGTGTCAGAGTGAAGCCCCGACAGCTTAGAAACGTGATGGGGGGGAAGAGCATTTCTGCTTGATGCTGCCTGAGCACGGCCAGTTCTGTGGCAGTGAAATGCAATCGCATCAGTGAAAATGTGGACAGAATGATGCTATCATCTTTGTGTGACAGCTCGTTCAACTATCTTCTGCAGACCTCCTTCCTGCCAAATTAAAATATGGGCCTCTAACAGCTCCTCGTGCGTGTCTAGACATCAGATCAAGATTGTTGTTGAAATTTTCTTAACTTACAGTCCCAAATGCCTTTACTGTCGAAACATCATCATCGTGTTTTGCTTATCACAGATGTGTCTCGTCCAGGCAATGTTTAGACTCTGGTAGCTCTGCAAGTCTTACATCCACGTTTTGTCTAGGTCTTGTATAATGTTTGAGGCAGTGGCCTTTTCTATCTACCGGTTGAAATTAAACTCGTGTCCAGGTGCTAGCTTTTATTTCGTTTCAGCAACATCAGTTTTCCTTTGACTTTGACAGATGCCATGTGGCTCAGTTATGGGAACTGCATATATCACGGTGACTGTGCTACCCATGTACTTTGCATCCTTCCCTCTCTACTCCACCAAATCACTTTTCTTCACCTTCCAGAGCTTTCACAGACTCTCCCCCACTTATCTTACAGTCTGTATCAAACGAGATCAAAGTTCCTGCTTCCAATCAGCTCATAATACTGGCCTTCATCACCTGCACATTACATTTTCAATCACACATTTCTGTTCCTTTCTCCCAGGCAATCCCCCACTACTGGAGGAAATCCACCATCAGCCTGCACACAGCAATGCCATTATCCTCCTTGAAGGTCCATTCTTTTTGTCCTGTTGCCTAATGATAATGATTAGGTGTACGGAGGCTGTGTGCCATGATGATCATCTTGATCTCACAGTTTCCCCGTAATTTTTCTTCTTTCTGGATGTTCCTGTCATCTCTTGTCTTCGGATGGTGACCTCTTTGGAGCCAGGGTGGTCTCTGCATCTTGAGTAATGGTGATGCAAAATTAGCAACAATAATATCTGAAGAACTTGGAAGGATGAAAAATATTCATATTCATCCTCTGAACTCAGCATAAATCTGGTCCAAGTGAGATTTCACAAATTAGGTACTTATTTAGCAGCTTTTCACTGTCCTGTGGGATGAGGGTAGTTATTTATGTCTTTATTCAATTTTTTAGCAGATATGGGACTAAATTCAGTCACAAGAACTGCTCCACAATTACCTACTTTCTTACTAGAAGCATCAGTGCAAACTTAAAGACGCAGTGATGTCTCTACAAAAGGACACAGAGAAAATGGTATGAATTAATTAAACCTCTGAATTAGTGGATTATTCAAACCTTCTGGGTGCAAACTTTCATGCAGAGTTAAAATTGCCTTAATTCACTTTGGAATAAATATTTAATTTTAAAATATTCACACAGCTTTTGGGGACATTGCTATCTCCCCTTACTAATATTTTTCTAGCTTCCTGATTTGCCTGAGTAGGAAACTTAATACTAGGCTGGGGACTGAATTCTCTCACTGACCTCTACAGCTGATCCTTGGGACGTGCTGGAGATATTTGCTTGGTTTCATGCCCAGATGCATCTCTGGGAGTCCTGTGCTCACCCAACTGTTCTTGGAGTCAGTTCCTGGGGGCTCAGTGGGTGCAGCTGAGTGTGCATGCTCCTGGGGTGTGTATGGGAGTGGCAGGAGGTTGCTCAGATGGTTTTCAATATGCTGTACCGCTGCTGCAGGGAGATGTGGGGCTGGCACCAGCTCCATTTAAAAATGGGCTGGAGGAAAGGGATTGCAGCTTGCACAGCTCATTGTCTGAGTCCAGCGGTGCGATTCCTTGTCCCTCTAGAGGAAGCCAGGACTTTAGCAGGAGAGCTGGTAAATTGACTTATTCTTTTGACCATCTTTGATCACCATCAGAACTGTCCTTCAGGAAAAATAAACCACAACAATTACAGTTATTTAAGGGCATCAGACCACGTGGCACACTTGTAACACCATCTCTACTGCTGGAATATGTTTCTGCTATGTGCTATGAAAGCCTCTCTTCCCCCCCAACATTATTTTTATAGATGGCTAATTAATTATCCTCCCAATGGCAACTGGCTGTGGTTTTTATTAACTTGCAAATCAAAAGAAGAGTCTGAAAAATGACAAGTTATTTTTTTTAATAAGGTACGGCTTCCATGTTTATTTGTATTTTATTACCCAGCAGTCTGTAAAGTAAAGTTATCTATTTAATTTGGGAAAACACATTATTGTGGTTTGAGTAATCTTCCATGGAAAAAAAATAGATAATTTTGCAACCACAGTGATGAAATATATTGTACTGCAGTCACGAATATGCTAAACAGCTACATATCTTTGCTTAATTTAAGTAAATCAGAATCTCACTCTCCCATTATAATGATCATGACAGTAATGTTAATGTTAATATAATCCTTGCATCAATTTTCTTCTGATATGGGACATTCCTAGATGCTAGATTTCTGCCTTGTGGCTTCTTGCCATCACTTTTTTTTTTAAACTTTTGGGATAAATCCTGGGCCTATTTCAGCAACAAGTGTTTTGCAGTTGGTTTTGGTGGAGCCAAGATTTCACTGGTTCTCTCTAGTTCACAAAAACCAGAATTGTTCCACCAACGTGAAATGAGGTTTGTACAAGCAGCTCTTCCACATGAAGAGAATGAAAAAGTACAGAGGAGTTCCTGCCAATGCTTGCTTCATATTGAAACTATTCTGAGGAAGATTCTCTGAAATGAGGGNAAAAAAAAAAAAAGACGACTGCAGCAACATTTTCGTAGCTGTTTGTATCCTTTCCATAAAGAGTAATGCTTCCCACTGGAGGTCCTGCTGTTTCTGTGGCTTATCTCAGGAAGTAACGAGGTCTGTAATCCTGGCCAAGTTTAGTCACTAATTGCAAATTGCTTTGATTTCACTTTTCAGCTTCTCATCCCATCAAGTGCTGTCTCCTGTCTGGGACTGTGCCTGAAGGTGGTGACAGGTTCCTGCTGGCTGGGGCTGGTGTGTGTCCTTCCACTTTTGAGACAGTCAACTCTGCTAAACATTGCTCTTTATCCTACACTTCTATCCATACTACCAGAAGAAACAATGCCTCCAGTTGTGTGGATCCATCTGCTGTTCCACCCTGCTTTGACCATGGGAAGTACCAGATGCGTTCATGGAAGATGTTGGGCGCCCATAAAGGGAAGAGGGGATTTCTCACTGACCTTAAAGCCAGTTTTTTGAGATGAGCTCAAGTCGTCTTTGAAGCTCTGAAACAAATGGCTCCATTTGTTGCCCTGTTGAAAACTTGGCTAGAAGTCACTGGCTTTCCTTCTGAAACATAATGGTTTATAATCTTCATATTTCTTTTGTTCTATTGGCATAATTTAGAGATTTCTTTATTATCCATATTTATGTGTCAGTTCTTGGAGGAGTGTGGGGAAGACAAGATAGAGAAGTCTTACTGAAAGAGCTGTCAAGCTTAATACGGTGCATTTCTCAGTTTCTGAAACTATGGCAAGAAATATTTGCGAGGCGATTGTTTGGACAGTATCTGTCCCAACTTTAGAAACTCTGACATATTTATAATGTTTGATTATTTAAGAGGTATGAGTGCGTGCGACTACTATAAATCTAGATAAGTACAGCACTGGGCAATGCTGGTCTGCAAGGTGTCAGCAGGTAGTGACAGCAACTGTGAATACCCACAGTATCTGTTGGCTAAGGGGGGGCTCCAGCCCCAGATGCCTGCAAGAGGAAGGAGCTAGCTCCTAACAGCGGTTGGGAGCAGGCACGAAGTCACGTTGTTATTGATCGTCATTATTTTTACAAGTTTAATATAGCTGGTTTGTGTCTACAATAAGAAAAACACAATTTTGGATAGCAGTAGCGTTTTGTCTGCCTGGGTGATTAGTGTTTCATTTAGCATTCTGCTAACTGCCTGCCAAACTTGTAAGGGATGCAAGCTGGAGTGTAATATCTCTCTCCAAGACTGTTAGGACCTTATTTATTTAAACGGAGGTTGAGGGAAACTTCGATGTGCAAAGGAACTCAGTGGCCAATGTGATCATCTTGAGCAAGTAAGAACCGTGCTTTGGTGTGTGAGGAGCGTTTAGTTTCTTTTTAAAAAATCTACATCATGCTGCTTCAATGGAGAATCTGAGTTGGTTGGACGACTTATGTTGGCTTCTAATTGCAGCGGATACTGATGAACTAGAGGATTCACAACACTGACATGGAGTGGAGCAGACGCGGTCAAGTGTTGGCTGAATTGCTGGAGTTGAGTTCAACTCCATGCACAGTGCTCTGTGCTGACCCAGTGAAGAGAACGGTCTTTTGTGTCGGACTGCACCCATCAGCAGTGGACGTGGGCAGCAGGAATTGCTGATGACCCCGTGCATCCCTTGGGATGTGCACTCTTCTTCACTGCTGCTCACACCCTGAAATAAGACTCCACACACTGTTGAAAAGTTCTCCTCAATTCTGGGGCTTTTTTAATCAGTGTCTTGCACTGATAATGAGTTTTGAATTCCCTGGGATAATTAAAAATAGTTTGAAAAAGCCAAAAAGGATTTGCCTTTATTTAGAAGTTCTGTTTCGCAGCAGTAATAAATCTTGCTGGGATTTTAGGATTGTCCATACACTTCTTTTTCTTCTTAATCACTCAGAATTTGGTTTCCCTCCTTTGAGTGTCACTGATAAATATCTTGCGGCTTCCCATCATACTGTTTAACTAACCTTTTTTTCATGTGCTATCCAAAATTTAAATCCCTCCTATCAGTAAGTGATATGGAAAACACTTGATTTCTTTCCAAGCTGAGGAAAATGGAGAAATCCCCACCCTACCAGCTTCCCTAGAAGAATGTAGCAATCTTTTTTTTTTTTTTTTTTTTCAAATTTTGCTCATAACCTTGCTCTATTGCGAGTTAAAGAAACTATTATTTTCAGCCCTGGCACCAAACTAATTTAATTTCCATATTTTCATTATCTTCCTATTAACCACTAGTGCTCTGCAACAAAGAAGCTATTTGAAATATATACCACTACAGTCATTCCGTGCTGCAAACTCTCAGGGGTGCTTCGATAAATTATATCCTCATAATGAAGAAGTAGAGTGAAGGGGTGGCAACAATAGATTTCTTTTTTTTTTCACAATAGAATGAAACCGGGGTTTGATCTGATGCAACATGACTTGCTCGCAGTGCAGATAGAATATCAAATCATCCCTACGAAATTTAAACCTTGCTATAATCCCCCCATTGTATCCATTGTTCTGCAAAACCTTGCAGACTATGTATAATAGTTTGCAAATTGGAATTTAGCTGATATAGTTTGGTTTTTTTTTTTTCTCAACTTGCTCAATTTAATTATCCTCAGCCTACAGTCTAATTTATGTGTGTTTGATGTCACTATTCATTAGCAGTACAGATACAGCCTGGAAAGTGACTGTAAAAAGAAAATTTGTAGCTGGGGTTCCCTTCTCAAGCACACTGCGCTGGCTGTGTACTGAGGTGGTGTTACAGAAGGGGTTTGGAACAACACTGTCAGAGAAATTACCACCTAGAAAAGCATGAGAATGTGAGTTTGTATAAGAAATATCTGTAAGTTGTAGTGTCAAAAAGTTATAGTTCTAATTTTGTGCCAGGACACATGTCTGATGCATTAGCTGTCACTTAGAGGGGAGAGAGACAGACCCTAAACGCGAGTTATGATTTTCAAGGTCACTGGCCAAACTGAAAAACTGGCAACACATTTAAACGTGGGTTACTGTGAAATGGATTTGTTTGGGTTTTTTCCCCTCCTGTAAATGAAAATTCCTTGTTTTTAGACTAATGTAAGGTTTTGTAAATAAAATATGAAATATTTGGGTTCTCTTTTTTTTTTTTTTAAGGACAAACTATGAAATCAAGGTCACTTCCATCTGAAAAAACATTTCCAAAATATTTTTGGCTTTCACTTGTGTGGGTTTTTCTTTTAAAAAATACAAATATTTCCACAATCAAAACAACTTACTGACGTTGACAGAAACTTGCAGATTCGTTTCGATTAACAGAAATACACATTTGTAAGAAAGTTGTAGACGTTGGCTTGGCTGACTCTTCTCCTAAATACGCTGCCTGGCTCTAATGAAACTACACGCCTGACCTGGGTCCCAGCTCTGGAGTGCCGGAGTTTGGCAGAGACCAGATCAAGGTGACACCCAGCAATATTTTATGCCTGCCCACAGCGTAAGGGGAGGAGGTTTTCCAGTTCAGGCCCATCTCGCTGGCAGGGAGGCACCTGCTCAGGAAAATCCTTTCAACGCAGCTTCCTCCCTCCGTCCTCCTTGTCCCTGGGTGAGGGGGATTAGTTAAACCCCTGGCAGTGGGAACACCAAACTCATCGCTGTGACCTCTCTGCTGCTCGTTGCTCCCTACGGACGGGCGCTGCTGAGTTATGGGGCGAGCCAAGTGGGGCAGGCTCAGCTCTGGGAGGTCCAGTCACCTCTGCAAGTGCAACCTTTGCATTACGTGGTGCGTCTTTGCCTTCCGTGTGTATCGCTGAGCGATGTAATGGTCACTAGGAAATTAATAAATAGCTCATTAAAACAAAACAAACAATAAAAACACCCTCTACCCCTCTCCGCAAGATGAAATTCCCTGCTGGGGTAGAGCAAATGGCGTTATGCCCGCTCGTGGGAGGTCTCGCTCGGTCTCGAAATCCTTCCTTGAGTTTAGCCGAAATCTCAGGTTTCAGGAGCACGGCCTGTCGCCCTTGTCTCCCCAGCCACGGGGCTCAGCAGGAATTTCTCAGTGCCTGATACTCGCCAGCTGGCCACAGCCGTGGCTGATTTTTGGGGGGGATCCCACGGGCTGGCAAACAGATGTCGGCAGCCATGAGAGAGGCGCTTGGTCCCGGGGCTGCACCGGCCGTCTGAGCGATAGGCCTTGCTTGCGTTCGGGTCCTGGGGCTGCACCGGCCGTCTGAGCGATAGGCCTTGCTTGCGTTCGGGGCGGCTGGGGTCTGGAGCTTACACACTACTGCGTGTCAACATGGCGATTGCTCCCAGTTGTCTGAATTAAACCCCACCTATTCTTACTGTGAAAAATACGGCCTATGTAGCTATTTTAAAGCAATAGGATGGATTCTTATAGGTATCAATTAAATCAACTCTTCCAGTGACAAGTGAATATTTGATTTTCTACCCCCAAGGGACAGCTCATATCATATTACACTACAGTGATATTTTCTAATAAATTATCTAGCTGACTTCTTGCCTCCGAGGGGGAGAGGGAGGTTGTTAACAAAGACAACAAAACCTAGCTCTTTCCTATTTATGCCTCATCTCCGTGATGCATAAGGGCACCACTCTCATTGCTCTGTACCTTGTAAATGATGATAGCTGGGAGAGGAAGAGCTCCGTTGCTGCTTGCACATATAGTTTTGAAATATAGAATCATAGTATCACAGAATCACTAAGGTTGGAAAGGACCTCTGAGATCATCAGGTCCAATCATCAACCTAACACCACCATGCCTGGAAGACCATGTCCTGGAGTGCCGTGTCTATGCGTTTTTTGAACATCTCACGCAGTCAACCCCAGCTTTACCCTCACCTCTTCCTTTTCTTACCCAGAAGCAAGTCATTATCTCAGTGATAGTAAGGGAAATACTAGGTCAGATCCTTCAGTGACTTTGCGTCAGCATTGCTTCATACAGAGAGAGCCTCGTGTAGGGTGGGAAATCACACTGGTTGTGTGAGGAGACCATATGAAGTTTGCTGGCTTGGGACAGACACTGGCTTGGTATAGGAGCTGGAATAAATGGAAGTGCTGGGTTTGCTCACTTTTGGTCTTGGGGATAGTCAGAAAAGGGATGATTCATCCCTCAGCATCTCTTTCCTCATTTGTGGAAATTCTGAACCCAAACGTTCCTACTGGGGCTAAGGTTTGGTGAACAACCAGAAGAAAGGCTGCGTGAGGAGTTGGACCCAAGGGAATGCTTGTGAAGCTTCCGAGAGGATTTCAGTGGTTTGCAACGTTCAAGGGAATTATTGAGAATATTAAAGTGGAAATAATAAATTATTCTTAATTAATTCAACGTTTTGACCAAGTAAGCTGGGGGAGAGGGAGATACACGACAGCTGGTGGAGCAGAGTTTCTCAAACTTCAATGAGTTTCACTGCCCAAAAGTCCTTTATTGGTTCTCTTGTTGTTTTCAAAACCATAATGGCATCTGCTAAGGAATCAGGAACCACGCAGCGGGGCTCCTGTAAATATGCATGCAAAGCAAGAGTTTCAGAACACAGTTTTAACTTAATTTACACTGAAAATGCTCCTCTGATTCTCTTTGCACATACTTAAGAAAGTATTTCTTGGGACTCGGTTCCACTTGAATACAATACATTGTCATTCTTCTATTTACTGGGAGCTTATTATGTATTATTATCTATTTATTAGTGGTTGGATCAACTAGTTACACGCAATTTGGTTCATTTCAAGTGAGCTTTTTGGACAAATTTTTGTACAATGTTATTCTAGCAAAATGTGACAGAAGAATTGGCTTGATGGGCTGTGTTTTCCCTGCTTCTACCTCCAAAGGGTTTTCACAGCTCTCAAATAGGAGTAGTTGTGGTGTTTAGTGCCTCAGAGTTGTGAGTAAATGGCATTTCTCCACAGGGAAGGATATGTGTGAAAAAGGCTCAGGCTTCTGCAGATAGTGGAATAACTGCAGGAGAAGCCTTAATTGGGTGCAGGAAGGAGGAAGGAAAGAAAGCCCTTGACAGGTTGAAATATTTTTCTATAGCAGCAGCATTTTAGAGACACTTGTTAATGAAGATGATTGATTGGAAAATGAGTCAAAGCTTTTATATCTTCAAAAAATGATATATTTTTTTTTCCGTCTTGAAAGCGGATTCCTCATCTGATCATGAAGACAAGAGAATTTTCCTTTCTACCTCCAAAGAATTAAAAGTTCCTCCAGGCTCAATCTGAGAAACACTGCATAATTATGCACAGGACACCTGGAGCAGTTTGTGTGACAGGCAGGATGAGGTATCTGGTTGGCTTTTGAGACACAGAGAATGGTGAGAAAAAAAAAAAGTGTAATACCTTTTGTGCTAAGTGTTTAATAATGCCTTTTGTCAAACAAATTAACACCAGACAGCCTCCCTAAAATCCAACCGATGCTAACAAACAGCTGGAATATTACCTGTCACGCAACCGAAATTTTTAGACAATATGTTTTTTTGCTTCTCATGAAAAATAATGAAAAGAAAGTAAGGGGAGATTTTCAAATGGTTTTGTTGTCTATTCTAGTGGAAGTGGAAATGGTAGTCATCACTATTGGTAGGGAAAGTAGAAATAATGGTAGCAACATTAATATCCATCTTCCACTTATGTCTCACTTCCAAACACATACGCTGAGAAGATACATGGCATTAATGTAACATTAATAAGAGCTCAAATATAAAAAATAACCCAAGCGAAAGCTTTTCCACCACTTAATTTAGATTTGCTGCCTATTTATATTTAATAAATAAAATATATCCTCTGCTGCCTAAATATGTAGCTGGCACTCATAAATAAAATATTGGTGCAGGAGAATTTGAACATGAAGAAGGGAATTGAGTATATTTTAACATGTTTAAGTTATGTGAGGCCGAAGAAACGTATTTGGTAGGCTGTATTGCTTTCTGCATATTCAGTCTTACAGCCTTATTGTTGCTGCATGTATGGTTTATATGTCTTCAAATTGTTTGAGCTTTAATGGTCATAAAGATTAGGAAAAATTCAAATCCAGTGAAGTAGAAAGCAGGGTTTCCCCACACACACTTTCTTCAATTTTTAATTTTTTTTTGAAATGGGTCTGCTTCAAGCCAAAAATTCAGTTCAGAGGCTCCGACCTCGGATAAGTAATGTATTTTATCATAAAGTTAAATCAATGAGTATTCTCCACATGCTAAACATTAGCTTTGGATGTAAACACCGGAGTCAAGGCCTCTTCTGGCAGAAACCCTGCCGTCTCCACACCTCCACAGCAAAGCTGTTCACCTTGGGAAACGCACAGGCTTCATCTGTAACGGAGAAGCCTGTGCTAAATATACCTTTCTGCTGATCCAGGGTGAAAAAGAACTGATGTCTTGTTCAAAAATATGTGTAACTGGTGGGTTTTGGCTGTTTTGCAAGGTGTATGGGGTGTTATAAGCACAGCTGAATTCTCCTTTCAGATTTGTACGTCAGTTCTGTTGGCTTGCAAACCGCAACTGTGCTTACAGCCTACGCAGCGCTCGTTCCTCAGGGTCACATGCTGTGGGCTTTTTTGTCTTTAAAGGCTGATAAGAGGGGCTGAAATGATTCTTCCTCTGCTGGGCTGGTTCTGTCCTCTGAGTACACACGATGCCGTTTTGGGCTGGATGCCTAGGTGATCTGCCGAGCCTTGGATCTCTCCGTGAGACCCGCATGGACAGAGATAGGGAGCATGTTTCATGGCATCTCCTAGTCTCTTGTTTGCAGTCCTCTGTGATGGTACGGTAATCCTAGGAGCTAACAATAGTAATATCAAGTGTCATTATGTCATTACCAATGGCTTTTTTAATCATCATTATAATTCTTATTCTGAATAGTACTTAAAGCACATTTTTATCTTTTGTCGACAATAAAGTGCAGCCTCATAAATATTTAGCTTGTCTGATTAAATTATCCATGCTGAAACTGGGCACTTTAATAAGCTTAAACTAGAATCTTGGCTGTTACTATCTCCCTGGAGAAGAGAGAGAAAGCGATAAAGGTTCCCCTGGCCCGGGTGACCCTCGCACCATTCAGCTCAGCAGCGGGAGATTCTTATCAAATCTGAAAGAGGCCTCAGAAATGAACACGAAGGTGATGATAATTAATAGCAATCATTGTCCGGCTTTACAGCTCTCCAGCCGATGAATGCTGGGAGAGGACAGAAAGTCTGCACAGCTCCTCCGTTGTACATCAGAGAGCCAAAGCAGGGAGAGGTGGTGGTGGCTGTGCTGATGAAGGTGTCCTGGTGGAGACGAGACAGAGCTGTGATGCCTTAGAGGTAGATCACCAAACCAGCTTCATCTGTGTAAAGCCCCTTTCCTACACTCGGAGACACCTGCTCCAAGCCTATACAGAGATTTTTAAAGCCAGAGAGGACTGTTATGGTCTTCTCTCTTCTCTTCTCTCTGGAACATGCCAGCCATGGAATGACACCCAACTTTCTTTGTTTCAAGTCCTCTGGCTTGCAGCTGGATGAAAGCATGTCTTTTTTAATTGAAAAATGAAATTATGATGGCAGCTGCTGTTTTCCTCTCTTTGCGTTTCTGGACAGTGTTGAAACAGCCTCTGAGTCACCTTCTGCTGACTCCTGCGGTCATTGCCCTCGCTCCAACAGAGGTATCTTCTGTACCTCTGTCCTGGCTTGTCACCCTGAGTCACTGTGAAAGCTCTGTATGAGCACATGCACTGAGTCTTAACCCTCTAGCAGGCACGAGAGCATCTCCCAAAGCCACTTTCAGCTCAGAATTGCAATATATTGTCAGTTCCTCATCTTGACACATGGAATGTGCAAAGTACACTCTGGGGTTTGGTGCAACCTCCAGGACTTGTTGATGAAGAGAGGGGACCCAGATGGGATGCATCTCAGAGCAGGGAAATATGAAGTCGTAGGGGTGTCACATTTGGGGTAGAACCTAGGACAAGACAAGCTTGAGCAGGAAGCAAAAGAGGATTAAGGGTGGGAGAAAAAGGAATGAAGATTTGGGTCCAGGATCAAAGCTGCATAGGATTGTTGTGTTGCGGAGATGGTAAGTCTTTGCAAAACCTTTTATACAATAAGAGCATCCTCTGCAGGAGCGGATCAGGCTGGCTTTGTATGATCCCAGCCTCCAGAACACTTGCTGCTGACTTGCAGTGAGTCATCAAGCCTTTGGCTGCACTGCTCAGCTCTTTCATATCCTGTTCAAAATTCTTGTGCCCCTCCTTGTTTCCCAATCACTTCTACTACCCGCTCCACACCGTGTCTGCTGTGGCTCTGCCAAACAGCTGCAGCGAGTACAACCATGAGCCAGAAGCTGGACCCCCTTATTTTAGAATGAAGTGTGGACTGGGTAAAAGCAGAGAGGAGGCCAGAAAGAAGATTCCCGTTGAAACCTGTGAGATTGGATGAAGTCAGCATAAAAAATTTGGAGCACAAAAGCAGGAGGCATGGTCTGATTTTGTTCTCAGTCCCTTTGGTACTTCACAAGAAATTAAGCAAAATATCCTCAACATCCTTCAGCAGCAAAAAATAAAAGGAAAATCAGGGTGAGAAATATAATTAACAGACTTACTACTTCAGGGGAGGGGAAGAGTTTGTTTCGCAACTTCACAGGACGTTAAGTGGGTGCCTGGACGTCCATGCACACATCTCTGTGTCTGCGTTTTTGTGTCTGAGCACAGAGACGGAGAGTTGGCAGAACTTGTGTTACTCCGTTTATATGTAAAATGTATATACATTATTTATACGTTTGATATGAAACATGGAACAAGCTGTCAGGAGCAGGTGCGGGGTATGCGTGTGTGAGAAATGCCTAATATATACTTTCTCCCTCCTTCCAACTTACACAAACACACCCAACTCTTCCGACTACATTTCCACTCCATTTTAGGCCAAATGCTCCCCAAGTCACCGAGCACTCTGCACCCTTCCCTGCAAACGAGGCACTAACACATAGTGGCTGGAAACCCATCACCCTGTAACCTCTCATTCTTTTTTTTTTTTTAAACCATTTTCCACGATTTTGCTGCACTCTAGTTTTTCAAAAGAGAAACTTCAAGTGAGACTGCAGGTACCTGCCTTGCCGAGGAGAGAACGTACAGCACCAAACGGAATTGTTAGTCTGGCAGGTAGTGCACAGGCCTCCCTGTTAATTAATCTTTAATGCCTTTAATCGGTTGTCTGCTTGGTGGCGAGAAAAAGGGTAAACATTGTTCACAAATCAATTCAGTTCTGCTTCTAACCGGCTTGTTTTCAAGGGGATAAAAACAATTATGATCATTGCACTGACCGGACACCCAGGCTTTGCTGATAACACCGCTGGAACAATAAAAAATGCAAGCCATGCTCGTCGGCGCGGGGCTGCTGATTGAGTTTCTTTCCTCTTGGATTGACTCATTTGTTTGTTGTGGATAAAGGTACATGATAAGAGGGGGATATTGTTGGATTTCATTCCTTCTGGCCGGCTGACTCCTCTTTTTATACCCTGCGCCTGCCCTAAAACAGACCTTTTGGAGTCTGCTGCAGCATGTGAAAATAAAAGGGATTGTTCCTGGCTGGGTATTCAGGCAGCTTACAGTGCAAGCACATGAGGTTCTGTTGTTTTCTTTCTACGGCAGGACCTGGGATTTTTAATTCTGCTAATCACTGTGACAATCTCCGCTCCAGCACCTGGGTACAGAGCTGGCACGGTACAGCCGGCGCTTGGTTTTAGCATGAGGGATGGGTGTGACAGTGCTTGCGACAGAGCGGGATCAGTAGCGTGGAACTTCCCTTGCTCTTAGTCAAATTTCAACAGAGATGTGGGATAACAAGCCAAAATGAGAAGGTCTCAGGATGGAGCATGTAAGATCTGTACAGTAGATATCATGGATGGCTTCTGCTGAGGTCCCTGTCTTTATGGAGCCATCAGTGGTGCAGCAGAGAGCTCTGCTGGGCTCTCCAGGGCCTAGCTTCTCCTGAAGATCAGGGGAAGGGTCCGTGTGTGTCTGTAAACTGTTACTCTAGAGCATCTCCCAAGCTCTGCCTTCTATTTTAACCCTTTTCCTCCTGCCAGAATGGGCCTACTAGAGTTTAGTCTTACATGAAATAAGCCTGAAATACCCTTTAGTTAGCTAATGCTTCCTCTTCATGTTCTTAATTGCCTTAGAAAAGCTCAACGTGTGTTACAATAATGTGACAACTCTCCTACACCAGCTCTGTGGTTGAGCTCAGAAAAATTGGGCAAGTGAGCTGGATGGGAAAGGTTCTCCTGGGCATTCAGAATGATAAGCAAAACACCAGCCTTTGCTGCCCTGAACTTCAGAGCAACTCAAAACACCTGGTAACTCAGCAAAGCTGGGATTAGGGCAGCAGGGAGCCTCACAAATTATCAGTGAGTAGCAAGGGAGGAGGCTGCTCCTCTGGTCAAGGCCAGGAGGTGATATTTGGTTTTGCTGTACTCTCACCTGTGAAGTTTTCTTTGCTTTAAAGAAGAAAGAGACCCCCTTCCAGGGAGTTCTTTTGGAGTGATGAGACCTTTTGTCTTGTGGTACTGTGTGTTATACACAGTGGCAAGACATGTGAGCTAGCAGTGCGGGTAGGCATGAAGTAAAAGAGCAGCTTTGAGGGAGGAAGAGGAGTTTGTAGGGCAGTGAGGAAGGACATGATGCTGGATTCTCTGCTCAGCTCTACGCAGACCTTATGGCGTGACCTGGGGGTAAGTCTCTCTGTGGGATTTGTGGCTTGGTAATCTTGTCCTGCTCTTGGTTTACGGTGTTGCAGAGTGCACAAGGACTAGGTGATGCTACCACAGGTGGTGGCACTAGTACCTTCAGTTGGTGTAGAGGAGACATAATGCCATTGAACGGGCAGAAGCAGCAAATACAAATGGCTGATCATGTAGTTTCTCACCAATGTTGCTAATGTTTTTCTAAGGGGTTGTTAATTTAAAGTCTTTTGTGTATATTTTACATCTTTTGCTGTTTTTGAAGGACTTTAAAGGCCTTTCCAGTGACTCACAGGAGACAGAGGGCTTTGGATTCTGACTCTGAGTGTTTAACCCTCGATGAAATGTCTGGTTGGGATGTGAATTTGTGGTCCTTTGCCTCCTGCAACTATAGATGTTGGATCTGGCTGCTTTAAGTTAGGCACGTGTAGGCACCAGCTTTCATTCCCTCAGTGGGACTGTTCCTTTGGACAACACCTTGATTTAAACAGCCTGTGGCATTTCCTGTTCTGTCAGGACAACGTTGAATGCTATGGTTGCAGTGTTTAGATATCTAATGGGATGGTGCTTATGAAACCTTTATTGCTGTCTCTCAAGGGAGCTGGACTGTTCTTTTTACTCTTAAAACACCCCAATATGGACAATCTCTTTTCTGCCTCAGATGTTTTCTCAGAAACTCATTGGGGATTTTCTGCCAGCAGTTCTATTTTGTTTTTTCCCCCCTGTCTCCTGAAAGCTGTGTAGAAAACCAACCCTCAGTATGTCTCGAAATGCCCCATTCACCTTCCCGAAGTGCTTGGGAGCTGACTGGTATTTCCTACATGCCCCTCTCTGGATCTGAAATTATGTGGAAGCAGCAGCTTCCCTGGCAAGTGCTTATCAGCTACTGCTGGGATTTTCAAAGATTATCTGAAAGTTAGATTAATTTTCTTTTGAAAATGCTTTAACTTAATTACTCATAACTATCCAAGAGGGTAATACTCTCATTGGTTGGGGTAATTAGGAAGCCTTAATTAGCTCTTTAAAAAAACCCAACAAACTTAGCTGTGTCATTGCTATATCACCCTCATTAGTTCAATCTGGCAGTCTTTAACTGGCACATTTATGTTTCTGATTTACATATATTTCCCATGGTGCTGAACAACATAACTTGCAATAATAATAATAATAAAAAAGTTAGGTTGCTCCAGAGAGTCGTTATGTGAGAGATGTGGGTACAGACAATACGTGAAGAATATCTTACAGCTGAACTTGGCTTCTTACCGCAGTACTTAAAGTGCAATTAAAATTGTGTGTGTGCATGTCACTTTTTTCTGTCACTAGCCTTGCCCTCATTTAAATTCTGTGGGTGAGCAGGAACACATTATAGCTCTAAAAAATCCCACTTGTTTAGAGGACAATAGTGGCAAATTTAAGCTCCTCTCAAGTACTAAGCTAAAGCTGCCAGGTATGTAATATCCAGAATAATAAAAGCATGTTCTAAGCCCCAGTCTGACTGGTCTTTAGACAAACTTCTTCCAGAAGGAGATGGTGATTTTTTTAATTTTTTTTTTTAAACTTAATTAGAATGGCAAAAAAACCCCAAAATCAACCACAACAAGCCACAAAACCTGCTTATAGTGTGGAGGGGGGAGCTTTTGTACTGTACTCTGATAAGTAAACAA
Source organism: Psophia crepitans (assembly GCA_013399095.1). Classification (NCBI taxonomy): domain Eukaryota; kingdom Metazoa; phylum Chordata; class Aves; order Gruiformes; family Psophiidae; genus Psophia; species Psophia crepitans. Next base: position 427,241 of record VWZZ01008421.1, on the reverse strand, counting down.
ATATGACTTGACCTTTATCCATCATGTGCTTTGCTATGAATTGAGTTTAAAGTGATTCGATATGTAGAGTCTTAGGGTAACACAAAATTTTCTACTTCCTTGGACAGTTTTCACCTATCAAAGTAATCTTTCCAGAAGTGGAAAGAGGATTCAAAAGAAAGATGGATTTATTTATTAAAAACCAGATTTATTATATGTACTGTAAACTGGGGGAATAAGTCTGGGATTTACCTGGTGACTCTGTTACGGCACTGTCCGGTGCTTTTCTGCTGTTTGCATGTGGTTTTCTACAGTTTACTGCTGGCTACAGCAATACAAGTATTGCTTTCCAGGTTTAACGTGCTTTACAAAAACTGGCCCTTGCTGCCATCTGGGCCAAATTCTTCATCCTGAATATTGTATTGCTAGGGCACCTCCTCAGCCTCTCTGTAGTGGGTTAGGAAAAAACTGCTCTCAGGATTGTTTTCCTTGTAGGAAGCTGCTGCTGGGATCAGAATGAGAAATGGCAATAAGGGACTATCTGAGCAGAACAGTCTTTTTTGTTTTCAATATTTTTTTAGTTATTTTTAGACTTTGTATAAGAAGGCCAGGGTTGAATTGCACAAGTGAGCTGCGGAGGCTGCAGCAAACGGAGGAGAAGATCTGGGGCTGGAGATGGATAGCCCTTGGCACTTCTGGGAGGTGGTGGTTTCGGGATAGTCAGAACATTTGGAAAACTACGATGTATATAAAACTATAAATGTCCCAGCTAACGCTTGTACATTGCCTATTATATCTCTTTATTATTAGCGCTGTATGTATTAAAAAGACAGTAGGGAAGCGGCTTCAGTCTGAAGATCCAGGGAGCTGAGATAATTTATAATTTACTCATCTGAAATATGTTCTCCAAGGCTACTGAAAGTGGAGGAAGGCAGATGACTGGCCTCTTAGAACTGATTTTTATGATGTTGAAGGACAAATTTGTCACAGTTGAATGTAACTTAATTATTCAAGATGGTATTTATTCTTGAATATGCAAAACTTCCTTTCTTGCTACATCAAAAGCAAAACTTACTTTATTCTTAATGCAACTCGTGGTGAGAGCATTATGTACACATTTATTTACAATGGTTGTCTCTCTGCTCTCTTCATCTGCTTGCTGGTTACTGAGGACCTTGGCCCTGCTCTGATACCCTGGTGCTGTGATGGCCAGCAGATCCCCCCCACCTTGCAGCCACGTTTGCAGAAGAACGATCATCACCTTTATCTCTTCTCTCCAGGACGTTTTCTTTGAGGAAAATGTGATCAAACCCCTCTGATGCATCATAAACCTCCTTGCAGTTCACTTCCCAGGCTTGATGGTATGCGGAAGGTACCGAGAGATGCTTTTTTCCTGCCTTTAATTTGAATACATTCTGCTGTCTGCAGAAATGAGCTCAGCCTTTCTTTTCTAAACTTTTCCTTTGCCCCTTGACATACCTTCCGCAGATGTAGGATGCTGCAGCTATCTCTCTGTTGCTCTTCCAGCTGTGAGCAACATGAACTTGCTTGAGAAAATGTGCCACTGGAGTTGAAAACTGACCAGTAAGTGGCAAATTCAGTAGATTTATCAACAATACAGACCTAAATTAAGAGGCAGCCTCTAGTCATGATGTGGTCCATCTCCAGTTTATTAAGATGCTGTGGGTTTGAGAAGTTTCTAGATTGATGAGCAAACCATGCTGAAACAAAACATATGAATCTTTACATCATAGTGCTTTTTTTATGCAGTATTTACTTTCTTATAATGGGTAAGCCTGAGCTAAGCAAGCATGTTCCTGTGAAATTGCTACTGTTTGCTCTTCCCCAGACACGCTTACCCTCTGCAAAGCCACAGTATAAACTAATTAGGGATTTGCTATTTGGAGAAAGTTATGATAAGTTTGCCGACAAGGGCATCGCCTAATCTCATTGCGCACACGTCAGTGGCTATACATGTGTGAAATTAAGTGGGTTTTTGCTGATTCCCACAGACTGCCTCTTTTTATCTTGAGACAACATTCCCAATCATAAAATGCATTAACATCTGCTATCAGGGGCTTACTGTAATATGTGTAACACCAGCAGCAATTCTTTGATATCGCCTTCAAATGCATTGTTAAGGGAGATCACAGAAATGGCTTTGATAGGCTACATGATTTACCTAGGAGAAGGAAAAGCTGATAGGGAAAATAATCCTGCAAGGTTTTTGCTTCAAATAGAAATGGTATAGATGGATCTGGTGCCTCGGCTGGCGATAGGAGTTGGTCTACCTGAGGGCGTTTTGTTCTTTGAAACTAGTGTTAAGTGAAACAATTGCCCTATGAAGACCTTGGAGTCAAACACACACCTGCGTTTGGGAGGATGATGGGAGGTTTGAAGTGATAATAATGCAGAGCAGGGAATAAAAGAAAAGCCAACAAACCAACTACCCTTTATGCAGTGAAGAGGAAACATCTCCAGTTCTAAAACCTAAGTCTAATTTTTCTTTTGGTCACAATAAAACAATAATCACTTAGCTTTTGCAGGGTTTGCTGCAGGGAAGATATGACTGCGGTTAAAATGCCAGATGTGCTTGGCCAAGAAGATAATATTCAGTTTATTCAGTTATCTTGTGTGTTTACTTTATACTTTTAAAGAAATTGCCAGCTAGTTGAAGTTTTTTGGGCTTTCAGCTGAAGCACAGCTTTGGGGGCAGTAATGCCCGATAGGGGTTGAGGGTAAAAATAATAAAATACAGAGTTCGTCAAGCGTGTCTGAACTGCAGGTAGGCCCAGTAAAACAACTCCTCTGGCAGTGAGCAATTCCTTCACGAAGCCATTGGTCTTGCTCAGCTGTCATAGTAAATGCCATTAAAGCACCGTGCAACAACAGTTTTGTGGAGCCTTTTGATTGAGTACAACCAGGATGGGCTGCTCAAGGACATCAGCAAACACCCTGTGTTCTCTGTGCTGCTCAGAACAGCCTGTCCATGGTAATGCTGCCCTTCTCATTATGGATGCTCCAAGCTATTGTCAGGTCACCATTTCCTCTGTCCTGGTCTTGAGCTGCTCCAGTTCTGGGTACAGTGGCTGCAGGATGCCACTGCACCCAAAACATGGAGGGAGAAGAGAGAGGAACAAAAGAATCCCAACAAACCCCTAGAAACCCCAAAACCACAAAACAAGACCAGCGTTTTTCTTCATCTTGAAGCACCACATTGCATTTCAGTCTGGGATCTCGTCACAAAACTTTCAGATCTGTGTGTTCTCTGTGCTCCTGAGTAGAGATCACTATTAAATTTTGGGGGAGTAGAAGGCATTGGCATCTGTACTGCAGAGCCGTGGGTCTGAAACAGCTCTGTGTGGAGGGAAGTATATGAAAGAGGTGATTCGTTATTATGAGTTATTATGTGATGGCTGGTATTTAAGTATTGATTATTTTTGTTCTGTTTTAATTCTATGGAAATATGCGTAGTGGGGATGTGTAAACCAGGGGAGGTTTGATGGTACCCAGAGGGAAGGCTCTTCCTTTCTCTGGGGGTAAGGGGAGGAAAAGCAAGAAAACTGAGAGTTGACTGAAACCTAAAATTCTTCCCTGTTAACTAAACTGAACCTGTATGATCTGTTAAGTCATGAGGTATATGGAAGAAGACGGTGAAAACATCCAGTTAAGAATGAACTGACTGGACATGCGATTTATGCAGTTAACCTCACGGATGTTAATGAATGTGTAGTTTGTTGGGGAACAAAACTAAGGTGCTTCCTGTAATGGGCTAATTGGGATCGCTGAGGCTGTTGCACACCAAGCAAAATAACTAGGCTGTGAGCAAGGTGCCGAGTTTGGGATATTTGCCCCATGGCATTCAAAGCACGGAAGAAAATCCGGGGAAATTGCAGGGCAGACTGACTTAATCAGAAGTCCCCGCTGTAGCAATCAGGATCAAATGAATAGTAATTGTGTTAAACAGCTTTTGAACTATTATGCCACGTTCATAATTTCAAATAGCACCAAATCCTGTACAGTGAGTCAGTTGCTGCTGATATAACGAGAATATTGTATGTGGGAGGAGACGCTTGTTTTGTGGGAACCCAGTTACTCCGTTTTTCCTCTAGTAGCTTTTGTAGAAGCCTTGGATTATTGTGGTTTGGGTTTTTTTTGTAATTAAAATTGCAGAAATCTTCCTAAGTACAACTCTGCAGTCCCCATCCTGCTCTTCAGGAAAGAGCTTACTTGGTACCTCTGCTGAAGGACTACTCCCCTCTGCAGCTGAGCAGAGCGTTAATTGGCGCTGACCACGGACCTGCCTCGGGCAAAACCTTCTTTTGCCTTCAGGCCAGGTTATGGCTGACCCTAGAGGCCTTCGCTCTCCTGGCTGTGCTGATGCCTCGGGGTGACACTGCATGGAAATGAGGTACCAGTCTCCCACAGATGAGACTTGAAGGAATTTCTATCTTCAAGAAAGTTACTAGAGAAAACAGGAAAATCCACAGGCTCCTGCTTAATATTTATTTCCTAAAAACTGGAGCTGAGCATGCAGGAGCTACCGGCAGGTTGGGTGCTATTTTGCTGAACCAGTCAATCATGCCTTGCAAATCAGCAGGAGGGTTATTTTGGCAGCGGCAATTAAGGCATCACATTTACCTTGCACCTGGGGAAGCAGCTTGGCCCAGGGCTGAGCTTCCCAGCCGGTGGCAGCTCAGGTGCGGGAACCCCTGAGCTGTTATTTCCATGCTGCTGGGTTTTTGTCTGGTTCTTTTTCCCAAGATGGGTTCTCCTTCCCCTCTTCTCTATTGCGGATGTGAGCTCTGTCGTGCTCCTGAGCCCTAACCCAGGAGCTGCTGTACGTATGAACAGTTGTGCTGGAATGCTCTTGTCTCTCCTGTGCATATTTGCTATTTTTTTGATAAGCTTTTCATGGGAAGCATTTTGCTACTAATATCAGTAAATAGGAGCAATAGATGTTATGTCCAAAAGTCCTGAGAAAGGCTGTGCTGATTGGAAATGCCTGATGCCATAATGGCACACCAAGCTGCTTTATACTTGTTTCTAATCACAATATGTCACTTATTATGGGCCTAAATCCTCCTTGCACAAGTAGGTATAGATGTCCACTCCTCATCTGGACATCCCCGTCCTCCCTTCTGAAAAACCGCAAGCCAAATAAGGCAAATTTATTATTATGTAAAATAACCCTTACCTTCCTGATGCCAGAGAGAGAAAGGGAGACTCATACTGGTTTGAAGTCAGGCTCTGCCAAAGCCAAAGGGAATCTTGCCTCGGTGGAAATGAAGTTGATACAAATGCAGAATGTAGAAAGAAAAGAAAAAAAGTGGGTGCAGGGAGTGTTAGAGAGCAAAGTATGAAATTGCCTTTAGTTTAAACTCAATTAGGATTCAAAGTCACCTGGATTTGGTTTCTGCCCCTGCTCTGTTTCCTTTGTCAGTCTGAGCAAATTACTTGAGCTGTTAATTAGGGTACATTCTACCTAAGCAAGCCAAAAGAGTGATTTTCTTTTTCTTTAAATGTGCCTGTGCCTTGCAGCACAGGACCTGGATTCCTTGGGAGCTTTCAAGTGTATCCAAAACAGAAATGCAGCATGTGTGTTGGCTTTTTTTTTTTTAAAGGTCACATGTGATATATGCTGTAACTGGGGGAAAAAGGGTCAGAAACAGTGATGGGATGTGAGAGGGGGCAGATGCGATCACATCACCCCATAGCCAGATCAATTAAAGCTCACCATTGTCAGCACTGATTGGCAGTGGGACCAGCACCCCCATACCCTTCAGAACAAGGCTGGCAAAGTAGTTTGATTACTAATGTATCATCTTTGTGGAGAGATGTTTATCAGAGTCTTCTCATGGCTAAGCTCTTGTTTAGCAGTGTAGAAAAGAAAATAGCTTGTCTTCTGTCCTACACAGATTAATACTTAAAAATTACATAATTCTTTGTTTGGTGCCATAGCTAAATTTCAAGATGCTAATCCTAGTCTGATTCACTTGACTGAGTGTTGTCCTCCCATGGACAATGCTGCTGTGAGCTTGCTTTGTGCGCAGGGAGGAGGCACGGTTTAGGTTCCCAGTTTCCTGACCCCTCATGTGGGGAAATCGTATTCTTTTCTTTTTCCTGACAGGAGGACGGGGCTCTTTTGAGGTCTGCCTAGAATCACTGCAGGAAGCTGTGAGGTGAATAATAGATGACCGAAAACCTCTGCCCAGTGAAGAGAGAATACGTGGTGCTGTCTTCCCCTTGCGCTGAGACACTGGCGCTGTGCTGAAAGCATGCAAGCAGCAATCCGCAATTTGGAAGGGAGGGAGAAAAAGGACTGATAAGAAATAAAAGCTCTTGTACCTCACAATCCTCTAGTTGGAGATAGGCATGCAATCTTCTGGCTCTGACAGTAAATCTGCTTTTTGAGCAGCCTTTCCTGATTCCCCCGTCTTGCAGAGAAACCCCCAGCCTCCCCCTTACAGCTACACCTTTCCCATTCACCCCGAGCACTCAAGAATACCTGTCTGCAGTGCGCAGCCTCATCTACAGGGATGTGATTCCAGCTTTTGAGGTTGTCCCCAGCCTCAACCCATTGCCCCTCCACACCATGGGGTCTCTGCCTCGAGCAGAGCCTGGCCTGCCATGGCTCCCTCCCTTAAAGGAGGTCTCAGTATTGCAAACCCCTCTCCTTAGGAGGATGCCCTTGTAGGAAACCCATGTTGACTCCTCCCAGGTGTGGTGGCGATGGCTGGGCTGAGGCCATGCACACAGGCTGCAGTCACCCATGGCCCCTTCAGTGCAAGGGAATCTTCTCTCACCCCTTCTCTCCTGCCTGCTCTGACTGCTGTAGGAAGTAGGGGCTAACGACAATCTTCCTCTGCTGTTTCCCAGGTCTAGCTGCATTAACTATTACGGTATGTTTCTGGAAATTTCAGGGCCTTTCTGAATATTCTTTCTTGGTCTTCAATATAATGAAGGACTCATCCTTGCTTGGTGGGAGATCCTTTCCTCTCACCCTATGCGAATTTTCTCAGAATTTTCTTCTGATCTTCCTGTAGATTTTTTTTTTCTTTCTGACTTATTCTTTTCACACTGACATGGGTCCATGTTTTTTTTTTTTCATGCTCTTCTTCCCCCGAGGATGTTCTGTGACCCAACCATCCATCTTTCTATATTTTCTTTTTTTCTTTGTGCTTTTCCTCCTTTGGTACCTTGCTTCATTATACGCACTGTTTGTGTTCCCTCCATGCCAAATATCTCCTTCATACTTTGTACTGTTTTATCTTTTCCTCATAGATCACCTCTGTCTACTTAGTAATTTATTTCAGCATTTCTAATTCTAAAAATATATATTTTTAATGTACATTTTAAATTAATTTTAATGTACTTTGTTTGGAGACATCTCGAACCCATCAAACATAAACCCCTAAGCAGAAAAGAGTTGAGGTGAAATGGCTAAAGTAAATTCAGCAGAGAATGAGAAAGTGTTGACTTTCTCATTCTCTCTGAAATACGGAGATAACCTTAGTAGAAGTTGTGTTAGATCAAGTTATAAAGTCTATTTACTTTGTTCTTTCCTCTCACTCTTAGTTTTTGAAAGCAAATGGAAGAAAGGGATGCATAAAGGAAATCAGTATTACCCATCCCTCTTGGTTAGGGCAGGTTTTTACCTCGTTAGCCCAAAGGTCACAAGGATAGAATGGAATATAAATGACACTAAAATGTTTGGATTTCATAAAATTTAAACGTGTACGCTTAATATGCTCTCTTCGGACTCTGTGTTCCCAAACTTCCAAAGCAAATTAGGCGCTCTGTGCAGCAGGCCGGTGAGAAAGATTAGTGACATTTAAAAAGCAGCTATGTGGAGGGAAATACATCCTAATGATGACCATAAGTCTTTTGTATCTATTCATGAATTCACGGGGCTAGTCTAGTGCATTGAGAGTGAACTCTAGGGATGATAAACAGAAACTTAGAAATGCTGAAATATAAATTGCTAATGAGGTTCTTTAACCTAGGGCTTGTGTTGGACTCTCCTTGCTTACCTGGCTGGTGGGTCACTGAAGGCATTTCAAAGGATATCTCTTGGCAGAGATAAAATAGGTTTGGGGTTTGTTTGTAGCTGTTCAAAGCTGTTACAGACTTCAGGCAAATCCTACTTCAGCATGTAGGAAAGTTTAATTTGCTGGGTTTTGGCAACCTCTCTGACTAGTTTCCTTTTCCTAACTATGCCTCAATCTCTGCTCGTGTTTTCCTGCTGAATGAGCCACGCTACATCCTTCCAAACAGCTTGTCGGTCAGAGGCTCTCCTTGCAGATGTTCCTGGTGTTTCTATTTGCAGGCTCTGGGGCAGCCCCAGTCCCGAGAGCTGCTTGCCAAGACCTCCCAGAGCCTCACATGGTCCAGCCAGGACAGGCAGTGCTTCCTGAGTCCTATTGCCATGCCACCTTGTCACCTGTGTCCTGTGCCCTCCAGGCAGCCATGGTCCCTCCCCTGTGAGAGAGGTCAAATCTTTAACCTGACCCACAGTCTGAGCCTCATATCTTGTCTCTCCCCTGGTTTTTTAGAGGCCTCCTTTCTGTTTAAGGACTTCTGTTGCTTCTGGTCTGGGGTCAAGCCTGGAGGATCAGTGTGTGCTCTACTTCCTGCTGCAAACTTATTCTGCATAGTCCTTCAAGGGCCCTGGGGATGGGCTGTGGAGAGTTGATTGTCCTCCTGGTCTTGTGAATGATATGGAGATACTGACTGAAGGGAGACTGAAATGTTTCCCTCTCAGATGGAGAGGGATTAGGACATCACAGCTCACCTCAGGATGTCTGTCTTTTAACAACTAGGAAGGGAAAAATGTATTCTGGATAGAACTTGTTGCGTTGCTAGCTTTGCGTCTAAGTTTATCCTAAAAGACAGTTGATGAAGGTGGCAGCTAAAGGAAATCAATACAAAGATTCAATTTTTTTTCTAGGGAAAAACTGAAGTCTAGGGGTGGCTAGAATGAAGGAATAGTTTGTTCAGTGACTGTTTTAGGGGGGAAGTGTGGGCAAAGACATCAGTCTTAGGTCTAGTCTCAACTATAACTCTCTTTTTTAGGATTGTCCTAAAGCATCCCAGAACTGAGCTGGGTGCTTTATTAGAAAGTGGAACCCTTTTCTGTAGGTACTTTGTCATTCTAGAAAAATTTTAGCCAGAAGTCAGGTCTGGAACTGATTTTTTAATGACCAGACAAATCTACTACATACAATTACTAGCATGTCTAGCACTAAAACTTGAGTTCCTTTATATTTTGTTAGCTCTTATCTTATTAACTTCTAAGATGAGTTCTGTGACAAAAGTAGTCTTTTTCACATCAATACTTGTTGCAAGTGAACAAAATCCTAATGCAAGTGTTCTGTGGTTTTCTTCTTCCACTTGCTAATCTTCTATAGTGCTTAGAGAATGCTAATACCCTTACAACTGTAAAGTGCCCAAGTGTATTTCATTGCTGTCGGTGCATAGTATCTTTATATTACCTTTAAATGGCTGATTTTTCTTAGCTAATTCAGACTGAGGCTGAGAAGATTCAGCTCTGCAGAAATCTATATAAGTGGCTGCAGTTATATACATAATTGATCCACCAACCGGGAGGTCACAGTTGATCATCAGAACACATCATAAGTCCTCCCTCCATCTTCTGTAATTTGCTTTTTCCAATTACATACTGTCACTGTTATAATTAATAGCATTAAACATTGATTTTGGTTTTGTCATTATCGTTTTCCCTGCCTCTGTCTTTTAAATGAGGTTTGGAGATATTGTAGCAGTGAGTTGGACCTGTGAGGGACAGAAGATGGCATTTAGGTATCAACTGTAACAAACCTGACTCATGCCCACTGCGGTGTGGCTTTTTAGCTGAAATGGAATGTGTAGTAGCCCAAAAGCTCACTTCTCCAGAAGGTAAAACTGTTTCCAAACTCAATGTTGAAGTCTGTAGCAAAGGTGGGAAGAGAATCAAGGAGCTCCAGCCAGCACATCTCTGGTCTGCATACAGTAAAGCAGTATGTATGGCTTCCCCAGAAATTCAGAGTTATCCATGGACTTATACTGTGTGTATGAGGGTTTTTGTCTTGTTTTCTTGCACCCATTATTATCAGGAGAAATGCCATTACAGAGTGGAAAGCACAGGTGAATCTGTCATGATGTTTGTTGAGGATACCCATGGGTGAAGCTGGATTTGAGCTCACCACCTTTTATGGAAGATAATTAGTGGTGGAAAATAATTAATTCTAGAAGTGGTTTAACAGCTAAGTTCTTCCGAGGTTTGGACTTGGCTTATTTCCTAAGCCAACAGGTCATGGTTTTATGGACATAGTTGTCTACAACTGGTGTAGGAATCAGTGTGTACAAGTAGAGCATGACTGTCAGCAGTGGGCAAAGCAGGAGTCCAGAGGAAAAGAGTTGAAAGGTGAGAGAGGCTGTAATACATATGAAGCAAGTGCCTTGAGTCTTGCAGAACAAAGTCCTTCTATGTGAGAATGACAAACTCTTTTGAAATTCTGGAAAAGAACCAAACTAGTGAAAATCTATAGATAGAGGGGGTGGAGGGTTATTTGTGTAGGAGCAGTAACTGTATTCTCAATTTTGCTGTTGAATGGTCTAGTGATCTTAGTAAGTTTATTGTTCAGATGGATACGTGTGAGCCATTGCTTAAAAAGCCTGGGGTGAAACATGCTGGAAAATGGAAAGACATAACTATTAGTGGAGTCCAAATGAAGTGAGTTAAATTGTTCTACTTGTCTAGGGATGACTTAATGTTAAGAAACGACATGCCTATCTTCAAAATAAGTTAGTTTGGACCTTAAATGGGAAAGGGGGAGGAAGGGAGAAAGCTCTGCCTGCAAAAATGAAGAAGAAAAAAAAAAAAAAGCAGTTTGATATTGCAGCTATGACACATCCTCCATTGTGCACGTTAATCAAAAAACATGCAGTGCTTTAGCACTTATGAATAATTCAGGCCACTGAGAGGAGGCCATTAGACACTGACCCAACACAAGCCTGGTCCCATCAATCTCTGTTTCTGAAGGAAGCCCAGGCAATGGCAGAATCCTTTTGAAAGAATCAACGCAAGACACTTTTGATTTGCAAGCTGAAGTGGCCCTCAAGTAAGAAAATAAATTCCAACACAAAATGACATGTGAGTTTTATTAAGTCAGCATCGTCTAGCCTGCATTATTTAATAGTATGAGCGGCTCTGACCTCTGCGAAGAGTTAAATTGCATGAGCAGAATAAAGTATGCTTCGGTTTAGCTGCAGAAGTCAGTCAAGAGTTAAGGCAGAAACAGTCTGGCAAAGCTGGATTTACCTACTATTTATGTACTGGAATAACAAGTAGGTGAAATGTAAAATCTCAGGCCCAGCTAAGTGTTGCAAATAAGATCAGGTGCTTCCTTTCAGTACATTTGGTTGACATCAGCTCTGAAAAAGCTACAAGAACAGGTTTTCTTTGGGGTGGGGGAGACCATGCAAAGAAACCTTTCTGGTAGCTTTTTGGCGCTGGATTCTGGCAAGTCTCCTACCCTAGTCATTCTAGCCTGATATTTGGGGACTTGTGTTCTCAACGTAAGTAGGAAATCTGCAGTTTGGAAAGCAAAAAGCTGTACACAAACACAATGAGGAAATGGATTATTTTTTTCCCATACTACTATTGTTTGAAGATTGCAACATTTATTATCAGTCCAGAAGGAGTTGAACTTTCCAAAGTTTTGATATGAAGGAGGGAGTGGCCCATAGCTGGGAGATAGAGGTTTTAGTGTCTGCTGTTGGCTATGGAGGATAGGTTTCCAACTGTCTTCTGATTTGATTAGGAATCTAGCACCTGATAATGCTTCCTTGACAAAAGTGTCATTAAAACAGCTATATTCTGAAAAACAATAGCTTTAGCAGATGTTCTTTTTCTGCGCGGTAAAAATGAGTTTAAGATTTTTATTTTTTTTTTGGAAGTAAAGATGTGTGAAACTCTTCTAGTTCAAAGTTGTTTCCCCCCTCCCCAACCCCACAATGTTCATTTTGTTGATTTATTTTGGCTGCCAATGTTTTGCCTTAATTTCTAAATGAAATGCTTCAGTGTGATGTTTCAAACAGTATGAAGTTTCAAATGCACACTTCATTTTAGAATTGTCTGTATGCTTTTTTGTTACAGATTAGAAAAAGAAAATCTGCTTTTGCTGATGAACTTTTTTTTTTTACCTTTTCCATTCAGTCAGGAATGTGGAAAATCAATTATTCACACAATTCTATTTGAGTGAAGGCTTAGGTCAGGTTGGTTCTTACTTCACCCTGCCATTCCAATTATTTTATAATATATGCAAATTCCCTTTGGCTCTTTGGCTCTCTGATAGTCTAGTCTGTCAAACCTTGGCTGCCTAATTGCATTAAAAATGAGACTCATCAAGGAAATCAGACGCAATTCTACCATTATCAGTTCTAATTGTTAGGAAGGCTCGCTCAATTGTTAAAAGGACCCATCCTTTGATACCACTTTTCCTTTTCTTCTAAGTTTTTCCCCCTACAGATAAGGACTTTACAATGCAACTCAACTGCTAAGAGCAGAATGCAAAGCTACTTTAAAGTTCTAGTTTGTAGTTTGCCTACAAGAAATGCGTAAACTAGACTCCCTAGTAAGACCAGAAAGAAACACAAGGCTTCATGAGGTGTCAGCTGGAAGCCTGTGCTGAAGGCCCCAACTCGTGCTGCTGAGGTGACACAGAAAGACTTTGAGACCAGTAGCCTGAGCCCCTACTCCTGGGCACAGGCAATCACTGCTTACGATGAAACAACTTAAAGATGTTCTGAGGATGGGGCTCTGAGTCACTCATTTCCTTCAGTAGTGAAGCCATTTCCCCAGGGATTTCGGTTTCACAAGCTCAACTCTACTCTGTTGATTAAGGAATCCCATGGCTTGGACCACAAGAAGTTTTTCATTTATTTCGGATACAGTTAAAGGCAAAGAAATTTAGTGTGTAATTTGCTGGCAAGCTGCGCCCTCCACCTCCCCATTACCCCCTAACCCTTATGCTTGTCTTCCAAATTTGGGTAATGGTGAGACTCGAGGGAGATGTGAATTATAACTTGTCTGTGGCTTGGCTAATGAAGAAGGAACAGACTTTGTTTCCATCTGGACTGTGGTTTTATTTATTTTCTCCCCTTTACTTTAAATAAAGGAAGTTGAATTTCTTTTTCTTAAAAAAAAAAATACTGTGAAAGTAAATTAACCTGAGTTTACTGGTAGTGAGCACGGGTCCTGAACAGCCCTTGTCTAAATGAATACTTTTTGCTTATATAAAGTGCCTTAACATTAGGAGAACGTCTTCAAGATGTGCAGCACCTTGTAGAGTTACGCGGGTTTGCTTACGGGAGCAGCTTGCTGAACACTATCTGTGCAGGAACTTTTTGTGTGTGGCCTCCGCTTGTGTTTTCTCACCAAGCGGGGTGTCCAAACAATTCCTTTTGTGGGGGAAAAAGGGGGCTTTAAGTGTAAGGAAGCCCTAGATTTGGAGCTGAAAGAAGCACTGTCAGCCTCTGGCCTTACAGAAGAGTGGTTGTGCAGATAAGCAATGCTACAGCTAGAAAAGCCGATAATTTCCTTTTTAATTTAGCTTCTTCCAATGAGCTGAAAGCAAGACCTAAATGCTTTGTCCTTGCAGTTTTCCAAAAAGGTACAAGAGGCTGCAGAGACTAGCATCTGATAAGTGGAAACGAAAACACAACTTGAGCAACTAGCAGAGATAAAGTGAGGACAAGGCCAATTAGCAGCAGTTAGGTGTCTTACAGTATTTCAGGATTAATTTCTAACAGTGTGGGCACCTACTATCCCTGGGCAAATGTCATTAGTTTGATGTCATCTAATTCTTCCTCAACTCATGTGCTTTCCTGGTGCTTAGGGAGTTCCCACATCTCCAGTGATACCCTGCTGTCTCCAGGAAGGCTTGCAGTGGTGTTTGGAGCACTGCAGTGAAGGGTGAGGACCACTTCCACATCACAAAACCTCAGCACCAACTCTAATACTTTTCTTAATCTTCTGACAAAATTAAAGATGGATTTGCAGCTTGTAGGTTGTAGTTGTAAGTTCTCTCATTTTTTTTTCTGCTTTAAAATGACTGTGAATCTCCACAATACGTTTCCATATGTCCTTAGACCATAATATTGAAAAATGTACATATGGCTTTAGCTTCAACAGGGATGGTGTGAAAATATAGCTTCCTTTTTTTTTTTTTTTTTCCCCTAAACCAGCTTCAAGCCCCAAGTGGAATAAACAGTTTCCTATTCTGTTGTGCATAGGAACTTGGGTCTGTTTCCCCTGGGTGAAATTTATTCCTGGAGGACAGGAAGCCCACCGAAAGTCCTACCGAAGTGTTGTTTGGAGAAATCAAATGAGTTGCCTCTGATCAGAAAGCTAGAACACAAATTCAGTCTCGTTTTCATTATTTGTCCTATTGAAGGTTATTAGGACCTGTTGAAAAATGTTATGTTTTATTTTGGGCTTTACATTCACTCTTAGAGTTGTTAGCTTTGTTGGAGCTAGAGGCCATTTAATTTTCGGTTCAAACTCTGCAGCACAGAGAACATTCATGCTGCCTCACAGTTATGCACACCCACGCCCTGCACATAATGTATAATTTGGAAGGGGGGGGGGGGGGGGGG
>VWZZ01008421.1:242126-412584 GCA_013399095.1 Psophia crepitans | reverse complement strand
GAGGATTTTACTTTTGTTCTTTGTCAGATTGATTTTTCTTTAACACAAGATGTGGAGGCAGAGAGGACGCAGCTGTTGGAGCAGCCGAAAACAGAAGACATGCAGTAATGGACTACAGTGATGTACCTTGTCTCCTGTCAGTCCTGTATGTGTATTATGTCCTGCTTCTCTTAACAGAATAAAAAAAAAGATATCCAGAAAGGAGTCATTTGTTTAAACATAAGCATGAGGAGCAACGGGATGCCTGTCTGGCCCTTCATTGCTATCATGTCTAGGAGGCCCTTCATGCATTAGATCAGATGTGAAGTCTTTCCTCTTCGTTTTCCCTCTTGATAACAAATAGTTTGTCCTAATTCGGTAACTGATGTATTTAAATGCCTTGGCCCAGCTCCTTAAGCTTGCTAAAATATATAATTCAATCTTATCAGATCCTGTTACACTGCTTCCTTGTTGACCATATGGTGGCAAAGTTCTGAGAAAGGAAATAGATTTAGGAAAGAAACAATGAGAATTGTTCCTGCTTCTGAATGATATATAGGGTTTACTTAGTTCCTACTGTTTCCTGAAAGGGTACTCTGGAGAGTAAATTACTCTGTTAATGGTGTCTAAAGACATGTGCCTAAAATAGCTTCTGTCCTACTGTTAATAAATAATCTGCAAACATATCACACTTCTTGGCTTTTCATTCATATTAGGGAGAATACAGACTTCTCACAGTCCTGTCCCTGGATGTGCATTTAATGTTATCTAACTTCCCTCATACACCAATAAATAGAGTTTCTCCCAAGCATTAATTCAAAGAAAAGACTTGCATAGATCATGAGCTTTCTTTTTTTTTTTTAAATCATAATGATCTGGTCCCAAAATGAGCCTGTGCCTTTTTTCCTCTGTTTTTTATTTGTTTCTGTTAACATGCCTGAGAGGCATTTGAAAAAAAAAAAAGAAAATTCTCAAACCTTTTGGCGTAAGGTCACAGGACTGTCTCAGACTTTCAGCTTCTGCTCCTTGATGAAATGAATTACTGCATGGGAGCCACATGTCCCATCACAAGCGCATATTGGGTGAACCAAGATCAAACGGCTGTCATTTTTTTGGCTTACAAATAATATTGTACTTGCTGACACTGAAAAAATGAACAGACTGAAAGCACAAGCAAGAGAGAGGATTATCTTGATCTATGGACACTTCTCTTTGGAATGCAAAAACTGTACAGATGACAACCTCTTATAGCTACAGGAGATTTTATTTTATTACTGATATTGGTCTAGACTGAGTGATGTTCCCTCTGTTCTTGTGTCACCCCAGCTGTGTAGCTGCTCGATCCTAGGAAGATGTGGTTTTGCTTCAAAAGTTGTTTCTTTTCTACTCTTTTCTTCTCCTCTCTGGTCACCCTCACCTTTGGTCACTCTTGAGGATTGTTTCTTTTCTACTGTCTGTGGCCATCTCCTTTGCAACACCTCTGAACTGGCAGCAGATTTGGCAGGGAGCTTGGACACCAAGGTGCCGCAGCCCGACCTGGCACCTGTTGTTCACTTAAGCTCTTCACAATCACCCAATATGGCTAAGGCCCCCACATCAAGGTGTTTTCACTACTTAGTGTTCGTTGCTCCCGTCCCCCAAGCAGGACGCATCCATCCACTGTGAGTTGGGAGTCAGCCTGGAGCAAGCGTGTAGGTATGGCCACAGAGTCTGTGGGGCTTCATCTGTTTGGGAATGGGGATGTACAGACGAGAGAGTGGCTGAAGTTCCTCCCAGGTCCTCAGGACTGCATTATGTAATGTTTATATTTTTTTAAAAGAGTGTTTTCTGTAGCTGAAAAAGAACAGCACTTCTTATTGTCAAGGTTTCTTCCAGAAGGCACTATAATAAATTGTACCTGAAGGCAAATAACCACTAGGCTAAAATTTTTGAGACTTGTCCCAAAACTTTGCATTGTCCAGGTAAGTGTGTAGATAAGGATTAAACTATCCTCTATATGAAGATCTATATGAATGCTCTGGCTGACCTTGTGATCTGATAAGTCAGAACTGGATGCCGAAGTCTGTCTTCCTTTTTCTCTTGCACTTTCTACTGCTCCCTTTAAAGAAAATACCAAAGCACTCTTCCTAAAAGATGGTTTAAATAGGGCTGCCATCTACTTTGCTTGCATTTTGTCTTCTCTGGTGTCATCGCTGTGCTGGAAACTTGTATCACAAGATACCTCATCTTATGGCAGTAGTGTGGAAAAGCATGTTCCAGTGACTGTGGCTGGGGAGAGCAGGGCGATCTTGCTCCGTTGCTAGTATTAACTGGTATCACCTTTGATCATCTACATCTTGCGCCTTAATTTTGCCTTTCAGAATGCCAGACGTGATCTCATCAGGAACCTCCTATGGTGTGTTTTGGGGTGGGCAATCCCAGCGTGTGCACACCCTAAACGTTATTCTCAGCAGTAATGATTTAGCTCAAGAAACTCACTGCCAGAGGGCTTTAGCAGAGTTCAAAAACCCTGAACATAGGGAGTTCACAGGACTGTCTAAAGGCATGTTGCACCAGCAATAAACTAATATCTAAGTGATGAATGTTAACTAGAAGCTTTTCTCAGGTAATTATTCATTTCTTGCGCTTTCCTCTGAAGCGGTCTGTCCTCTTCTGTAGAAGTGACAAGTATGCAGGCAAAGATGAGTTACTGACTTTATCCAGTGTGGCACATCCCAACCGCGCCGATGAAGCGGGCATGAGGAGATGTCATGGAGTGCAATCAAAGTGAAAATGGAAAATGAAAGTTCTTTTTCAGCTGTTTAAGGTACTGCCTGTCTCTTCATCACTAATTCCTCGCTGAGATAAAATGACTAGGGCCTTAAATGTTTTAAAAATAATTTACTGGCCTCATTAGAATAAGTAAATTAACAAAATAATCAGCCACCCTCACCTCTCTGCTAAACTAATTGCAATAAATCTACAAAGCAGAGGAAGGAATGGGATTTAGGAAGCTGTCAGGTTTGCAGAGCTGCTCTTTTTTTTTTCGCCTCCCTCCCTCATGCTGTTTGCTTTTCCCTGGCATTGCCCTTTATACTGATGAATAAAGGATGAAGCCCCAATGCTAGTTAAATTAGTACATGTCTTTTCATTTGGAGGGCTTTTACCTGGGTAAAGCCAAAACTGACTTTATTTATACTGAGGCTTTCTGATGAAGGATCAGCAGGCAGGATTTCTTGGTCCCATTCTGCCTTCAGCTAGCCATGGTACAGACTAAATTACCTTGTTATTTCTCAAAATATTTCTCACTTGACAACATTTAGGATCTGATTGTCTTGAGCATTTTGAGATGCTGGACACTGATTACTCACTGGTTGCAGTTTACTTCAAAGTTTCTTTATGGGGACAGAAGAAGCTTTTATCTTAAGAGACCCAAAAAGTGCTTTGCAAATAGCAATTAACTGCAGTGCCTTTCCAGCCTGTTGTCAGCTGTCAACCTTGCAAGCTCTCTCCTGAATCCTTTGCCTGTGTATGTTCAGCGCCTGAGCCTTGGTTTAATGCATGAGACATTACCATGGTGTTAGTAAAAATCCTCTCTTGACCCAGGGAGAAACTGGAAGCTTGGAGGTCACTTCAGTTTATAATGTAAAGGGAAATAGAAGGTTTTGTGGACCCCAGGTGGATTTTGACTGGAAAAGGGGAAAGACAAGTCAGCATTTGGCTCTTTTTTTTTTTTCCCCTGTTTTCCTTTCCCTTCCAAACACTTCTCTCTCTCTCCAAGTTTCGATGTGCTAAAGGAGTTTTAGGGCTTTGCACAGCAGAGCTGTGATAGATTGCTGCAGCTGAGGCTTGCAAATCTCTCAGGATGCCCTGACTCGAAACAAGCTGATCTCTTGGTGAAATATTTTAAACTGATCAATAACTTCTTTTGTTTATAATTTAATTACTCTGAGCAGTGGAAACAAGCAGTTGAGCATTGGTCTGATGTCTGTGGGTCTCTTCATGTTCTGCCTTTGAGGAACGAGGTTAGATGGTAAGAAACATGAGGCATTGGTCACTCTTGTTTCCTTCTCCTGTTCCACCAAAATCACCAGCTGCACCAGGATGAAGTCACATTAATGATGTGGCCAGCCAGTCTCCCAACATGCACATTTCTGTTTTATTGTCTCTTCTGACACCCAAACGCCATGTGATGTTTAGCAGTCGTTCAGCTTCTCTGCACCTCTCTCTTCCAGTCCCAAAGCAGGGAAATCGTATTGATCTATCTTTCAGGGCTGATGCAGAGGTTGATTGCTATTTGGAAAGTATTTCTAGATTCACAGATGAAAAGTGCTTGATTTCTGTCACAGGCTTAGAGGCAAGCTGCTTCTGTGCGGGGGTCCTGATCAGCTCATTTTGCAATAATCTCCCGAGTTGTTTTGTCCATGTGGAGTGCATGTATGTAGATTGATATAGATATATTAATTTTTGGTGAATCAAATATGCTTGTACTAGCCACTGGTTATCCCAGGTTTTTAATCTTGCTATCACATCTCACTTAAAAAAGAATTAAAAAAATCAGTTGTGTGGTTTTTTTCTCCCTTAGTCCCCAGTCTGCAAGAAGATAATTTATAGCACAAAAACCTAAGGGGGTATTAAAGCAGGGGAGGTAGAGTGGGGCTGTCCCGGACTCTGGGGCTCACAAGTAGTTTTATTTTCCTCAGTACTCTAGAGACTTCTAGCCAGTGGAGTCTGAGAGAAATGGAAATGGTTTGGTGCGGATAGTGGGTTCAGGAGAATGAGTAAGTCTGTTAAATTGGAAAGCTGACACTTCTGAAATAAGATTACTAGCAAATCAGGGAAACTTGTACTATTTAATGCTCTCTGATGTGGGCAATTTAATTACAGTTGAGTGGCGGAGGGGAGAAGAAGAGCTGATGTTGTTAATGATATGTGTTAAGGAGCTGGGGACGGCAGTGGTGGAGCGTTCACGAAGGCCAGCCCTGCTCGAAAAGCTCCTATTTCCTCCAAATATTTAAATGCAAGCCATAATACTGTTAAGGCTGTTTGTGGTCCCTTCCTGTTGCTGCTTGTCCTACAGGTAAAAGACACAAGGTCACTGAGCTGGGATGTTTGCCAAGGAAGTTTAATTAGATAAATCTTTATTAGAGAAACGGAAACGTTAAGAGCAATGTGTCTCTAGGAATGCATTACATTTTTCCTAATTATCCAGAAATATGAAAGCTGTGTGCAAGGGAATTACTGCAAGAATTAGCATGAGATTATGTAATCACCCGTTTTAACGAGGACCAAAATTACAAAGCAACCATGGTCTGCTTAAGGGTTGCTACCACCAGGGAATGAACAGCATCTCACTTGTTTGGGGGGGGCCTGTGTCTGCCAGGGTGTGATCTAGCAGCTTGTCCTCTGTGCTAAGCTCAGCCTGGAAGGGTGAAGAGCATCCTCTGTGCAGCGACGTGAGCAGCTACCTGAGTGGAGCTGCTGTTTCAGCATAGATCTTTGAAAAATTCATAAGCTGGTGATACAAGCTCATGCCTTTTTGAACCAGCAAGAGCCTTTGATGCTCTCAAAATGCATATTTTAAAACAATAATAATCTATTTCTTGTCTGTTCTCTTACACCACCCAGCTGATATCATAAAGGGTTGGTAAGGAATTGACTGTAAACTACAAGTGAGAGCACTGAGATTGCAAACGGATTGAAAACAGATCTGTGGCCTTTGCTTTAATCATAAACTGTCTCACTAGAAACAAAGGTACACAAACTTCACTTTCTACCTGTTTTTAGGGAGTGACAATTACTTATTGCTCCAAGATGTTTTTAAACCATTTTCTCCTTGCTCAGTTTCAAATTTTTATTATTTATTTTTTTTTACATATGAATAGCGGGGAATTCAGTATCAGTTTTTAGACATAGTACCACTACTATCATTTTGTCTCTCAGTAGTCCCTGTTCCTTGCTGTGGGTACAAATGTGCTTTGATTTTGCTGTTCTTGTAAGGACTGTGTGTCAGCATGAGGCCATCAGAAGGCATGTTATTCTCCCTGACTCGCTGGAGTTTGTTCTCTTGTTTTGTTGGGATGCTATCCTCGAAACACAGCTGCAGTTTTATGAAAAATAGTTCTCTTTGCACAGATATTCGTGGATGAAATTTTGCATATGTAATAACAAATTTTAGCTTCTCGACAGGGTGTTTCATTCCCCAGGGTTCCATAACCCTGTTGCACAGGTGCAAGAATTGGTTCATTTCTCAGGGAAATTTAGTCACCTCAGGGATGCATCATGTGTTACCTGCTAAATCCATCTATCTAGTTTCTTATTCTGAGCCTACTCTGTGCTTTGCAAATGCACAAACATTTCCTTCCCACATAGCTTTACATTATCCATTGAAAATGAATTATGACTACAACCCTCTAATTCACACTATTTCCAAAGTTACCTTATTGAATATTATCATCTTCTGTGCGTTCATGTTTTAATTTGCATTTGATTTAGCTCCCCAGACCTTGCAGACTGACCTTGATCATCCTTGGAAGAAGAAAAAAATTCAGCAGCAAACTGACAACAATACACAAACCCATGCATCAATGCTGCACTGGGTCTGGCTGAGCTGGAGTTAATGTCCTCGTAGCAGCCCTTATGGTGCTGTGCGTTGGTAGCAGCAAGGTGCTGGTAACACACCAGGGTTTTGCCTACTGCCGAGCAGCGCTGGCACCATCAAGGCTGTCTCCCCAACATTTCTTCCACCCCCTCAGCAGTAGGATGGGGGTGGGCAAGATGCTGGGAGGCGACACAGCCAGGGCAGCTGACCCAAATTGGCCAAAGGGATGTTCCATACCATATGGCGTCTGCTCAGCAATGGGAAGCTGAGAGATAGGGGGAGGAATAGGAGGCATTTGGGTTTTGTTTTTGGTTTTTTTTTTCAACATTTTGTCTTCCAGGGCAACCACTATGTGTTTTGGAGCTCTGCTTCCCAGGAAGTGGTCGGACATCTCCTGCTGATGGGAAGTAGAGAATAATCTTTTGGGTTTTTTCCTTGCTTTAATTCCACCCGTGGTCTTGCTTTTGCTATCTTAAAACTGCCTTTATCGGGACCCACAGTTTTGGAGTTGTTTTTTCCATCTTATTTTTTTTCCTTCTCCCCTCCCTGCCCTGCTGAGGAGAGGAGCGATAGAGCAGCTTGGTGGACACCTGGCGTTTAGCCAAGGTTAAACCACTACAAATGTATATTAAAATTTAAGCTATTTTTTTATTGTTTGAAGAAGAAAAAAAGGTCTCCATGTTTTAATGTGAACACACTTGCATAGCTGGTGTTATAACTTGCTCTCTTTAGAGGTTGTCCTCCTTCTAGAACCTTTGCCCCTCTAACATCAAATTGCGGAGGTTTGAATTCGTCTTGCTTATGACTCTGCTGTGAACGCTTTGCTCTTCTCTATGCTTCAGTATTTTTGAATCTGCAGCTTAGAAATTCCCTTTGATTCTAGCCCTAGTGAAATCAATTGCAACTATTCTATTGCTCTTATTTGGCCACAATTTTACTGGTGATGGTAAAATAACACTGCTTCAGAATTTGCTAGTGACGGTAATATTCCCAGAGTCCCAACAGAGTACAGAAAGAACTGACTGGGTCATTTAGACTGTGATCAACCTTTTTCCCCCAGTTTCATAAATATGTGCTCTGTCCATGGTATTACAATGTTCATTGCAAGTAAATGTGACTGTCCATGGACTAAAATAAAGACACATTCATTCCTCAAGGACTATAGGATTGCTGACTAAGGTCTTCCTAAATGCTTCACAGACCAAATAACATCACCTTCTCATGAGCTAAGTGTACCTAGGTGGTATTCATCCAGGGATTTCTCACTCCATGAATTGCCTGTGATCAGATCATGGTTTTTATGGGTTGCTGCCTATCTGAAGTTGCTAGGTAGATGTTTTTGAGCAAATTTAAAAGTCTCTTCTGCTTGCAAAAGGTATTCTGTGATTGCTTATTTGCACGTCAGGTCTGAAATTCCCTTATGCCTTCAATAGGTGTTCAGTTAACCATTGCTTATGCTTTATTTCTGCATTCTTAGTGCATAACTCTTCTAAACTAGTATAGCTTTCTCCTTCTGATAAAATTACCTCAGTCTTAAAATGAGGCTCATCTAGCCCATGAATCTTGTGCTCTGCTGTTTAAATACAGACTTGTAGAAACACTTGCAGAGCACACAGAATTACAAGGCAGAAGTGCCGAATCAAAATGTATGTTAGAACATGCTTAAGCAATCCTAGATACCTTTTATTCTGGATTCTGTAAAGACTATGGTGTCTGGATTGGGTCTATCAAGGCATAAAACAAACCCTTCAACGCTTTTTGTTCCTTTCACTGAAGAAGGATATCCATGTGCGTAATTCCTGAAGAAAAACAACCTCTATACAAAAGCCCAAGTGGTTTCTTTCTTTCACATTCTTTTTCCAAAATTAAAAAAAAAAAGGAAATACCTATATCAAGCCATCCATCCCAGAGGATGGAGAAACAATAGCTTTCCCCAAGATTAATCTCTTTGACTTGATGACTGAGCACAGATTTTGATACTGGAATGGCAGGAGCATACCAATTCTTGACTTGCTCATGGTCAGTAGCTTAGGCCTCATCAGAAACTTATTCAAGTAGATGAAAGGCATCTTGATTTTTCTCTCCCTTGTAGACACATGACTGAGGTTATAGATGGGTTATGGAAGAGAGGAGTTTGATGGTTGTGTTTTGACACTTTGCTGTGTTGTTATTAAAACGTATTTCTAATAAAATGCAAAGAGGCATTTACATCGGCTGAGAGTTTGGCCCAATGACCTTGTAAGTTTTTGTGGAGACACTGCCCTCATATAAATAGCTGTTTGTTCATGCTCTTTCTCCTATTCATTATGGTCAAAGTCTGAGCTCATGTCTGTTTCTTAACACACAAAGAGTCTATAAATTCAGGGATACTTGAGTCATTCTTGAGTTTCATTAAGTGAAATGTTACATTATAAGACTAGGCAGTATGGATGTTTTTAAGCTTTTTAAGATCCTATCTCAGGGGGGAAAAAAATAAAAATCTTTAGCTATTTTGAGCTCCATAATTACCCACACAAATAAATCCTCACTATTAAAGAAAAACAGTATCTCCCATTACCAAAAAAAGCAGCAAATAGGATTTAGCTTGTGTTGGAGAAGACATGCTGTTGTTTTTGTTTTTCATTACCAGAATAATTGTAGCAGATTTATTTAACCAATCATTCACCAGCTAGTTTACAAAAGCTCCTGGGGCTTCTGCAGTTGTTGGACAGTTGACAGAACTATTTAGCTGATAAACACAAAAGATAATTTAATTCAAGTAAGATTTCTGTGGGACTGAGGAAAACATAGCAGTTGTTTTGTCTCTCTTTGGATACGAAGAGAATTGAATCTTGGAGTATGATTTAGTTTCACAGTTGGCCTCTGGCAATATCCTGCTATTTTAAAAATAATTTTAGTCATTAGTCCTGATTGTAATTAAATAAATATAGCTATATTTTGCACTAATTATGCCCTGAGTCCAATAAAGCACTTAACAGGTGTATAACTTCAGAACATGAATAATCCTGCTGGCTTCTATGCTTATAGTTAGATCTGTGTATAACAGCTTGGTTCATCAAAACACAATAAACACTTCAGTCTCACTATAAGCAGTAAGTTTTAGGTGTGTGATTGAAATTAAGCATGTGTTCAATTGCTTTGCCTGGATGGTGATGGAAAATAGCCTGTTAAATTAACTACATGCTGGAAAGCTTTACTTGATCCAGGTCTGTTGGGGTAAGATTCAGAGAGCTTCATGTTTATAAACTGGTCTGTGGTACAAATGACCCGATATAAATGCTATAATTTACTCTTGGTGTTAATTGTTGTGGCACCTGTAATACTTTGCATATTGCAAACAAATATCAAGCTCACAGAGCTTAGGACTCGGGCTTTTTTTTGCTTGTGGATTAGATGACTTAGCAAAAAGCAAAAAGATTGATCTAAGTCTGGAAAACATGAAAGAAGATAAGCTGAGGAGGTGCTAGAGCCCATGCCACTGGAGGTCTCTAAGAGCAGGACAGATTATGTCCTGTGGATGGCAACCATGATCAGCCCCTCCCTGGGGTAAGGGATGAACAGGGTGACCTCTGAAAGACTTTGGCCTCTGGTTCCTGAACCCAGGTAAAGTTGTACTGGTAAATATCTGAACAGCTCCCACACCAGTGTTTTTATCATTAAACAAATAGCACAAAGATTTCTGATTTTTTTTTTTTTCTTTTCCATTTTGCAATAGAAGTCTTGGAAATAAATGAAATGTGACATGAGCAGCATGTTAAGTGGAGGTTTGTTTTTTAGCCAAGCAAATGTTTAATATTTATTTTCTTTGTCTTGTTGGAATCTTACCTTCTAATTGAAGAATGTTTTGGGCAGATTAGCATGAAAATTAAATCTGACATTATTTCCTGACAAAAGCTGAGAAACTCAAAGGCTGCAATAGCACTGTAAAGTGCCATTTGTTTTTTTTCCCCTTCTCGAAAAAACCTCCACGCTTCCCAAATGAGTTGGAACATGCTGGATAGAAGAAAACTGCAAAATACCGTCCTTTCCAAGGCTGTTTGTCTATACGTTGCTATGAATTGGATCTGATGGATAGAATTCAGCTGGATAGTCTAGCTAAGTGCATAATAAAAAAATCTTCACTTAAAAATCTCAAGCTCTTACCTCCAATTTGAATTCTCAAGTCCCTGATGTGATATCCAAGCTTAACTATCCTTATTTTAGGGAAGAGAGAAGAAGAGTCAATTTTATGTGTAGAAAACAGCCACGGAAATCTATCAAACCTACGATGGATGTCGAGGCAGAAGGTCTGTTGGCATTCGCTCTCTGAATCTTTCTCCTGCTGCTGTATAAAGAAGACCTGAGAAAACCATTCCAGGATTTCCGTGCCTCCTCCTCTGCTCACAACAGAGATCTAATTACCTAGAATATCTTTCTTTGGCCTCTACACATGTTTTCCTCAGCAAGATTTGCTATTTGCCCAACTCCAGACCAAAGTCAACTCCCAGCATTTCACTAATTCAGGGTGAGAAGATTCTTTATTTTTCCCTCCCAGTGAGAGAGACTTGATGGAAGAGCCCATGATCTGCAATCTAAGATGACAATATTTTCTAGCATGTGTTATGTTGGTACATCATTATTATGATCACCCCACCCCCCCTTATTAATTTATTTATTTTTACTGCTGGTGTTAAATGGTTTTGTCAAAAGCAACTCTTTTCAGACCATTAATGCCGAAGCGGATGATTGTTTTTCCACCAGCCCTCATGAATAATTCAAGCTGCCGGCTCATAGTCTCATCCTCAGCACTGAGGGCTCTTCTGAAGAAGCAGGGTTATTAAAGGTAACAATCGTGATGAGTCTCATCTTTGAGCAGGACATACTCATTAATCCTCGGAAGCAACCCTATCTTGAAACAAATCACACGGTGCTGGGGTTTTTTCCACCTCCTTTTTTCTTCCCCCCTGCTGCTACTTTTGATGATGATACTGCTTTTGAGACTCTGTTGTAACAAGAAAGTCAAGGGACAGGATAAATACTTTGGGAAAAGTGGAAGGAAGAGTAAAGGGTGAGATGAGTGCTCAGCAAGCAAGCTGGTTTTCTTTCCTGTTGCTCTTCTTTCTAAATTAATTTGTTTCACCGGTTCTCATGCCCCTTGCAGCTGACTTTCTGCAAGTGCTTGAATGAACATGTTTTATTGGCAGAAATATTCTGGGACTCGGGGAGTGATAAGAATAGAATACTAAAGCAATGAAAACTGTATACATATTCATATACCAGGAACTTGATTATTAATTCTGATAATTGGTTCTCAGCTGTGTTTACACAATGGTGGTGAAATTTTATAAGTAAATTGTGAGGTTAGTTCTGAAGTTGGCAATTGGTCTTATTCATGCCAATAATAGAAGATAACTGAGAAAATACTTGGAAACCAGACTATTCTCTTGGATCCACCAGTATTCAAAACAACTGTGAAGCATATAGGCTCTCCTAAATGTAATAATATCATAGGTTTTTTGTTGTCTTTGCATCGAAAGATGATTTCATATTAGATAGTCTGAGGTTTTGTGAATGTATTTGTCAAAAAAATACACTAATGGCCCTGAGATTCATGCACAGCTGAGCTGCAGGTGGTTTATAGTCCAGCCAACTCTTTGCAATTTTAGCAAGCAAATGAGAGATTGGTCCTCCTCAATTCTAAAGGGAAGCTGTTCCTCTAGGCTCTTTGGATCATAAGCAGTGCATCTCTATTATCTGTGTGGCATAATTGCCTATTGTTTCTGCCTTTTCTGGAAAAGTCTTTCAAATGTTGGGAAAGATCAAAGGCAATATTGTATCAGGAGCCAGCCAAGGCTGAATATCTAAGAAAGGATGAATCTTTGTTAGGTGACCTTAGATTTCTTTGTTTGTTTGTTTTCTACTTAAATCCATATTTTTCTCAATTTCCCAACAACCCTCGGTTGAATACACTGTCCCTGGAGGCTGATACAATGCTCTCAGCTGCTCACACATCCTGCATAAACCCTGTTGAGGGGATGTAGAAGGACTGGCATTCTTTCACACCCTTTTGAGGAAGCTAAATGTCCCTTTCCTTCAATCTATTAAGTTTATTGAAGAGGAGGTTAAGAGGTGATTTGATCCACTAATAGATAGTAGACAGCTCCATTAATCTTGAGGTGGTAAGTAAAGCATGTAACAAGATCCAGTGGTTGGAAGGTAAAGCTGGCTGAAGTTGAACGCTGCTATTTCTAACATTGAACGTAACTGACCGCTCACCGAGATCCACTGTGGATTTTCCCTCTTCCACGTAAAATATGCTGACTTGAACAGTAGCTATGACTTTAGAGAAATAACTGTGTACAGTCTGCTGACTTCTGTTGGGCAAGAGAACAACATGGTTGCAACTGTTCCTTCTGGCCTAAAAGTCTATGAAGGATAAGAGGAGCCCCTCACTTATTCATGTCTCAAGATGTCAATATTTCAACAAGATGGAAAAGATATATTCCATGTCTAAAGAATAACAAGTAGAATTACTGCTATACTTTAAAACAAATTAAAAAGATAAGCATAGGGGGAAATGTCTGTGTTCATTTGTCCTAATGCTTCTTACCTCTGCAAGAAAATGGAGAATGCTCTTGTCATGGTCTCTGTGTATAATTTTCAGGCTGTGATGTTTCATCCATCGTAGGAGGGAGCATTGAGGTACAACATTAATGAGAGCAGAACTCATTGTATAGAATGTACTGGTCATTTTTTTTCTTGCCCACCAGGATCAATACTGCCTGTGTCTTGTTTTCTTGATGGTTCTGCTGTAGGAGAAAGTGTGGACTGACAACTACTTTTAAAAAAAGAAAAGTAGCTCTTATCTTGTAAGAGGGAAAATATAATTTAAACTGAGGTCTAAGTGGGGGGGAGACCAGAAGAACAACAGTTCTGCTGCTGTTCCAAAATAATTTGACTCTTGCTTCTTTTGCTGAGCATGTCAGTGAGTAGATGCCAATTGAGCTTGTATATCTAATTATTGGGGCCTTAGAAAATAGGCTTATACAACTGATTTTAACTTGCCAGAGCCTGGAAAACAGGTTTTCTTGATATGGATCTGCTCAATAGGCAGGTTGGGAACCCACATGGGAAATACTTCATTTCTCTTTCTAATCCCCTGAGGCTCCTGTTTCCTGAAAAAAAACCACCTTCAGATTCTTCATTGGACACATATGACACAGCTGACTGCTTTTTCCCCTTCCGAGTATGTAGGACAGGACATCTATTCCATGGTAAATCTGCACTGTACCATGTTCCCAAAGAAATTGGTTAGTAAGAGGTGACTGAGGCATCACCCTTCCTGGGCAACCCCAGATAATCCTCTTTGGTTTTGATGTCTTTTCATTCAGGTCTACAAAACAAGTTGTTGTGCTCCCCAGAATGGACTCTCTGCATATTCTGATTCCTTTTAAGGTCACTTGGAGGACATTTGGAGCAGCATTTGATGGAGATTATGCTCTAAAGGCAGGAACTGAAGAGCAGTTGATAAGGGTTTAAAAGCATTAAATTTGTTCACTTGCTAAAAGCATAAGATCACAAGGTTAAGCTTGATCGTGTTCTGTTAGCTTAGGACAATGCTTCTACACAAATGTCAAATGATGTGAATGTTAATAAACCTTTACTTTAAGAGTCCTTCTGTCCTCATAGGGCCTTTTTGTGATAGGAAATCAAAGTACATGGAAAATCGAATAGCTGGGAGTGATAGGTAGAATCCAAAGCAGCAGTTTGCTTCAAAAAAGGGACTATAAACTTTGAATCTATTCTCTAAATAGATCTTCAAGAGTAAGTGTCTCAGAGGGCTCTCATGCCTGTAGTTCTGGCCATCTAGCAAAGTGAGAATGACTCCTTTTCGAAGACCTATAACATTTTCAATTGGGAACTCAGAAGTGAAGATACTAACAAATGATAAGATGGTACAGCAGGAAGGGTTTGGGCTGTCTTCTAAGAGTGGTGTTATTCGAAATCTTTAATCTTCAAATACTGAACTGTAATTTTGAAATTTTTAGCTAATGTAATACTTGCATTCCCACTGTGAGTGGCACAGAGTTTGAATCCGCCTCCCAAGAAACAGGTCTTCATTTGGACTTCTACTGTGCTGTGCTCTTGAGCATATACTGATTTGTCTTAGTTATAGATAGGAAGGTGGATAGAAGCAGTTCAAGTGTAGGCTCAGGTTTAAACTATAAGTGTCCTCAAAAGCTAGAATTTTTCAGGTCTGTTTTCTTCTGAAAAACTCATCAGTGCTGTTGATAAGGATCATGTGAAGCTGGTGTGAAAAATCTGTGAAAAGTCTCACGTTGTCCCAGCAAGTCCTGAACCTTGCTGTAAACCTGGGGAGATTTATGGTTTCAAGATGAAATCGGGTATTGCTGAAATTCTCATGGGGTTTCAATACCAGGTGATATATGTTGTTTGTTCTTAGGTTTTTCCTTTGAACTTTGTGTTTGAACTCCTAAAAAGAAATTATTTTTTGGGGGGGGGAGTGTGTAAATTACCGCCAGATGGCAAAGGATAAGTGTCTGACAACTCTTCCATCCTGTAAACATTTAGTCTAGGTGAGTTTTTGGAACTGGAGGGTGGAAAAGACTGCAGGAGAGAGCTGGAAACTCACAGCATTCCTGTCATTGTTTTCTGAGATGGCTGAATTGGCTCAGGCTACCAAAGGACTGATGAAAACTAAGGAGATTCAGAAAATAAATAGCGTTTGATTTATTTCATAGTGAAGTGCCAAAAGCTGCAGTCCTTGCTGCTTTGCTCTGTATAATATCCTGTGGCAATGAGTTCCACGCTTTAAGATAAAGATTTGTGTATAAGTGTGCTCTTTTTTATATATGTTAAATCTGCTTTTTGATAAATTAATGTTCTTTAGCTGTTTTGTTTTGAAAAATAGCAAATAGCCAGCCATTCTTGCTTTCCAACAGAACAGCTTTCAAAGCTGTGGTTATGTTCTTATATACTTCTAGTGCAGTCAGTAAAACGTGCTCGTGACCTTCTGGGCCTCCATTGTACATAAAGTAGCAAATAAGAAAAGCAGGTACACGTTTTCAGTGGCTACTTCTTGATTTTCCTGGCTTGGAGACATTAGTTCCTGCTCACACTTGTACTACATGGCTCCTAGAAAACTTAAGAGTTAATGAAAGAACAGGAGGGACTCAAAATATTCTTTATCCAGTGTGGAACAGAATTTAATCCAGCTGTTTGAGCAGCGTGAGGATTGGGCTTTGCTCAGTTTTTATTAGTGTTAAATGTTTGACTCCACTTTTTTAAATGCTCACACTGGAACTGGTTTTATAGTACAGATTAGGCCCTTAGATTTTTGTTTCCATTAAAGCTATGAGGGACAATAACGAAGAAGAAAAGGAAAAATCAATTACTCTTCTTCTTTTTGTGTGCTGCAGTCTTCCTCTCTGCCCCTGTAAAGTGCTTCTCCAGTGAATTACTGACTCTCCTTTTGTGTCTACTTTAGAAATAGCAACCCTGTGAAGGTCCTAGCTAAAATGATTTTAATGTAATCAATGTTCAGAACTTTAATTGTGGAGTTCAGTTCCTTTTATATCAAGCCAGACAGTACCTATCCAAGCTCCAAAGCTTATTCCAGCTGGACTTAGTGAATAAGTTGCCTGACTTTTGGAACAGAAGATGCTTTAGATAAGTACATGTGTGTAGCAGTGAAAATCCATGTGGTATCCTAAAAAGTGAAGGGGAAAAAAAAAAAAAAGCTGTTCCTATGCCTTCTGCTTCTGACCAGCTGGGAAGGGAGAGAATCTCATGAAAACCTGGGCTGGGTGGTTGCTCAGGTTCAGTTCAGCAGGCACGCACAGCTCTTCTTCATCTGCCATCTGAACTATTGTTTTCAAGGACTCTGATTAATCTCCTTTACTGGATTGCTGCCTAAAGGAAAAGTCTTAGATGAAAATCCCTGGAGTTTGAGCAGCAACAAAAATACATGTTAGCCCAGATATTTTGTCTACAATAACTCTGTATGTTTTTCTGTCCACAAATACAATTTTAGACACACACATTCACTTTCCATATACAATTTCAAGGGGAACCCCAACACCATGGGAACGTTATCTTTTTTTATGTGTGTAACACTCTCACGTACAATACGTGACCAATGTGGTTCCATCCACATCTCTGTGCAGTTCAAACAATAACAAAGTTGGGCCACCTGCCATGAAAAACCTCAGCCTGTGGCTTGACTTCTTGGGAGAAATTTCACAGGTCCCGAGGAAAGCAAGGCATGAAAATATACTGTGGGATTGCAAGCAGCTTATCAGAGAGAGAATGTGCCTTGCAAAGTCAAAGCTGAACGGAGTATTTCATGTCTTTGGCAAATGTGGTGTGCATGATCGGAACCATTAATCAAACGCTGACAGCCTGCTTGGGGAAGCAGAGTGTCAAATGGAGGAGGGCCTGCAGAGCCCCATCCAAATGGCATCTGGGGGAAAAGAGGAGCGGAAAAAAACAATGAACAGAATGTTTATGGTACTGGAACAATTTTACTTTTACTCTAAATGTTTAGGAACTTATATCGATCTGAGTAGAAGCTGGTGCTGGGGAGGGGAATAAAATCATCATTCCGTGTTGACCTGTCAAGTTTGATTTATGCTGGGCAGTTGACAACCACTCAGCTCAAAAACCTTTCAAAACCTTCTTGTCTACTTCTTAAGCAAAGCAAATGAGCTTAAAAAAACCAAAAACACCACCCTCCCAAACCAACAACAACAAAACCAATCCTGCACTAAATTTAGAGAATTCTGCACATCTGGCGATGCTAATATCTCTGATGTGTGTCCAGATGTCTACTTAGAGAAGGTGGAAGTGTATTCAGCTTGTTTATGTACAGTATTTGCTAACTTCAATTTTGGCAATCTGTGTAATAGCTGGTTTTGTCAAAATGACATGGCTTTGTTTTCAGTTCCCCTCTTTTTTTAATATTCTTTCTTTTATGGAATTAAAAATATTGCGTGAGGCAAAGATTCTTTTATTGCATTTATTATAAATGAAAATTTAAATAATACAGTTTGCCTTTATGAATTCATGTATATGTTGGAAAATGCAAAGCTGACCCTTTTGAAGCCCATGTTTTTTCTGCTCCATTTATTTTGGGAGGAGTCCATACTCAGTTTTCATAATGATGAGAGGTACATGTAGTCACTGATGTGAGAAAGAAGGTTTTAAATCCAGTGGTGCTACTGTAAATTAACAGGAAAGTCATTAGCATCACTAGAGTTATGTTTAATTTCCAGCAAATCCGCAGAGACCAGCTGATCATTAGTACAGTAGTATTTACATAGCTGCTCTGGCCGTGGAAGTTCACAGCTAGGAAACGTCTTTGTTTTCTTCATGGTTTTGTGTTTTTTCTCCTTCTTGCATGCTCTTCTGAATTAGTACTGGCTGTTTCCTATCACCTAAAAAATTGCTTATCTCTTGCCCATTTAAGGTATATATTCCAAATATCCAGAGACATCTATCACTTGTACTGGGATCATTTAACCGAACTGCTTGTAGCATGTTCATAAATGTACGATAAATATACTAAATATGCAGGCACATGCAATATCCCCTTTTATAAAGAGCCTTTATTAGAGAAATGAAAGTGTCTTATGTGTTTTGCAATGGGATCTTCAGAGGAGACTATGGGAGCTGAGCTCCCATACCCTCAAAAGCTAGTCCTCAGGATTTGTGGTTAGGCTTAAATGTCTTTCGTCTCCAGATGAAGGACATTACATGTGTGCCTGAGGAACAAGTGATTAAGGCCCCATTAAAAACAGTGGGGTACCTATACTTTTATAGGTGCTTTTATAGAGGGGAATCAAGTTGCAGGCAGAGTACTTAGAAAGTTTCTTGAGCAGGGAGGAGGCAGGCTGTGAAATACTTGGTGAGGATGCTGAAGGGGCAACTCTGAGAAGAACCAGTTTATTGCTTCAGTTTGACATGTCCTGGTTTGAGTGCTGAAGAATATAAACTGGGTTTAATCGTACAGTAGCAGCTGGCTGTTATCACTAGAGGTGGCTTTATTTTCTCCAAATCTGTGCGTTTCCTTAGTCCATTGCCCATGGCAGGGGGGTTGGAACTAGATGATCCTTGTGGTCCCTTCCAACCCAAACCTTCCTATGATTACACTGACATTGGTAGCTTTTATGGATTTCTATGGGCAGCAAGTTCACATGGCTGATAAAAGGTGTTGCCATAGACTTCTCATTACATTTCTTGTTACATCCTATGGCTGTGGATTCATGAAATTAGACGTGTCATTGAAGAAAAAACTTAATTGACTGTGTCACCTATGGGAATTGGGGAAAAGCACATGTGACAGAGGTAGGGCTGAGGAGTGAGCATGTTTAATCCAGTCTGAAATACTCCTCTGATTGCTGGGAGCTGAGATAAACTCCAAGGTATACAAATGTCTTTACCAAATGACGCTTTGTTGGACAGTGCCACGAGGTGTCTTCTGTGAAGCTGAGTTCATTAATATTTCTCCTAGCAGCTGGGTTTTAGAGGCTGTTTTGGAATCCCTTTTGAGAACAGCATGGTCTCTCCAACCTGACATGGCTGACAGGCAGCTGTGAGCGCTCATTTGCAATGAGCCTGTAGGGAATAGGGCTCTGGAGTTGGAAAGAGAACCAAGATATCTGCCTCTGCTGTTCAAAGTGGTGTATAAAACTTCAGCAGGCCAATGCACAGCCTAAAAACCACCCTGGGCTCCTGTTGTGTCCTGCTCATTGGTGCTACAACAGCATGAGTGACAAGGTGTCAAGTGGAAGGACACGAGCGTGGACACACCACCTCTTTAAAAACCTTCAGAGGATGTTGTGGGCTTGGTATTTAGCCGGGGTTTTTAATTCCCCATGTGCATTGTGGAAGCCTGTTGCCATGAGTCATGGTCATTACTCTAAGGGCAGAATTGGAAAATTGCAGTGCGATCTGCAGATACAGAGACTGCAGCCAGGCTTCTTCCCTCAGTGGTGAGAGCTGGAAAAACAAGCCCATTAAACCTCAACCACTTCTGTTCCCTAAGGAAATGAAGGCTTCTTGGTAAGTCAACGGCAGAATATAACATGTATTGAGAAAACCTTAAGAGATTAGACAAGCTAAACTGTGGCTTACAGACTATCTTTAAAACAGAGAGACAAGAGGGGGGGGAAAAAAAGTCTGAACTTCCAGTTACCTCTTGTGTGAAATACAGCCAACTTAGCCAAGACAACAGTGAACTCTGTCTGCTCTCCCCCTGCTAAAAAATACAGGCTTGTCTCGGGGATGTCTCTCGACTGCAGCGAACATGCAGTCAGTTGCATCGGCAGGTAATTCAATCTCTCGGCTACGGCGAGCTCTTCCTTCCAAAGCACTTTAACTTTTACAGCTTAAGTGCTCTGAGGGTGTCAAAATAACCAGGGCTTTGCATTTCATGCTCTTGCCATATAAGGCTGAAGATCTGATTGTTAATCCCTCAAGGTGGCAGTAGCTTAATTAAAGCTATGTATTGGTGAGGAGTAATTATAATGTCTTTTGAGTGGCTAGTCCTAATTTACGCCTTGTACAGCCTGATATAGTCATCTATAATGTATCAAAGGCCCATGCTAGGTTTTAATGTAAAGCTGTGTAAGATGAATGAAGAGTACATGTGGCAGGTGCTCAGTACATGCATTTAGATTAAGACCTGCTCATTGAGGTGGTGATCAGATGAGTTATGTCAGGGAATTGTAACTGCTTCTGTGGATAAGGAAAAGGTTATTTCTAAGAGCTCATTTTAATGGCATAACTGGCATATAATTCAGATATCAAACCCTAAATGAGAAAGAAGAGCAGGAAGGGTGCAGGTGCTGAGCCATGTGGACAATACACATGCAAACGCAATAGATGTTCTAGGACAGAATTGCTGCTAAAAAGCTATTTGAGTAATGTTCTCTCTGATTAGCTTTAAATACCCAGTAGTGATATTTAACTACATCTAACGTGAGGTTAGGGTGTGATTTGCTCAGAAATGGGGGCTCAATCATAGTTCATTTGCTTTCTCTGTGTCTCTGTAGACCCGTGAATGTGCAGGTCAAATCTGTCAGAGCAAAGGTGGAAGCACAAGACTTGTCTTCCTCACACAGTTCTATTAGCAAGAGAATCATGTTTATCAAACTGGCAGAACTTCTGTGAAGAGATAGTTAGGGCTTGCTCTTTCAGCACTGCCACAAGATAATAAAATGTGCACCCATTGGTTTACTAACTCTCCAAAAATAGGTGAGATCTTTCTGTCTGTGCCATTTCTCCAACCAGGCTTGGACAAACACTGGCTCAGAGAGCTCAGTGAGCACTAACAGGCTATGCCCTTCTCCTGCGTGTATACGTACGGGTGATGGTGCATAAAGAGGATGAGGCAACGCTAAAGACAGGAGAGGTCTCACAGCAAGGATTCCTACAGGGAAGATAGGATGAAGAGGAATAAGAGCTGTGCATGTGTTATGAGCGATTGTTTGGATTTGTTCAGCATGTATTTTTGGTTTATGTCTTTATTCCACAAAGAGAACACAGTACAGCTTAGAAATACCGGGCTCTGGCACTCACCGCCCTCTGTGCAATGTTATGCCTCTGAACACAACTCAAAATGTCAAGATCATGCTGCTAGGTGTTCACAGGAGCTGCTTTTTCCAGAAAGTGTGGTTCGGTGGTGGTGTTTGTTGTTGTTGGGGTTTTTTTCCAGCAAGTGCAATATCGTGCTGTGAGGTTTTGCAGCCACACTTACTGCATTAACTGTTTTCACATCAATCCTTTCACTTGAAGGTCAGTCGAGATCACGGCCCCTGTTACGCCAAGTACGGCACGAGAAAAGGCAAAGTGGGGAAGGAGTGAGATGTAATTCAGCAGGGTGACTTTCAGCAGGGAAAACTGGAGCAAGGTAGTGCTGTAAGGATCCAACCTTTACATCTAACGTACACGACGGGATATGGTGCTGTTGTGGCTTAACCTGGCAGGCAGCTGAAACAACCACACAGCCGTTCGCTCGCTTCCCCCTCCCCACTGGGATGTGGGAGAGAAACAAAAAGAAAAAGGTAAAACTCATGGGTTGAGATACAGCTTAATAGGGCAGGAAAGGAAGAGAATAATAACAATGATAAAAAATATACAGAACAAGTGATGCACAGCACAACTGCCCACCACCCAGAGCCGATGCTCAGTTAGTTCCTGAGCTGTGATGTCTCTCAGCCCACCCCCCAGTTATATACAGACCATGAAGCCATATGGTATGGAATATACCTGTGTCCAGTTGGGGTCAGCTGTCCTGGCTCTGTCCCCTCCCAGCTTTTTGGTCCCATCTCCCCTCTACCTTCTTGTTGTCAGGCCAGTATGAGAAGTCAAGTCCTTGACTGCTTGGCAACAACTAAAAAATTAGCGTGTTACCAACATTTTCATCCTAAATCCAAAATACAGCACTATACCACCTACTAGGAAGAAAATTAACTCTATCCCAGCCAAAACCAGGACAGCTTCCATGCATTGCAGCAGCTTCTGGCTGGGGATGGAAACTCCAACAGAAGACACTGAGCACTCTCTAATAAGTTAATGTTATTGGGTGTATCTATGCGTGATGAGAAACGATGAAAATGCTACAGGGTCCCAGCACATTTCTCACCAGGCTTTCTTCACAATAGCAATATCTACTATATCTAATCTTGTGCACTCTATTAAATCTCACAAGCAAGACAAATGCCCCATGACAAGTGACTGATCCTCCGTGTCTTGCTCCGACCTCACAAAACAGAAGGTTCCCCTCAAACAAGGCTCCTGGAGGGGAACGGTGGAGCCGTTGTATTATTTCTTCCTGTTACGTGAAGACTTAGCGGGCCATGCAATAAAAGACATAACATTCAATTGACCTTTTGCTTATCTATAAACGTAAAATGAGCTACACAGACCCCAATTCACTGAGGAGCCATTTCTGAGAAATTTATTTCCTTTTACTAGCCATAAAAATAAATTGCTCCACAGAAAGAATAGGCACAAAAATAGCTCTACTAGCCTATAATAAGATTATTATGAAGGAGATGTTTTTCCCTGGGCAATCACAACCAGCCAACTTGTTATCA
Source organism: Psophia crepitans (assembly GCA_013399095.1). Taxonomy (NCBI): domain Eukaryota; kingdom Metazoa; phylum Chordata; class Aves; order Gruiformes; family Psophiidae; genus Psophia; species Psophia crepitans. The sequence continues at coordinate 389,925 of VWZZ01008421.1, read as the reverse complement.
AATTTTTATCTCATCAAATTGCTAGGCACAGATTAGTGTTCTGGGGAGATTTTGGATGTTACACCGGCCTTCTGTAACCTCCTACAGCCTGTGTACCCACACCAGGCTGGATTCAGGGATTGACTTCTGGTCTTTGAAGGATGGATTTTTTTATTTTTTTTTCTCTGCCCTACTTGTAAGCCAGATTTGAAGAGTCTTACACAAAGCATTCAAAGAAAAAAAAAAAAAGTAATTTTTACATGTCATATCAGTCTATTTGGACAAAGCCAGGGAAAACTGTTCTGAAAGGCAATGGGAGGATAAGGCAATAAGTCAGAGTTTATCCAGCCCATTTCTCTTTGTGGAGCCTAGGACAATGAGACTAGCTATTAATCTTGCTGCATTGTAACTGAAGAAGTTGGCTCACTCATTTCCATCTCTTCATTCTACTTTTCCAATGAAATTCATAGTGGAAAACACTCCTGAAGAAAAAATACCCCTCCTAAAAGAATAAACCCCAGCACATTGCCCCTCTGTGATTAGAAGACAGGAATTATCAGGGTGAAGTTTTCTGTACTTGACTATGTCCTGATGTGTCACCTACTGATGGAGGTGTCGAGCAGGAGCAGGCTGGTGAACCCTAGTCAGGGAAAGGGTTCTCTCTTTGGTGCTGTTATGTCCTGCTCTCCTTGCCGTTCTTTCCCATATTTTTTTTTTTTTTTTCAGGGGGGAGTGGGTTTGGTGGGGTTTTTTTTGTTTGTTTTTATCTGGTTAGGACAGAGGCTAGCTTGTTCCTCATAGTCTGTTTGCAGAGCATATGGCTCAAGGTGCGCAACATCAGCTGAAACTGCTCTGAAGGGTGTCCCAGCAGTTCATCACCTTTATCAGATTTAGTCTCAGGCCTTCCTACTGGAGAGGTTTGCAACCTAGGTACGCCTTGTTGCAGGAATATGTCCCTCTGACTAGCAAAGCGGGACGCAAGAATCGGGGAGGGGAGGTAGTGAGTGTGTTTGGATTGAGAGCCAACATGCTTTGAAGTAACTCTGTGTGCAGGGTCTCTTCTTGCTCATATCAAGACAGTGAAGCACTAAATGAAATAGTTGAGCTGAGAAGAGAGTTAGGATGGTGTCTGTAAAAACAATGCAATTTTTTTCTTCTCTGATCCTGTGCTTCAGCCATCAAAGCTGCTTTTTGGCAGGAGGTGCTGTTAGAGGGCAGAGGGGGTATTACCATTAATGCTTCCAGTCGGTATTTTAAATGTGTGTTTACTTTAGATCTGATCAGGCCATCATGAATATTTATTGGCTGCAAACATATCGGTGCTTAAATCGTTATGTACTGGTGATTAATTTATTATATTGTTAAGTTTCAAAATAGTGTCCTCTGTTTTCACATGGTACTGGTTAGAAACCAGTGGAATAGTAAAATATGCACTAAATGTGTATTTAGAACCATGATTTTAAGTGGTTTCCCTTGGTTCCTTAGTCCCTATATATCTATTTCAGGACAAATAGTGCAAACCTCAGTTCCTGTTGGCTGGTCCCTGAAACTACAGACTACCCATCATGTTGTGCCTGACAGTATTTGCAACCTCTGTGTGTGTGTATATAGATACGTGTAAAATTCAGATCCATTTTTAAAAGGACTGGATGTTCTCATTCTCTTCAGACAGGCCGTGCCATGGTTACGTTAGTGTGGACAGTGCGGGTGGGCAGGGTGTCCCCTGCATCCCCCATCCCTGGGGCAGGGGGGCAGGCCAGCGAGGCCTCAGCTCCTCCCCGCCTGTTCTGAGATGAGCTGCTCGGAAAGCCCCGTGATGGAGCCAGCAGGGACCTGGGTGCTCTGAAATTAGCCTTTGACAAACGATTTGGGAGCTGGCTGAGATTTTAACTGGTTTGACTACACCAGCTCCAACACAGATCTGGATGAGGGGCCCATATTTGGCAGGAAGGCTTTATAGTGGCATAGATTAACCTGGTAAGATGCTGAAGTAATTTTCCAATTAAGAATCTGGCTTGGCTTTGCATGAGTACAGCATGTCTGCATTTGGGATTTCTAATGGGAGTGTTCTTAATTTAGACTGAAGTTCACGCAGATTGATGTCTCTCCTGTTAACCACTTATTTTTACTGTTGCAGTGCCTAGAGTGCACACCACTCCAAAATTCGTGCTGAAGAAGCAAAGTCAGTCTTAAAATCAAAGATGAATAAAATAGGTCATCTCTTTTTTGCTGCTAGGCAGTGTCACCTCAGACCAGGTACTGAAGAGGGAATCGTGGCCAGCTGGTACTTTGCTCCGTGTTTGTGTAATTGTCCCTTGTTCAATCACATAATCACCTCCCATATACTTGGGATCAAAAAGGACTTCAAAATCCATTTGCACAAAGATCCTTTTGCTCAGCCCTGTCTTTATTGATGGATCTTAAAAGTGACACCGAGCTGTGCAAATGGACTGCGATAGACCGAGGATCCGGTCTGTAGTGCCCACAAATCCAGCTAGTTTCCTGGCTCCCCATCTCTCCCCCCCCCTCCTGCAGTAAATAACCTCTAAAACAAACACACATTTCTAAGCATTATCTCACTTCTGGGCAGCAGCCAGGGGATAAGATTAGCACCATTGTCATCAGAACGAGCATGGGCTGTCTCTTTGATGAATGATATTGGATCCTCAGGACTTTTTTTTTTTTTTTTAAATGTGCCTGTATATTTTTGGATGTTTATGGAATGTCCCCAGATAGCCTCAGGACGGGGCGGGGAGAAAAGGGAGAGGGGTGAAGACAGAGCGATAAGGTAGCTTTACTGTCAGCCAATTTTCTCCTGTCTTCGTCTTTGCAGGGAGGAAAAACTCCAAGGTGTGAAACATGGGTCCCTTGACCAGCCGGGTCCCTTGTGCCCTCTGTGCCAGGAGAAAGCCCAAAATACACAGAACAATTAACATCACTTGGCTCATCGCTCTCCTCACACACACCTTCCTTGTGAATTTTTCATCCTTATTGAGCTCGCTGGCTCTTTTAGGTACTAAAGACAATGTAATGGTTTCCAGTCTGTCAGGATTGAGGTTTTGAGCCCGAGCTGGGCAGCTGCTGGTGAGCTGCCATGTGAGTCTCTAGTCCCTGCACCCACTTATCTGCTTTTCTTGTTTTTTCTCCTCTATCTCTTTGTTTGGTTCTCATCTGTTCTCTCCAGGCTCTGCCACAGCCCCTGGGATAATTGCTGTTTCTTCTCTGTTCTGTGCTTTGTACACCACCTATTGCCGCTCCTCACAACGGGGAGATCTCAGATTTGAGAAAGCCAGTAATTCCATTCACATCTCTAAACACTTTCCCTTATAAATGTCAAAATGCCCTTTCAAAAGGGACTCAGGAGAATAAATTCTATTTTTGGGGGGATAACTTGGTGGGGTTTTTTGTTGGCTTTCCCCCCCACCCCCTTCCAGACTCTAATTCCAAAAGAAATAACTTTCTTAATTTGAAAAAAAAAAAAAAAAAAGTAATTTCTTGGAAATTATTTTAGTTGCATATTTCACTGCTCAACCCAACGTGATGTGAAGCAAAGACAAATGCTGTCACTAGAAACAGCATGAGATTGCTTTGTGTTCTTAACCCTCTGTACCCCTCAGCTTGAGCATCTGTGATGTCACCCACTGTGATTCATTAAAGAGATTATGAATTAAAATAGACATGCCTTTTATTACCTGAGCACCAGAAAACATCCTCATTGCTGTGCCCTGGTGGCAGCCTAAATTGATGAGCAGTGTGGTGTCCACATTTTACACACGTGCACACACCCTCCATCTGTGTCCACCTGATATCTTTTGTCTTGTGCTGGGAACAAGGATCCTGTTTTCTGTCTATGTTTGTGTAATGCCCGGTGCAATGTGGTGCTGCTCAGGGGACTAGGACTATAACACTCTAAAAAACCCCCAAAAATCCAAAATGAAATTTGAGGCGGTAACCTTTCCTCCACACGGTTCCTTCGGTTTCACCCCTGCACTAGGCTATATCATAGAAATTACTAATTCCCTACGCTTACAGGAGCTAGAATGAAAATCAACCTCCCTCTTATGAAACAATTTCCTCATAAAGCTCATAAGCGTTTTTTCTATTAAAGGGAGCTGTGTTTTTTTGAAAGGGGAGAAGATGGTTCCTTAAAGCGTTGAGGAGGAATGTGAAGCACACGGCAGTGCTGGGATCACTGCAGTCCTTCCCATTGTCTGACCATTCGCCTGGGTCTTTTCATTCTCTCTTTCCAATTTATTTCCTTACATAATAATGACCCAAAGGAGGGTCGGCACTTTGCAAGCACCATTTTGCTGAATTTTGATGAAGGATTTGAATCGCTCTGACAAATGGGAGCCTTCTGCATGGCTGGTTGTGGAGGCGGGGGTGCTGGGGGGGATGAGAAACCTTGCAGAAAGAGTACCTGGCCTGTGCTTTGTCCTGGAGGTCTTTATACCTCAGCAGACACATGCGTGAAGAATTTAGCAATATTAAGGTTGGATGATGGAGTGATGGAGGGGAGGACTACACGGAGCGGTAGCTTTCAGCAAAGGGCGGTTCAGATAATTTGAGCAATTACAAATTGATACTGTACTTCCTTACGTTCCTCCTTTCTCCCCTTTCCGTCTCCTTTGCTGTCACCTCCTTCCTCCTCTCATACCCAACTTGTTATGCACTTGGGCTGATGACAGTAGTTAGACTATAGTTGTAATATACTGTTTGTGCCTCCCAGTGCTTTTGAGAGGGCTGTGAAAAGCCATGGGGTAGTTTTAGCTTCTGATGAAGGTTGGTCAAACCCCAGGAGAGCTTGTGGTGGACTGGCAGTGGTGGCTCAAATCTGGTACCTCCTGATAACACCCCGAGATTCAGATTGTCTGACTCTAAGCTGCGTCTCGGACCTCTCAGACCACTTAGAACTCCCCTGGTTATAAAATACAGCAGGAAAAATGCTTATCTAAAAGTTAAAGGGATTAAAAGTGCTACTACAGAACCAATTAGTATTACCTTGTGTCTTTTTATCAGCTGAGTGAAATGCATCCTTCCTTTGTGCTGGAAATAAAGCTCACCTGGGAATCCTTATATAAAACAACATTGCCTGTTTCTGACCTTCCAGCACATGAACTTGTGTGTGTTTTCAGCAGGCTCTCAGCATGCTGGATGACTATCAGCATCCTGGGATATGTTTTAAATTAGTGCCCAAGGGGGGAATGGGATCGAGTTGTGTACCACATGCCCAAACCAGCTGAACTTTCTTCTTATGCTTTTTATTAAAGTTGTATATTATCAGGAGAGTGTGAAAGTCACATTAGAGAATGGAAATCATCTCCTCAGCACCCCAGCCTGTCAGGCTATTTTGCATAATAATTTACGGAAATGAAGTGGCCACTTCTAATACTCGGGGACAGGCTGGGAGAGCAAGAGCCTTCTGAGGATTTTATCACCAAACAGCCTGATGCAGCACATCTGGTTTGTTTTAAGCATCTCTGTGTATTGGGAAGAGAGCAGCAGGGGATGGGGAGGGAATGCTTTATTTGAAATCTTTTGCAATGTTTCTGAGTCAATTGTTTATAATGAGAACAACAGTCTTGGGAAAACTGCAACCAGGAGACGAAGCATCTGAGCACTGGAGCCAGTAATGTGGAAACTTCTGCTGGGTTTCTTCACCTGCGTTACTTCCCTGCTCTCTTCCCAAGGGCACATCCGTGTGGATGCTGCTGCCGAGATGGGCTTTACCTTTGCGAAATAGCTGAAGATGTCTGAAATCCAAATCAGACCCCTTTTCTCCAGTGCAGTCTCTTATTAAACATACATCAAAGTGCAAAATCCAGCTGTCTAAATCATTGCTAATTATACCATTATTTGCCTAGCGCTGGGGGGTCGCTTAGTAATTTGGTGTAGATGTGGTGAGCAGAAGATAGATGCAGGCTGTTTCTATGGTGCAGAAGTCAATGAAGCTCTGGGGATTTACAGCACCAGAGGCTTGGCCCAAGTCTTTTGAAACTGCAAGGCACAAGGTTCCTGTTTGTAGCTTGAATTACACACCTACCCTGGCACACGCTCAGGAAAAGGCATTATTTCAGTCACCACCCATATGTTTCTGGACCCTACATTGAACAACGAAGCAGTGGAGGAGAGCAAGGAGGGAGGTGACTGGATAGCAAAGTGTTCCCTGGGGCTGAGGTGCCATACTAGGTGGAGTCAGTATCGAAGGGAGATGAGCAGGTCTGCAGCACTGCGAGGAGTGCAGAGCAGAGGTCCTGAGATGGGGACTAACACCCCTGACCACTGGGCAAACCTTCTGGCTGGTTTTCCTCTCTGTGTCAACAGGCTCGTCAGAAAACTTTCAGAATTGTTTGTTTGGATTGTTTGGCTTTTTCCTTAAGAACACAGATTTAATACTGCTAAAAATCAAATAAAAGGCAAATTTGTTTTGCACATAATTAAATAACAAGCAGGGGAAGGTTCCCAACCAGACTAAATGCACTGGATTCTCCTTCAGTGCCCAAGGCAGCTCTGCTCTCACCGGCTGTTGCGCTTTTGCACAGCACAGCTTTGTAAACTGCTATTTTACATCAGAGATCTTAAGGAAAGAAATTAAACCTCAGAGCTAATTGGAATCAATACTTAATGTTTTTAGCTCTCAGAACTAATTATGAAATGATGTATCACTAGTTTGATGGTGAAGTATGGATGGATATCTCGGATTCTTCCTCTGGGGTGTCGTTCCTATTGACATACTAACTGGCCTCAATGTTTTCCTTTCCCTCCTACCTACCTTTCTGTGTTCTAATTCTCTTGCTTTAAATTCTACATCAAACGTTTGGTGCTTGATTATGAAAAAATAGTGGTAAATTAGAAAAACTGCAAGGCACAAGATACTCTATTTATTGGAAGGCATTGGGAGTCTTAAAATGGATCCTTGGAAAAGGTTTCATGTTATTGTCCTCTTCTGATTCAGCTGATCAAGCGTTTGTTTCATTTCCAGTCCAGGGAGGGAAGGAATATGTATCTTTACTTGGTTCTCACAGAAGCACCCAGGAGTGACTACGGTAATTAGGTGCCTTAAATTGCAGCTGAGGGCTCTCCTGGGGGGTGTCTGAAGTGCACAAGGAGGTCAGACCCTGAGTACCTGTTGATGTCCTGCTGATTTTTCTCAAATAACAGTTCTCCCTATACTGTGTAAAACTTGTAGTGTGCTAAAGGAGTTATGTGTTAGCCTGGCTGTGAGCACCTCCAGCTCGTGTTCCTAAGGTTCACCCCCACAGCCCCTACCATCAGCTGCCGATGACACTCTGGCTCCATACGCAGCAATACGCTCGTGATCACCACGACGTAAACTGGCTTGTAATGCACCTAAATATACCCATGTACTCAGTAGGGCTGACTCACACAGCACAAAATATTTCCACTAATAAACAGTAATACGCAAGTGCCAAGTGCTAGCAGCTGCCCTGGCTCATGGCAATGTGGATGGCCAGGCTGAGGACTAAGCCTCCGGTCATTGGAGGTGCCCTGGTGACGTGGAGGCAGTGAGCCTGATTTGGGTATGAGTAAAGGTAATCTGTTGGTGTTAACGCTGTATAGAAATTAGCACTTAAACACACTCTGGTAGTATGTTTACAACCACAGTTTTTGTTTGTGGTATCCAGGAGTCGTCGAAGGACGATTTCACAGTTGGAATAGCCATTTTATAAGTGTAGTAGGGAATTTAGGAAATGTTTTTTCATTTCCTCTTCACTCAGCTTCTTCCCAGAGAAACAGGCATGGACAGAGCCCTGTTTATGGTACCTGCATTAATAATCAAATCTGTGTGTAGGTGTAAGGACTGCAAGTAAACACATCTTAAAAGAAGATCTATCTTCCTTCCCTGAACTGGCACGCTCCCAAATGAACTCAATTGTAAAATTCCGTCATGCTGAATTCAGATTTTTTTATTTTTTTTTAATGTGTGAAAGCTGATGACCTCACAAGCGCTCTGCATGGAGTGAGGAGAGTGGTAAAACCTTCCAAGTATTTGATGGTGGTGTGAGCACTGTTATTAGCAAGATACAGTCAGTGGGAAAGGCACGCATGCAACTGACTCTTTGCGTGTGTGCTGATGTTCCTCACGCTGTCTGAAGAAGATTATAAATGAGTATGAAGAGAAACATTTTTCTGTATCTGTTCCCAAATTTTCTTTCTGCAGTTGACAGCCCTTGTGCACGGCCAGTTCTGTTTTCTGTCTCTGCAGTCCTGCTGCTCTCTTGGATGGCTGCATGAGCATTTTTTTACACAAGACCCTGAGAAACAGGAATAAAACTTAAGGGAGAGCAAGCAGTAAGGTGCTTCCTGTAGTATACATGTTTGGATAATACTATGACCCAGGGCAACATCATTTTTTTTTCAGTCAATACAGTAGAAGCACAGGAAAAGCTGGAAGCAAATATGACCAATCCTGGTCTATCTGGAATTTGATAGCAATTCTTGCTGTGAATTGAGTCACTTAGTGGTTGACTCTAAGACTATACTTTAGAGAAGGGTTCAGCAAAGTACTGTGTTTTTCTCTTGTGGCACTCTCTAATTGCTGTTCTGAAGCTTTCTTGGTTATGTGAGCTCTGTGGCTGAGTGAGGTCTTTAGGTGACTCTCTTGGCAGTGCTGGGAGTGAGCAATGACTGGACCTAGCACTTGATATTTCAACACATGCTTTCTTCCTTGAACTGGCTGAAAAACTTACAACTTTTTTTTTTCATAGAAAATTTACATTTCTCATTGAAAAAAAAAGACCTCTAAAATTTCCATTTTTGAACCCTGTGAAAAAGGGCTTACATCTGAATACTGTTGGATGAAAACCAAATCAAACCCCACCCTTTATTTTCCCTATCAATATTAAAAAGAGATTAAAAAAAAGTCATTCTGAGATAAATTTATAATAATGTGCTTTCTGGAGAGAAAATAGAATAGATGGAAGACTTTCAGCCTAATTTAGTAACCACCACTCAAGATACAACTTGGAAAGAACTTTGTAAAGCTGGAAAGTAATTCTAATACATTTGTGACTGGGGAAGCATATGATTCTCTTTTGTGCCTTGATTAATATTCTCTATTATATTAGGCAGCTTAAAAATTGAAGGAATACTTTATCAGTGTTGTTCTGCCATTCCTTTAATGCAAACCAACATCTTTCTGTAAAATGAAAAAGTAGATTGTCCAGGGAAGGACTCTGGACTTTTTCTGACCTGTCTGATGCAAAGCAGGATCTGGTAATCCTCCTCTGTGCAATCAGATGTGTGTCCACACAGTTAAACCTGAGGCAACACGCATCTACGATAAAAGACATATTTCTGTGGGTAAATGTAAAACATTTCTCTGTGTTTTATTCCTTTCTGCAAGAGTTGTGAAGTAGGGGGTGATTTTGTGTAAGCGTCTTGGACAAAGCAAATGAAAAGAAGAACAAACAAAGAGAAGGAGACGAGGGAATTCATGAGGGAGTTTGCTTGCAGCCTGAGAAAACTGCTAGCACAGGTCTAAGAGCTGAAATAAGGTTTAGCATAAGAGAAGGCTGTGTCTCAATCGTATCCAAGCCCCCCAGGAGACTCAAAGGTACAGGAATCTGCACATGGGTCTCTACATCTGGAAGAGAACATGGGGCTGATGAATTATTCATGGATTATCTACTTGTGCTCAGGAATTTCTCTTTATTCATACTTCAGGAGCACAAAAAAAGGGGAAAAACTTGTATCACACCTGCCTTTTAATTTAGAAAGGGATTACTTGTAGTGCTGTGGGCAAAGTCATCTGGACACAATGGCAGGGTTTGGAGGATGGGGTCTTGAAGCCATGGCAGGCTGTAAGACTGCAATTTCATTCCATTTTTCAGGCAATCTGAAAGAGGGCAGAGAAAATCTGTGGGATAAAGACAGCTGTCTAGCAAATGAAAACAGCCAAAACAATTTTTCAAATCTGTTAAAATGACATGCAGCTTCATCAAGTCCATAAAGAGCTGAAAAAGTGTTCTGAAAGATACATTTCCAGAGCTCTCCAGGCATCGCCAGTCCCTTTGCTTTAATTTGGGGCTGAATTAATCTTAGTCTTCCACACTGATAAGTGTGAAAAGTCCTCTGAGAAATCAATTCATCATTTTCTATCCTGGCAACGTCTTAATGTAGATGAGAGGGGAAGATTTGTGCTGCCTGAAACAGAGTTGGCTGTAGGGGAAGAGGGCTAGGATTTTTTTTTCCATATTCTTGCTAAAATAATCCCCAATGTAATGGACTTTTTTTGCAAAAACTCTCTCTACCCTTCCCAACTGATAGCTATGCCGTGGAACCAAGCTCATCTGTGGCAGAGCTGTAATTTAGTATTATACAAGGCCATAATGATTTAACATATTACTCGGGAATTGAGGGCCAAAAAGTCCTACATGGCATGATGAAATGGCCCTTCCAGAACAATGACGAATTTTGTAATCTCATTTCTGCTTTCCAGTTTGTGGCCAGTTATGTCTCCTGTGTTCTCATACCAGCTTTGTCTGTTAGCTTAATAGCCCTTCTCCTTTGCCAGTCCTTCTCCCCTACTCCCCTCTCTCCTATACTGTGTTAAGAGAAAGCAATCCTGTTACTTAATCTACACAGCGACATAAGCTTTTCAGTTTTCTGTTTCTTCACAATCAGAGAGAATTGTGCTTTACCTTCAAAAGGTATGGAACGGTGGTTCAGCCTAGAAAAGCTTTTCCAAATGAACCAAGACTTGTATAAACAAGTCATAGTTTACGGGCTGGCAGAACTGGGCTGCAGATATGCTCGTTGTGTTTTTCCAAGGCATATTGATTGTTCACGTGGTTAGAAATACCAGCTTTCCCTTCTGTTTTATACAGCTTCTGGGCTCGTTCAAGGGCGTGATACAAACTATTTTTAGCTGAAACCAGTCACACTGGGTTAGAACAAACTAATAGGTTAAATGTTCATTTCTGGTTAACAGCTAGGGAAAAGTGTAGGAATTGAAGCCTTCCTGGGGCAGAATTTGTACCTTGTGGTGATGCTTCCTTTGGACTGTCTACTCACTTGCTGAGTCCTTGTAAAACATGATGTAGGAATAGTTTTCCTGTTTAGCTAGACAATGTATGACACCGGCAGGCTCTTCAAGGACTCTATGGCTCACGTTACCTCCCTCATACCGCTTTTAGCACGTGTCTATGTTAATGTTGTCATCCCTTTTATAACTCCATGCATCATTGTGTAAAAGGTAGATCTGTGAGAGACTGTTTACACTGTGGACATAACCTAGCTGTGTAGGCTCATGCTTGGGCAAGCATATACACCCATGTTTATTCAAGCTCTGCCTGTCTTTGAAGAAGATATGTTTGGAGGGAAGTGATCTCATCTAAAACAGACTTTGAGCAGTCTAAGGTCTGTTCCAAATGCCATAAATGACCTGCAATGTCAAGTAGAGGGATGCTTTTCTGGTTGGTTGGACATTACCTGGCCCTGTGGGTCTCCTTGTCTTAGGACAGTCAAGTTGTAATGGACATTCATGATCGTAAGAGAAACAGCAGTGCTTCCTTCTGATGGGGAGGCTACCAAACTGATGGGTATTTCTGAACTGGGGAAATCAGCTTTGGGCTGGGGGTTGTCTGGGAAAGTCACATCCATGTAGTATAGTCCCTAAAGTCTTGTGGATCCAGTGGGCAACCAAGGGGAAGGAGGAAGGATGGCAGATGTTCACTCTTACATTGCAGCACAAAACATCCTGGGCTTTTCTAAATTAACTGGCGACGGCTGATTGGCCTCAGCCAATGACAAAGTGCAGATTGGATTTTCTATGAGTTTCTGATCACAGCACAGATCAAAAGCACCATTCCATGCCAGTGCTCTCAGTATAAGTGACACTTTAAAAGGTCATGGCTGTGGAGTTTGTCTTCATTTCAATTTATCAGTCTTGTAAAATTGTTGTATTCTTGCCTTCTCCCTGCTAGTCAGCCTATAGATTTGTTATTCCTTTTATTTCTTTTCTTCTTCGTCAATCAACTCCTAATAAGGCATTGAAGAATTCCAGAGCAGGTGAATGAAAAATAGCCATTCTTGGTTATGTTTAAACTCTGTATTTTCCATCTTTACTGTCTACCTTGGTTAGGGGGAAAATCCTTGAGCTGGTGCATTGAGACTTGCATTTTATTTTTTTTTTAGTACTCATAACAGCTTTCTAATCTTTCTGGTAGAGACTAGAGGTTCAGGCTAGAAGCAGAAGTAGAGTGTTTCTAGAGTCAGGACTGGGAATTAGACTTTATTTATTCTTATATACAGAAAGGCAGAGGAAAAATGCCTTGGTTCCTCGCGCCTGGAGTTGTCACTTGCTTTGAAGGGGAGTCCTGCCTGCAGGAATCCTCCCCAGGCTTTAGCTGAAACACCAGCTACTGCTGGAAAAGGAGGACATTCGACTTCAGGAGGTGCATCATTAATGCATATAAGTTATTTTGCTGTTTGGAAGGGCAAGGAAAAGACACAGCTTAAGGAAGGATCAGTTTATTTTGTGTTCTGGCAGTGTTGGCTGAGTGAGGGTTATTGACTTCACTGTGGCTTTTCCTGGCAGGGGAGCAGAAGGTGGGCTTGTTGCTGGAGATGCAGGTCATGTTTCTTCCTGGGCACTTTCCATCTCTGAACCTCCTTTCCTGTGAACTACGCTCTCACTGACGTTGCTTCAGGGCTGTAAGTAAGGTGGTGCACAAAGCTTTGTGAAAGGGCTCAGTAACGGCATCTTCCAAAGCCTCCTGAACACAAGGGATGGAGCAAGGGCTGTCGGAGGATGTGCGAGCCTCTGAGAACTGCATCTGTGAAGAGAATGAATCTCTGCACTGCCTGGATCCCTGAGGCTCTGGGTCAGTGTAAATCCACAAGGAGAACGGGGAAGTGTTTTTACCTTACTAATCCCTGTCTTTGGTACGCCACACAAATATTATTTGCTGTGGTTGTGAACAAGGAGCTTGAACGACATCCTAAGGAGCAATGCTGGATGCCTAATAAGGTGCCTTTCTACTTCTCACTCCTTGTGCTTCAAGTGATAAAAATAACAGAATGGAAAATTAATAAACAACACAGGGAAAGAGGGCAGAAAGATCACATTTCAAGGAGACCTGAGTGTGGCTGACGTTTCTGTCCCTGTTGCCTATGCATATTTGTGCCGTGCAGAGAAACACGTTGGTCAGCACGAGCCAGTGCAAAGTAATCTCAAGCCAAAGGCTGAATTAAACTATAATGTCTTTGCTCTCAGGAGCCCTAAATAATGTCAATATCCCAGATCCCAGGAGAAGCACTAAGGAAAGTTGTACAGAGAAGCCAAAATTTCTCTCATGTCAGTCGGGCTAATTAAAGGTTCAGCTGTCAGCGGCGTTGAGCTGGGTTCAGCAGGCAAAGGGCTTTCATCCCCAACTGTAAAGCACTGAATGACCAAAGCACCAGAGGAAGTATAAGTGTTTTGGGGGATCAATGCCATGGTTTCTTTCTTCCAGGTTTAAAGGTAGGGATAACATATGGGAAGACATACTGTGTGAGCCTTTGACTTCATGAAGGACAGATGAGAATAGAATAGAATAGAATCATTAAGGTTGGAAGAGACCTCAGCAGGGAGGCAGTACCTGCCATGATGTCTTTCTGATGAGAGCTAGGAAGGACCATCATAACATTTGAGAGACCTCAAAAGGGGTCAGATTCAGTGTTTGAAGAAAGGATCAGAAGACTTTTACCCATCCCTTGAATTTCTAAATGCGCTGGACCAGATGATTAACTGGAACAGATCTTGCCCATTATTTTTAATAGTAAACTAAAAAAGCATAAAGACAAGAAAATATTATTGATTTTTTGTTGTAGCAAGCCATGCAGAAAGTGTCAAACACTGCAGCATTTGAAAAGGAAAAAGCAAATTAGCAGCTGCTTTTCTGCACATGCTCGATCAGTCCTGCAGAGCGAGCAACACTGGGGATATGTACTTCTATATCGACAAACTTTTTACTCTTAACCTGGGGAACTACAGGTCTGGATATGTACTTCACCTGTTTGTAGAGCTCTAATCCACCCCTCCTTACTTAGTCCTAGTGAAACATCCATTTCCTGTGCGTGGCTGAGGGCTGGAAGAGGTGTAAAGAAGGCTGTGTTTAGTGTTCTGCTGGGGTTTTTTTGTTGTTGTTTTTTTTTTCTTTTCTCTTCTTTTCTTTTTTTTTTCCCAGTCAGTTCTGCAGATGATGTATTTGTGCAAGATTTGGCTGGTGTTTATGTGAAGATGGAAGGTAAAGCCTGTAGTCAATGGCTATATCTTCGAGAACTGAAGTGACTCCTGTGTTGACTTGTTGTTTGCTGTTTAGAGGGGATAAAGCACACTTCAGGGACAGGATTTCACACTGAGGGAAATCTGCTGCAAAGGTTCGGCTGTCAATAGCATCAAGCTGAGCTGAGCGTGTGAGAGGCTTTTGTCTCCTAATGCAGAGACCTCAAAAAACTCCCCTGTGCACTGGCAAGGGTTTTGTTTTTGGTTTTTTCCCCCCATCCATCTTCTTTTTCCTTGCCAGATTTCATTAGTCATTGAGGAATCACTGAAGCTTGATAGTTTGGATTGATCTGAACCCCTTCCTGAGAGATTAGTGGGAGTGTTCACAAGTAGTGCTCCCAGGTCAACGTTTTGGGTGCTGCACAGTGATTTGACTTAATGGTCCAAACTCTGCAGCTATTAATTAATGAGGAGATTGTGCCAGGAAGACTGGATGATAAAAAGCTTGTTGGTGAGCAGCAATCCCGCAAAAGTATTTTATTTGTTTCTTTATTTATTTATGTTCCTGGAGTGATACACTTTTTCATAGCAAGACCTGGCTTACTCATTTTAGCTGGGGAGGAAAGCAGGGTTGGGATTGAAAATATCCTGATGGAGCTGAAGGGGAGGCAGCTGGTCTGATTCCTAGGTCCCATCCTACCCCAGAATCAGCCTGTGCTTTGAGAGGGGAGACCAGGGAGTTAAAACTGCAGGGATCTGATGTAGAGAAAGGGTATTATTCATTTGGTCACATGCTTGAGAATGTGGCACTGATCTCAGCTGGGGAAAAAAAGAGAGAAAATAAAAAGAAAAAAAGTGTAAATATGTGGGCAAGGGGGAAATTGATCTGCGGTATGAGTATTTTTAGGAGATATTCTGTATGTTAGGGCCTTCTCGGATTTTGCTTCTTAATGTCTGCTTTACCAAAGAGGATAGCATCCTGCAAAGCTGAATTGCAGGAAAGCGACACTTCTCCTCGCTGCCAGACTATTATCACAGAAGATGTTAAAAAAGAAACCACTGATTCATCTGCAGTGACTGCCAGGAACTCAGGCAAGCCTCACAAATCATGCTGCTGGGCAGACTGCACTTCCAAAAGCAGCTATTAGAAGTGTCGGCTGTTTTCTTGCTTTCTGAGTTAAGAATCGATTGGGAAATGGCAAGGAATATTCAGTGCTTTCAGAAGTTGCTTTCTGACTAATTTCTTTCTGAATCCAGCTGTCTCCCTGGAGTCTTTCTTTTCAACCTACAACGTATATTTATTTTTATAATCTGCTTTTCACCTGAAAAGAATAATAATCCCCATTTACTTTAAGCCTGGCTGAACACGCACTGGATTCAGAAATTAATTTCTCCCTGCTCTTAGCAGTTTAGGCTCTGAAGGATAGATCCTCAGCTGCTATAAATTGTTTAGCTTCATTGAAGGGTATTGCCCTGTGTCTTTAACCTCTGGAAGCAAATCTCAGCTTAGAGACCATATGAAAATTGATTTTGCTTGTCATGTAATTATCTTCATTTGGGTAAACGGTGTAACCGGTGCACTGCCGACTCAGTCCTGAGAGTGCACCCAGTGACAGAGTAAGCCCCTGCCCGTGAAATGATTTAGACCCGAGGTGAGGGTGCTTAGCATCCTCCTGGGAAATACCTCGTACCTCAACGAGCAGGCTCAGATCTGGCACCGTGTCAGTTTTGCGAGACTCAGACCTTCAAATCTCACACCTCCACCCTGCAAAACTCAGGAGATCAAATTAAAAGTTCTGAGATGATTAAAATTAACACATGGATTGGCTTGCAGTTCACCTCCTGGCTTTGAGGTCTGGAGGGATGTTCTGATCACAAGTGAAAACAATTTTTAATTTACTAGTTCAGGTTGTTACCTAGACCCTCATCTCCATCAAACTGTGTAAGGCAGCAAGAGCCCTTTCCAGGATTTAGCCCTGTGTCTGGTGGATTTGGAGGGGAACAGTCCCCAGACCGTGGGTTGGGACTGAGCTACTTCCGCAGGTCTACGCAGCAGGGAGTGTACTGAGCCCACTCCAGGGTATTTGCTCCAGACAAAGCTGTAATCCGCGAGGCTGATATAAGCACTCCAAACCTTTGCAATTGGAAACATCTCCTTTGCTGAAGGTAGAACCTCTTCCTTGGCCTACGGCCTCTTGAGAGCTGTGAAGGACGAAGGTCACTAAAATTAGATTTGAAGGCCATTTAATAGTCCAAGATTGAGAGAAATAAAGGAAGTGTAAAGGATATTCTAATAGTTAAGGTTTTTTCTGTTTTTTAGCTTGTCAGGCAGCAGCAAACATATGGAACGGGGCTCAGAGCTCTCAACGCTGCTTTCCTAAGCTGCGAAATCATAAAAACTGCATTGGAGAGGACTTTGCAAGGTTATTTGCTCCATCCCTCTGGTTCCAGGCAGCATGTCAAACCTGCCATTAAAAATTGCCGATGATGATGACTCCATACCCTCTTCTGGCAATTTATTTTAGTGTTTTAACTAGCCTTGCAGATCACATATTCACCCTGGTCTTAAATCACAGTGCTGTCGGTGGTGGACCCTTAGGAAGCATTTGGTGCAGCAGGGGAGAGCACCAAATAGTCTGGCATGTTATTGCAAAATATTGCGGTCTATGTGTGTCAGACCCTTATAAGCTGGCATCTCTGCCTACAGCTGCCAGCTATGGAGTTAAGGAGCTGGCCTCGTCTGCCCAGCATATTGCAGGATAATTTATTAATATCTAATGGACTCTCTTGTTTCCGTCTGTCTCTTGTGAAAACCAGAGGGTATTTCTTTCCCTTCCCCCACCTCCTATTCTCTTTCTAAAATACTAAAGCATCTGGCTGCCTCCAAGCAAGGACAAGCTACAGACACCTGGGTGTTCCCCCCCTCGGCCCCCGAGATCTGCAGCTGTGTGACAGACCCGTTCCGGAGGCTGTGAATGGCACCTTCTCCCCATGGCTGTCGTTCGATCAGAAACAGCCCCCGACTCTCGCTGCTTGATTTAAAGAGACCTTACTCTGGGGCTGACCTGATTACCTCATGATGAAATGATGTGGGGCCATGACACCGAGGCATGATGTCATAGGCCTTGACGTGTCACCAGAAGAAATACAAGCTTCCTGGTGCTGGAACCTTATTACAAGGTGATTTTTGTTCCCCTATACACTGATTTAAGGGTAGGTAGCACTCTTATCCCATTCCTCCCTCCCACTGGGACCACCACCACCACCACTAATTCTACTGGGCATCTCGATGGTACGCCACAGCGCCATACCCACACGGGGCGGGACGTCAGGATGTGCCCGAAATGTAGGTGCTGGCCATGGCGCCCCAGATCTGTGCACAATCCCCTGCTTGTCCAGCAGCACAGCGCTGCTCCCAGACGCCTAATTAGATTGAAGCCTGAAGTCTCTGGATATCATCCCATACCTTTATTTGAAATGATTTATCATGCCGTCTGATACAATCCCTGCAGATAGCTGTTACGAGGGCTTGTTTAACATGCTGTACACACCCCTGTCCAGTGCAGAAAATGTTCTTGGCAACACAAAAACTGAAATCTTGGAAACCATCCCTGAGAGTTTTTTCCTGCCTTTCCCTGCACACTAGCCCTTCTTTCAACTGAGAGCAGTCTGCAAAGCCTTTGTCCCCCTGGATGGACACATCAATACACGTCAACCTGAATATTGACTTCTGATGGTTTTAAGAGTTTTTATTATTGTCTTTTTAAAAAAAATATGTTGAATTGGAAATTGATGAAGTACTTTCCAAAATCCCCAGGCCATTGGCAGACAAGAGCAGCTGGCAGTTGGACCCAGTGAGAGGCTTGCAGACAGGTTGGCTTCCAGAGCTGCTCCTGTGAGCACAGACATGCTGGGGTGGTCATGGTGGTGCTGCCCCTTGTCCAGGCACAAGCTCCCAGCTTGGGCATCTCTCTGCTTGGATAGATTTGTTGAGAAATATTCCCCTTTCCTTGTTTTCAAACCAGTGATGTAACAGCAAGCAAAGGTCTCTGGAAATGATGCTATGATGCTTTTATCTCTCTTACCTGCATCCCTGATGATGTGCTTGCTGTGGTCCTTCGTAGTCAGGACATGAATCTGGCTCCCTTATGGTTCACTTTAAAATCCTCTGGAGTGCAGGATTCAAGCTACAAGGCAAAGAGAGAGCAGGTTCACCTGGAGACACAAAAATCATCTCTGATGCATAAAATACCTTGCTGGAAGTTAAACTTCCTATACCTTTACCTAGCGAGCAGAGTAAGTTTTGCTACTGATTTCACTGGAAAAATTGGGATCTGAAATGAAAGGTGACAGAATATGTTGCCTAGGTCTATTACTGTCTGTTTGCTTGAGCCGGCAGATAATTCATGGCAAGTAGTTTATATAGCACTTTTACTTATCCTGCCCTTTATCTCATCTGTGGTCAATTTGTTGGAAATCTTTCTAATTAGAGTTGTCTTTGCCAATCACGTGGTTTATTTCTATTAGCTCATTGGCTAAATGTAGCTCTTGTAAGCCGTTAATGGTGTATCACTCTTACGAGAACAGGGAGAATAACTCCTTTCAACTGGAAATAATTTTTGCATTATTGAAGAAAAACGGAAGTCAGATAAAAAAGAGATTATTTTTTTTAGCAAAACAATGTTTTGTTTTGTTTCTTTAATTTCTGAGGCTACAAAAGATCAGCTGCTTAAAACTGAAGTAAATGCAAACCTAAGTGCAGCTCAAAGCCGGATGTATTTTATTCTCTAAATGTGAAACACGAACCACTGTTATTTCTCAGCCCTGCTCCCCCTGTTTTTCTACCAAAACAATTTCACATTAATCAGCCCAAACTTGTGAAGTGTTTTGGGTGACATGTATCAGGAAAGAAAAAAAAGGTCTAGTCTATGAAATATTTCCTAGCTCTACACATGATGAATTTGAAAACCATTTTCCTGCAGGGGCAGCAATATCAGCCTTAAATGCCTTTGTTCCTGCCGGTGCACTCATTTGCTGGAGTAGTCGCAGGAAAGGAAATACAAAAGAGAGGTGAACAAAGGGAAAGTGGTTGAAAGATCGGAGTGAATTGTAATATCCCAGATGGCAAATGGAGGGCAGGAGAGAAAAGGCAGGTAGGAGTGCCACCAAGCTAACGCGTGAATCTGTTCGCCCCTGCCCTGGGCTGGGGAAGAAGCTGCTTTTGACATTTCTTCTCCCTGGTAAAACCAGCTGATGCGTTGTGGGTGGGTAAATGAGAAATATAACAGTACCTCCCTGTTCTGTTGGATATCCTGGGGAACGCCGGCTCAGAGGTATGAGCTTAGAGCAAGTCCTGCAAAGATTTACCGCAGGCCCGTGTTTGGAGAGCAGCAGGCTTGGGTTCTGCGTGCTAACGCACGTCCTTGCCCGCTGGCTCTGGGTTCGCCTGCAGCTTCCAGCTCACCAGAGTCCGAGTGTGGCTGCTACAGGGCTAAGCTTCAAAATCACTGTGAAGAGAAGCCCTGCTGAAGTCAGCTGGGGATCTGCCTGCTCCGATTATCCGTGTAATCCCTGCAACGTGAGGTTAGCGTTCAGACCTCGAGAAAAAATTGGGCGAGGGCTTTGTTTATACTGATTTCCCTGTTGATTGACTCTTCTCTATCAAAATATCCTCCAGCAGGTAACTTTGAACCAGATGTTCTCCTCTTCGTTCCTGCCACGCTAAATAATTTCACCTCTGAGGGAGTTTTGCCTCAGCAAAGCTTGCAGGGCACCAACATGGCCCGACCGAATTGCAATTATGCAGACACGCCTGCTAGGAAGGAAAGCTGAGTATTTTCCTAACTGCAGCATCCTCCTGCCACCTGGTCCCGCTGCTCCAGACAAAAGCTTCTGACAGGCATGGCTGTGCTTTTCATTCTGGGAACCGAGCGTTTTCCCCTTTCCTTCCCCCTCCCCTCCTTGCCTTCATTTCTTTTTTCTGCTGAACGTCAGAGTGTATTGAAGAAGCAGCATTTTATTTATTTATTTATTTTTATGCTCTTTGGCATAAATACTGTGCAGGGCACAGACAGCGCAGGCTAAATCGATACTGGAGCGATTGGGCGGCGGGGCCATTCACGCCTTGAATTTAATTTTGCAAATTGATCTATGGAGCTGAAGACAGGTTGCAAAAGACAAACAGCCCTCTGTGCTCTGCTCTGCCATTCCCTGGCCCTCAGAGCAAGAAGGAAACCAAACTTACCGTGAGGATGTTGGCTAGTTTCAGGCCCCGCATAAGTAACAGCGTTAGAAAAGCTAAAGACATGAAATTCAGACTCACTTGGGAGGGAGCCAGGGCTGGGTTTGGATTTGGGTTCTGGCTAGCCACAAATCTCAGCCCGAGATTCAAGCCTCTGGTAGATTTGACCGTGTTTTGTATTTTTTGTCTGTTAGGACACAAGGAGTCACATTCATCCACGCTATTTTAGTTTTTTTAAAACCTGTTAAAACTCCAGGGGTTCTCTTTGACACTTTTCCTTCTCCAGTAAGCTGACTGTGGGGCAATCCAATGCAGTACAACCATCTGTGCCAGCAGGGAATGCAACCCCATAGCTGGACCTGCTTCTTAGTTATGGGAAAGAGAGAGGAGGAATCATATGTGTGGAGACTAATCCAGTTCCTATCTGTGACAGTGGGAATCTTCAGCCTTGGTCTGTACAACAGGCTCTGGCTGCAAGTACTCACCCCAAAGGAGAGCTGCGTTTGGAGCCTTATCTAAGTTCTTCAGTCACATTGTGCCTTCAAAAAGGGGTGAAAAAAATTAAAAATCTTTGCCATGCAGGCTTCCTACTGAGATTTCTCACAGCCCTTCCTCCAGAGCTGCCGAGGCATGGGGGACGCTCCCTGCTACTTGCTGTGGCTACTGCTGGTGCCAGCTGGAGCGTCAAGGACAAAAGAGCATGAAAATGAATAAATGGGATTTGGGGGGTAGCGTGGCTGGTGGGTTTTGTTTTACATATGTGCATGCAGGGAATGTCTGAATTGTTAAGCAACCTCTAAAAAACTTTACTTAGGAGGTTTGAGAAATAGGATGGTGCTCTCTTCTCTATACATTTTTTTTTCATTTTTAATCTGTTTTCTACCAAACACAGCCCAGAATCAAATCTGATAACATCATTTCAAAATGCAGGGACATTCTTGGAGCTTAGTCCAAACTTCATACATCTCTGTGTTTCTCATAAAATGTTGTCAGACTTACTCCTTTAGGACCAGGACCACTGTGAGCCCTTCTCTTCTTCCCATTGTGCCAGTTTTATTTTTTTCTTCTTCCAAGTAATTAATAACCTTTCAAATACTCATTGCACTGTTTAATCCATCACTAGAAAGAGTAGCAACGTGGTCTGAATTTTCTCATGCCTGACTGTTCTCCTAAATCTAGCAGAGGCATAGA
Organism: Psophia crepitans; assembly: GCA_013399095.1. Taxonomy (NCBI): domain Eukaryota; kingdom Metazoa; phylum Chordata; class Aves; order Gruiformes; family Psophiidae; genus Psophia; species Psophia crepitans. Next base: position 368,284 of record VWZZ01008421.1, on the reverse strand, counting down.
ATGGCATTATTCCTTATTTCTTGCAGCGTTCAATGCTACTTTCTAGATTTTCCTTTGAGTGATGTTCCCCAGCAATCGTGGCACTGAGCAAATGCCTGCTGCAGCGTTTAGCAGGCTGTAGCTAGAGCAGTAGTTTTACCTTCTTCATGCCAACTCTTTCCAAATGTTTACTTGCTTCCCTACTACATGGCTGGCACTTTGCATTAGGTGAGAAGTCATGATTTTATTTTTCTACTTGGCAGTTGCTGTCACTACCCCGTGAGCATGATATACACACATCATCTCTGACTTAACACACAGCCTTGCCATGACTTTCAAGCTAATTTCCTCAAACTGTTGTCCTTGACTGGGATGAAGCAGCTAAAACAGGAGAATACTAAGTATTTTGGGTTGCGCCTTTTACTTCTCTAATTTATGCGCATGGGGCAGAAGGAAACACAATAGGAATAGGAATTTTTTTTCCCCTCCCGCAGTGATAAGTATTGACAGAGCTGCATGTGAAGAGGCTTTTTCTTGAGCTGGGCTTACCCACAGCTCACTTCCTTATGCTTTCCATCTTACACTTTATCTCCACTGGTTTCAAGCTTCTGAATTCAGGGGAAAAAAGCCATATCCCAGAAATACTCATTTCCTCACTATGGGTTTACATGTACCAGCATTAAATTTGTTGTGTCAGCAGACATTTTTGCAGGACTGGTCATTGTAGGCGTCGCTTTGGGAAAGTGCAGCACGCTCTCAGATGCCTGCCCAGTGCACAGCTCTTGGTCTGAAAAGGTGAAAAGCCAAACCCTGCGTGTGTCACTCACCACCAATTTTTGTCTGAAAGTGCCTAACGCAGAGTTTTCCTGTTACAGCACTAAGAAAACAGTAGGTGAAACTGTAAAATGGAGTAAACGATGTAGCAAAGCTAGCAGCCCCTCGTTCCTGGGCATGACTTGGATACACAGCTAACGGCACCGCTCCTCACCCTCCTGCTCTGGGCACAGCCGCCCTGTGCACCAGTGGGTCTGGGAGCTCTGCCTTTTTAAGACACAGATGCAGCAGCCTGCACAAAATCCATCCTGAACTGCCCTCTGGTCAAGCCTACGCCCCCACGGCCAGGAGCAGCTTTGTAACGGTTGCATAAACCGAAATGAGTCACAAGCTGTAAAAATAACGTCGTGGTGGTGGTGAACTTGACAGTCTGCCCATCACAACATCTCCTGGTGCCAATCAGATAGGTTTCACACCTTGTGGGTCCTCGTCCTGTATTGTTTCTGCCATCATTTCATCGACACTGAAAGGGCAGAAAAGCATGAACAAACCGTTGCGCTTGGCCTGATAGACATCTCTTCTTTCAATTACTCCTCTGTAAACAGATTGAAGATAACAAGTGCAGCCATCTCAAACGGCTCTGTCCGAAGCAGTGGGTTGCTCCGTAACTGCTTGCACCTGCCTGCTCACCCTTGACTACAAAACGTAATTGCGTTTTTCAACTCACCTCTTGTACTTCCACCCTCCTTTCTGTTAAGTACGAGATTAGAATTATCTGTGCTCCTGTTTAACGTCAGCAAAAACCTTCAAGGAAGAATGAATGTGAGATGCCCTGACAGGTGCCAGTCACTATTTTTACAGAATACATAAAATTGTTCTTTATTTCCAACATCTGTTTTATTTCAGACTTCTCCATTCAAGCCAGGTAGGACTGTAAGGATTACATTTCAGGCTCGCCATTATTTGGCTTATCCGTTTCTGAATGGCACAGCCCACCACAGCCACGGCGTGCCCGAGTGTCAGTGGCCCATGAAGCAATGGCTATTTGTCCTTCAGATACCGCCTCCAAGTCATCTTCTGCCGTGATTTACACCATGCTCCTACTGCTACGGTGGCATTTAGATGTGTGGCAGGTTGTGACTCTTGCTGCCTGTCACTTTATTACGCTTATGAATTTTGCAAACAGCCGATCTTTGATGAAGTGCCTTCATCTGTTGTTACATCATCTTTCATTTCTGCGGCCCGTGCTGTCTGACACAGGGATGCCTTTTCCAGTGTGTCTACAGAGTGTCTCCAGATACGCTATCAAAATGCCTCAATAAATAGGGCATAAAGAACATAATATTTTAGTGGCAGTGCTGGTAGCTGAAATTGCCTGAGGATGTAAAGGGATGATTTCTGCCTAACTTAAAACATGTTGGACTGGTTTTGGTGGCTCAGGAGGGAGGTGCACCTCTTGTGTGGAGTCCCCTGAATTTAGTGCCTGGGAGAAGGCAGCGTCCTCTCAGGAGAAACACAAGCTACGCCCCTGATCTCTGCCCCCCAAAATTCATGACAACATTCCTGTTGATTTCCATGGATCTGAATCTAGCCCTTTAGCACACAGGATTTACCGATCCTCCTTGGACACTGGGTGCCTTGCTAGCACCTCCAAACATGATAGGGATTTTGATTTATTCATCAAAATTATTCCAGCAGCAAATAGAAGTGCATCCCCCTGTTTCACACTAATATGTCTGTACAATCACCCCTGCTGCTTAGATGAGGAGCTGATTTTCATGCCAGGAATCCCGCTTTGTGCCAGATCCCTTTATTCCTCTTGGAACTTTGAAGATACATTATGATGCTAATTAATTCCTTTCTCAAGAAGAGAGTAATTGCAAGTATTGGAAGCAACTTCATCAGTGCAGGAAATGAAGGCAAATAGATGCTCTTTTTCTTTCTTTCTTCCTTTCTTGATTTCCCTTTTGAAGCCAAAGACTACGAATTGATCTGACTTCTGCGTTCTGTCATTAACTCACCATGATGTAATCACGTGGTCAGACGCAGCTGGTTGCAAACTGATTCTGTCCAAGCTTTGGGTTTGCTTAGTTAAGTAAATTATCTGTAACCCATCCTCATGCTAATTTAAGCTTGTGAAATAATCTGGTCTCTGGGGCAGGATACCAGTTTTCTTCCTACCCCTAGGCTGGAGTCCCACGACAGGGATAGTGCAGTTGTGCTGCAGCATCGCTGTTACAAATGCTCTTTCACTTCCCACCTTTAATTTCCTCCTACCTTATCCTTATTACAGCCTGGCTGCTTGTCATTTGGTGTGCGTGCCCGCATCCGCACTTTGGAGCGGCTGGTCGGCAAACCGCAGTTGCGTGCAGCTCCCCCTTGCCGTGTGAAGACCGTGTCCTCTCCCTCTTTTTGGCTTAATCAATCTGCAGACCAGAGAGAACCAGAATGGCCAAAGTGTGGAGCAGCAAAAGGGTCAAAGCGCTTGAATGCAATGCAGGGACCTGCCGTGGGACCGCTGCCGCCTTTGGACAGCCATGGCGCTAAGAATAGGAGAAGCACATGGGGGTCAGATTCCTCTTCCACCGTGCAGCTCCAGCAGCAAGCGGGGCGCCAGGGCCGCGCCGCGCAGCCTGGCCGATGGGCCGAGCTTGTGCAAACAGGGGCAGGGGGAGAACGGGCCGTGCTTGCTGTGGGAGCTGGCGGTGGATCTGTGGCAGGGCGGGAAGCAATAGGTGTGTGTTTCATGGGGAACAACAGCTTGCAGATTCATCCGGGGCGCTGGAGAAACCTGGCTGCTCAGAGGAAGCACAAACTCAATACATCTCTCAGGGCACATTATAAACACGGTGAGTGGTAGGTGAGAGCGGCTGCTCCCGAGGCAGCCAGGGGGGTGGGGGGTGTCATGAGAGTCTCCCACCAAACATGCTATGCCACGACCTCATCGGGAAGGGAGGCTGCGTGGCTGCCACCTCCTGCTGCAGGAGCTGCAGTGAAGTGATGACATTCCTGAGTGATGTGCTCTAGGTGGCCCTGCCTTGGCAGGGGGGGTTGGACTAGATGATCTTTCGAGGTCCCTTCCAACCCTTGTGATTAAAAAAAAATAATCAGAAGGGAGGGGAGCCCCAACTGCCCTGCCCTGCAAATCCACAGCTGGAACTGGTGGCTGGATGGTGCCACTCACTGGGCTTTTCCTGGTGAGACAGAAGCAAATATTCCTCAGTGAGAGGTTTTTTTGCTCAACAGGAGCTTCCTGGCAGTGCGAGGGGTAGATTTGGACCTCTGTGGTTCCTCTGCGTCTCTTGGGGGGAGGTGGTAGGACTGCTGCGGCATAAACTTTCTGTTCTTTATGGATCCTCCCCTGGGAGGACCTTGACCTTCTGGATGCCTGATTTATATAATCCTCTCAGAGGACAGACTAAAGGGGGGGGATATTATCAGCCAATTAAAAGGTTCCCTCCTGAGGAGGGTGGAAAATAGCGTACAGATGATCTATTTTTTATACAACATCAATTACCATTCTGCTGCCAGATGTTGCACTGAGGAAGATCTGTGCTGTAACGTGCTCTGTGGAGCTGCCTCTCCCAGACTGGAACTCTGGGAAGAGAAACCCTGTGGTGGATTCCTAAAGCCTTGTGGCTATTAATTAAATATTTGATGGGTGCGAAATGTGCCTTTCTGAAAAAAAACAGCCATCAAGTGTGCATTGGCTATATCCTTCTTTGCCCCCAGCAGCTCTCTTCTAACTGATGCTTGGGTCTGGATGATCAAGTAAATAACTTTTAAAGCCAAGGAGCTGTTATTTTAGTGCTGTTTTCTAGGAATCCCCCAGCTAACACCCACACTACACAATCCCTATGGTATTTACTCACAGTTTTGTCTGATCTCCCTCTTGCTTCCCTACTTCCAGCTGTTCTTTGCATCCAGTATGCTGCCAGTTATCTTCAAAAGAGAATGTGACAGTGTGTGCTCATGAAGATATGCAATGCCACAGTATTTACATCAGAGGTTTGGTCACACATGTCGTATGGAAAAGAAGATGCTACAAATGGGAAACAGTTGCTGCAGACTCCAGGGTGTTAAATAAAATATTCTGGAGAGCAGCTTGTGAAGAAAGAAAACCTTGCCTTTCACTGATAAAACTGGCCCTTCTGAAAGTTTTTAGGTAATTTTAGAGAAATTTTTGAACAGCAAGATTCCTACCATAGCATGTGGAGATTGTTGATCCAGGAATGTAAACCTGGAAGAGAGAACAAGACACAACAGAGGAGAAGTAAGGCAGGACTAGAGCAAGTGGGAGGAAGGTAACTGGGAGCTGGGTCCTTGGGCATAGCTGGGTGGAAATGGCTGCCTTTGCCTGTAGGAAGAACCTGCCCTTCCAGATAGACACTAACATACTGAAGGTCTTGAGAGGCTGTTGAGTGTCCTCTGAGTCTCATTTTTCCCTGTGATCCTGGTGACTGTTTCTACCCACTTGTCTCTTTATCCTAAACTGTCTTTCAGAAGAGGATCTAAGCATCACAGCTTCCACCCAGCTGTGGTTCTGGTGTCAACATCAGCAGACATATTATTGCCATTCGTTGGATGCCCTGATTCCACACCAGCAGGTGCAGGTGGGTTTGGACACCACCACAGAGCCCGCTGCACTAGTTTGGCTCCACAGGTAGGGCACAGAGTGGGGCAAGGACTCTATCCACACTCTCTTAGTTGCCGTAACAAGCTGTAAAATGTTCTGCATCCCAAACAATCTAGGGGTTTGTGGGTTTGCAAAGCTGTAGCCAGACAAGTTCTCCAGCACAGATGCATCCTGTGGAATGAAAGCTCCCATTATGCTGCCCCCTTAGCATGCGCCTGCCTTGGTCGAATGGTGCTCATTAGTTCATGTCCAGTCACTCCTTGGCTAATCCATCAATGCCAGTCATGATGGATATGCTTGTGAGGAAGGGCGTTGGTGCCTGGGAGCTGCTGAGTGTTCAAAATCCAGGTGGGACAAAAATTCAACCCATCATTCAATGACCTCAGTGGTGCCAATTCAGCAGCAATGGTGTCAGGTAGCTTTAGGAAGCAGCATGACTTCAGACCTGGGGTTTTTTTTCCCAAGCTCAGCATGGTTCAATCCAGATCAATCAGGTAAAAAAACACTTCTTGTGGTCCTTCTCCAGTCTGCGATTTTTGCTGAATACTGTTCTTATTTTAGTTGCTTATGAGCCTATAGGCCACAGTGGTCCTAGGTCAAAGATTGTCCTCTGCCTGCTGACCCAGGACTTTTCATTAAGGGATGTCTGCGATGATGTCTGCAATATAGCTGCAGGTCCTAAACCTCATTTCAAGTAAGTCAGTACATCTGCCATGTAGAGATCCAGACCCTAAAAGCTGTGTAGCAGCACTGGTGTAGCTTTTTGCCTGGATTGTCTGCCACTGATGGCTCTCAGCAGGGTTTGCTTCATGGGACACAGCATGGTGAGGGTGTAGTGCTGATTCTTGTGTCAGACTGAGCGAGACCCTGGACCCTGCACAGCACTCCCACATGTCCCTCTCAGTCATGCTCAAGCAGCCAGATTCAAAACCGCCCGGTTTCTCAGCAGACCAACAACTCATCACCCTCACACATGTGGAACAGGACCCAACGCTGAGGCCGTTGCGTGACTCGCACAAGCGGGGATCACGCACCCCTCTGCTCTGTCACATTGCAGGTGACAACCCAAGCCACAAAATCCATCACTGTTTATTCACAGGGAGAAAGACTGACTTGCAAGATAAGGCCCATCTAAGCCTTGCTGATATTGTGAGGATGAGATGTTGTGACAGCAGGAGAGACTGCGAGCATCTGTGTTGCCCTTGTGTGCTCTTCGTAGTGGCAGACTGCTACATCAAAGCAGCACGGTGCTGACAGTTGTAACCTTTACAAAGAGTAAGCACCACAAATGACCTGAAGGCAGACAAATAAAACTCATTTTGAATCCCTGGTGCATTCCATTGAGGAATCTGTAAAGGGAAACCAAATGAGAAATCACGAGTCCCGTGTTATTGCCGTGCTGCAGAGGAGAACGCAGCGCTGACCCCGACGAATAAGTTTAGTTTGGTGCAAGAAGAGCAGAGGTGTGTTTGATGAATTGGAGAGAGGGAAACCAAGTGCAATTATAGTGAGGGATACCTGAGTTAGGATGCGCACTAACACGGGCAGCAGGCGGCAAAGTAAAGAATATGCAATATCTTGTTACAAAACCAGCAGAATGTATTTGCTGCATTTAAAGTCTTGAGATTCCACATTGTTACAGAGCTGTAAAATGCATCATGCTGTGAGCTGGGCCATCACATTTCATTTCTTTAATATATTCAGTCATTCTCTCCTTCAACTCCTTTACAGCCACACTCACGCTGCCCACCCTGCTGTCTGACGTTAACGTTCAGGTCATACAGTTACCGGTTAATCTTCCATCGTCGAGCTCTGCAGGCCTATGGTCCACGTCTTAGACAGTGACTCACTTTTGGAATATGCCCTGGGTTAGGAAGCATAACGGTCATGGGATCTGACCATTGTGGTGGAGATCCACCAGATGGAAGGGGAAGGAGAGCAATTTCCCCATTTCAACAAGAGGGTGAGCACTGGTCATACAGTTTGTGCCCTGAAGACTTTTGAGGAATTACCTTACAACAGCAGCTGTTTTATGAGCAATGCAGAAGGTCCTGTCTCTTGGAATCATTACTAGAAGGACAAGATTTTGAAAATAATTAGGATTTGTGAAGGATAATTAATACCCTTGCCTCTGCATGCATCCCTGTGCCCTCTGAATTGAGAACTTGCCAGATTTCTGAAGTTCAAGAACATCAGCATGTTTAGGGAAAAATCCATTTTGAGTCCAAAGAGAGGAAGACAGGATGTAAAGGAGGTGGAAGGGAACCTGACGTGATGGCAGTTTTCAGAATTCTAGATGCTCTCAGGCTGAAATTATAAGAAATAATCACTTAATATCTGGGTAATTTGAAAAACAGATGACAAGGATGGTAGAAAACAGCTGTTCTGAGGAGTCTAACCAGGTTATTTCACAGAGCAGGAGAAAAAATAGTCCTGTCAGTGGAAAGGAAGATTTAACTCCTCATGTTCTGGTGAACCTCTGTTGCACTGTGATGATACTTGCAGACTTGGAGGCCTCCATTTTCCAGCACAAGGCTTGGTATACTCACCAGAAAGGCTTGTTTTTTATCGGCAAAACCAAGCACCTCGTTTTCACGCATTTTAAACTCTTTCATTTGATGTTTAAATAACATATATTTCCCAACTTCACCTTCCAAGCCCAGGCTTTAAATTTTCTCATGATGTTCCTGGTAATTTGAGCTTAACCCTTTGAACAACTTGAAGTTCCTTCATTTATTTAATGAATGACAGTTTCTGAAATCAGGAATTATTGTCACTAGAGACACTTAGATATTTTTAACGTAAAGCAGCCCTTTACTAAAAGCCCAGTTTATTTTTTCTGGATAGTTTAAAAATGTTTTTCAGGGCACAAATCTGAACTTGCCCCTAAATGGGTTGCACCCAGCAGCTAACACCACACACTCCTGCTTGTTGACTTCAGTGCCACTAGCCCAGTTTGAATAAGAATGACAGAAAAGGTCTCTGTGCTCTTAAACTCCTCCAGCCAATTTCCTTTCATCATGTTAGACATTGGGCTGATGATGCAGAAGCTGCAAATCACATTCCTCTTGGACTGTTAGGATGTGGCTATAAATGTGTCCACTTCAACAGCTGCCCTACAAGCTATGCCTGCTGAATATTTTTTAGAAAGCAATTGTTCTGTCTTGCCTTACAGGGCCTTTTTCAGATGTGAGGCAGTAAATTTGGAGCAGCAGATGTGGCCAAATTCCTCAAAAATTCTCCTCACCCTTTTCCCTTTCCTTCCCCCCCATAAGTTTGGATTGTGAATCCCCCCTGGGAGCTAAGTACCTTCGGGATGGTTTGAGGACAAAGGCAGCTGAGAAAACCATTGTCATGAGCATTTTCTGACAGGTTTTAGTCCCTCTATTATTCTTTTTGCAAAGAAGAGACAAGACAGCATCTCTGCAGCTTAGTTCAGCTGGCGAAGGCTGACAGACCAAATATAAGGATATTTCAATGTTTTCTGCAGATAGAGCTTCTTTCTTTCTCTTAGAGAAACCTCTAAACAAAGATTCAATAAAACAAATCATAATAATCCTAAAATAAAAGGTTATAATTACATTTCAGGACTCTGCTAGGAAGTAAGCGTATTAATTGCTGACTTCATTTTGGTTATTTTCTTGTTCCTCAGGACAAGATGAGTCCTGCTTGTTTCTAGTCATGTCCCACCACAGCCAGACCCCATTCCCCCTTTTAATTGTCACGGGAACTCAAGGCAAGTGCAGGTTTCACACTGACAGCCCCATCTCCCCACCTCCATTTCCTTCCACTTCTCTTAACCGTGCAAGTTCACTTTACTGTATTTGGCTTCTCTTGACATCAGATCTACACTTCTCAACCTATTTCATACTGTTTACCCATCAGCTCTCACCCCATAAAACTTCCTGGAGTAGCAGAAATTTGGAGGACGCTGGGGTGTCGTTTAGCAGCAGAGTGTTCCTTGTTACCTGCCCCCACCCCCCCCGCGCCAGCCCTCCTCATTGCTGAACTTTAACATCCTCACTCCTCAGATCTGGAGTTTTGTTTCTTTTTCAGCTTTGTTTGCACTACTTAAAATCGTGATCAATCCCAATAAATTCATTTGGAATCGAGTAAAAATTTGGTACAGGAGAGAACAGAATCGCGTCCTTTTATTGTTTAAGCGTAGCGTTCCCAGTGGGTAAATATCCTGTAGTACCACTGTGGAAGAGCAAATATATGAAAAACCACTTAACACCAATAAGGATACTAATGCAGTTAAAACATTAATCTTGCTGCAGCTGTTGTCAGACCTGTCACAGGGCTTAAGGTGGTTCCCTACAGCTCCTCGGGAGAACACAGCACGTGTGCTTCGTACGATCTTAAGAGGAGGAAACTGGATCCGGGGCATTTTTCATTTAGATATACAGAAAGACATGTGCTTCCTCCCCAGGATTCTTGTAGCCTACTCATCTGCACAGTATCTGTGAGAGCTTGGACAAACCCGGGGCTGGAGACTAGAAAAAGCAGGTGGTGGGATCTGCTGGGGACGCTAAGCTGTAGGATTTTATCAGGATGTTTGCAGAAAATGGGAAAAAGTCCCACGAGAAGCAACCACTAGTTTCTTACAGGATGCTGTATGTTGCTGGGAGCAGCAGCAGATGTGTCCCATTGAACTGCTCCCTTCAGCTCTTTGTGGGTTTTGTTGCTTATTTTCCCTGCAGGATCCTTCTTTTGGGTTGATCCCCACCAATCAATAGCTTCTTCATCTTTATCTTTTGCAGCCCTCCTTGCGTGGTTTTTAGCACCAGTCTAAGTTCCATCTCAGCTCTAATTTAAAGTAATTTAAAAGGGGAAGAAGAGGGAGGAAAGGCCAGTTTCTTGATTTCACGGTATCCAGAAAAAATTAAAAAGTTGCACCTAAGTGATGCCAGCAATTGAAAGCTCTCAGGATTTTTAGGAAAACCTCAAAACTTTGGGCTTGGCAGTAAGGAGAAGGCAACCCAGCCAGGTGCAGGAGCCCAAATGCCATATTCACCCTGCTGCGAGCTGAGCTGAACACAGGCCAGAGCGCACCAAGAGTCATGTTATCCCCTGGCAGAAGGTCAGATGGTTGGAGGTGGGAGGTGGACATTGGAGAGAGGATCGCCAGCAACCCCTTGCTGAAAGGAGCAGAAGGATTTGCAGAGCATTTTATGAGGTTTCTGCGTTTGCAGCCGTGGAGAGGTAAACCCCCTTTGTGTGATGCTCTTGCAGCAGCGCAGGGCACACTGAGGCAGGTGTCCACATGCTGCAGCATCAGTGCTGGGACCTGTTGCCTTGGGATCCTCCCAGGGCTCCTGGGACCTGTGTTAACCACCTCAGGGGAGCCTCTTCCAGGTATAGAGCCGAGGAGCTCTAGGACCTCAGCCTGTGTGCATGTTCTGCCTCAGCCCTTCTGGGCTGCAAATTTTCCCAGCAGTGCATCTCTGCGCTAAACTCTTCGTTCATGGAGGAAAGAGTTCGGCTTGGGCTGGGGGAGACTGTAAAGGGCTCCTGTGGACCAGGCAGCACACTGTGATGTAGATATAACTTCTGTATATGATCTCTGTTGATTAGCAGCTTAGGCTCTGTGACAGATGTGTGGTTCCCAGCTGTGATCATCCACCATGCTGCACCCTAGGAGCTCCATTCAACCCCTCGTATCACCGTGCAGCTTGCTGATTTACTGGTGTTCCTCTGCTCCAACTCCAGAACCCTAAACCCTGCCATGGAGGTGCTTCCATGGAGGCTGATGACCATGGGCAGCATCTGAAGTGGCTGACAGATTCAAATTACCCGATGTCTCTTGGCAGATATGGCTTTTCAACAAATCTGCACATGCCTTTTAGTTGGGAACACAGAGCCAGCATTTCAGCATGGGAAAACGAAGCAGTATGTATTCCCTCTGAACAGAAAACCGTTTCGCTGGGAATGAAGGGTGAGACTGTGACGTTGCAAGCATTCAGGTTAGTGTGCCCTTAATGGAGACCTTCCTTCAGCTGGAGGTCACTGCTATGAGCTGGGACATTGCAAATGAGTGTCATCGGAAATTAAACAGCTCAAGCCTCCAGTTTTACCCAAGAAATGTCAGTTGTTCCTCTGAGGCAGCTGAAGTCAGATGTTCAGAGAAATTCCTGTCATCATCTTAATTACAGTCTGAGCTCGACGTTGGTCATTGATGTAGGGTCAGATGGGCACAACAGACTTCTGCAAGCACGAGCTCGAACACTGCAGTTGATTGTCATCTTGCTGCTGTGCTGGGAGCCTGCGCTGTAGCGTACTGTATTTTTATTTGCAAAAGTCTTGGCCAGATGCCTGGCACCGTGCCGGCAGCCTGGTCCTATTTCTATTTGTTGATAGATCTCTCTTATATCTGATACCTTGATTAACGTGCATTGATTTCTCCTGTTTCTGCTGGGTGGAAAGGGTTCTCTTAGCAGCAGCCTAGGAACGGGTGTCTCTAGGAGGGGTTACTGCATCACGTTTAAAACCCTCAGCATGTACGGCTATGAACCAGCGCTCAGCACAACATCTATTTTCGGTACTTGCTTTTCCCTGCCACTTAGTGGCTTTAAATGGCAAAATATTTTTGCAAAGACAAATTGCTTTGCAGGTACCGTGCTGAGCTTCTGGAAAGGCTCCAAACGCAGAGAGGGATTCAGAGCAACTCCCTGAATCCCCGTCAACAGGGCGAGATGACCCCAAGCGCTTATCTCCCACGTATGTAGATTAGAGGAGTGTGAAATATTGACAGGAAATTGCAGCACTGTGTCAAATTCAAGGCAGTCACGCTGCTGCGATGCTCAGAGGGCCAGTTCGCAGCACAGCTCTCCCGGGACTAGACCCTGAGTACTTTTTGCCTTAAACACAGCAAAATTAAGACCATTTTTCAATATGCACAAGCCGTTTCTGAGTAGGAAACAACTGAATTAGGACCGTTCCCCAGCAAATGTAATCTGTGCTAATACGATGAACTTTTGAATAAATCTGTGATGCTGCCTCAGGACAAGCTATTTGATTATCAAACCGAAGAAAAATACCTTACGTTACAGCGTGCTGGGAGACACACCTTTGCCCCTGGCTTCTTTTCCTGGCTGTGATTCCCAGTGCCTTCAGTTTATGAAGACACAAGGGGTGTCTGCAGTGGCACAATCTCCTCTCTTTTCCTGGCAAAAATCTGTATTTGTTGTCCAGTTTCTCATACTGGGACAATGTGGTGACTCTGGATGCTGGATGTTCCCCACTGGGAAGGATAGCAGAGAGCTCAACTTCTTTCTGCAGCACTCTGTGCCTTTCCCTCTCCTCTTCTCCCACCAGTTACCTGTCTCTAACTTCCCTCAGGTCACAGTAGAGGGGTACTTTGAGCTTGGAGTTTTTAACCCTTTTCTCCCCAGAACCGGTAGAGAAGCTAACTCACTATATGTGAGTTCAACATGCATGTTATTTATTAGAATCAGCAGCTCTGAAAAGTTAGGCAAGAAGTTGCTTTTCAAGGCCCTGGGTGGCTCTAAACATTATTAAACGTGGTCATTAGAACATGCTTTTCCAACCATTGAATGGCTGTGAACATTAAATATTTTGTTTTAATAAGTGCTTGCTTTTTCAGCTGCTGAGTGGCCTTAATCTTTTTTTTTTCCTCATTAAAAAATGTTGGTTTTCCAGCTCATGAGCCACTGAAAATACTGTTCTGTTTTTTCTTCTCTTCCTTTTTTTTTTTTTTAAATTCACTGATCAGTTTATTTTTATTAAAAAAAGGAGTGAGAATTTTGGAGCCTTTGGCTAAAATAACTTGTTTGCAGCTACTAGGACAAGTATAGGGCAAGGCTTAGGATAACACAAAATCAAATCTTGCTTGTGTGAACAAGTTCCACTGAGATAAGAACATGCAAACTATCCAAACATCAGCAGATTGTCTTCTTTCTGTGCTCTGAAAGGACTGATGAATCACACTGCTGCATGCCAGTTTTCCCACTTGCCAATCAAGCATGTCCTGTTGTGTCGCATGTCCTGTTGTGTCATCTGTGTGGATTCAGGAAGCAAGACGTGAAGCAATCCTAGGGTCAGAGGTGAAGCAAGTGTGTTTTGGATTCAGAATGAAGATGAGAAGTTTGACTTAAATTTAATTTCCTTTATTTGTTCTCTAAGGGAGACCGTGTTACCTAAGAAGAAAGTTTATTAGGAAGAAAGGTCTTTTCCTTTAGGATTTGACTGGAAAAAGCTCCTTCTGCTATGGGGTCACTGTATGGCCAAAAGCAAGTCATTTGGGCCACAACTCTGTTGCCTAACCTTCCCAACCTACTTGGGATGCTCACTGTGCCCCACCTGACCTCCAGCTATCCTTCCAGGAGGGAAGAGGTCTCCTGTAGGTCCAGCATTGTATCTGCTAGTACCATGAGGACCTGAGTTTACATCTCAAGTGACATTAACTGTCTCCGTTTTGGCAAATGGATTGCAATCTTAGTCTTTCTTCTTAATTTTTCTATAACAGTCAATCCCAGGAATCTGCTGGAGACAGAAGCTGTCCCTTACAATGTGTGCTACCATTCCAACCTTAATGATTCTATTCTATTCTATTCTATTCTATTCTATTCTATTCTATTCTATTCTATTCTATTCTATTCTATTCCTGCTTCCATAGGTCCTGGCTGTGATGGAGGAGGAGCCATTGACAACATGGTAGGCAGTTGACAAGACGTGGCCAACTTCTTGCTCGGCTAGCAAGCTCTCCGTAGGGAGTCCAAAAGTGGCAGCATTCCCCTGTGGCTGGGGCATTTGGCTTTCTGCAACTTCTAAATCACCCACTTGGAATGCACCGTGCATCAGCCTGGAAGGCAGTCAAACCGTTTTATGAAAGCTGCAATTAGTGGCTTCCCACAAATAGCATCTAGCACTGACAAGTGGCTGCTCTGTAATGCTGTTTATGGGCTTGTTTCAGGTAATGGAATTTCATTGCCTTTCAGGTGCTCTCGCCACAGGAAGCACATATATTTTTTCAGCTCTGTGATTTTTTCCACTAAATTGCACAAATCATTACATTTGGGCAAGTGCATTGGAAACATTTTACTCTGCCTTTATTTTGCAGCTCAAGTCCTCCATAAAAGGAAGAATAAATATGTTCCTGTAGGCAAACAACTGAGATGACAAAGGAGAGAAAGAACAGAGATAGTAGGGAAACAAAACCTGATCTTCATGTGTAATAAATCAGTGTATCTGCACTGACTTAGCGTACCTGCGCTCATTGGTATTGGCTGATGAGTGCATCCAAAATTTCCCCTGCTTCTCAATCCCCACCTGTGGCAACTCCTAGCAGTCACTACCTGAAGCCATGTCTGGTTCTCGTGGACAGGCGTGTGGCTTCCTTGGGAGACCAGGCTGTGAAGTGATGTGGAAGACTTCTCTGACCCTTCTCCCGCATAGTTGCATGCAGTCGCTGTCTTTGTAGGAATTGAGCAAATCAAAACCAGAGTTCAAATGATCTCTTTAACTGTCGTGGACGATTATGTTGTGTTGGATGTGGGAACAGAAGGCAAGAGTGAGTCACGTTGGTTCTGCTTGGTGTGTGAAGTTTAATGGTTTACCTGGGATAATACATGGCATCCAGCAATGCACGGGACCTCCCCGTGTGGTCCATGCTTAGCAGGGTCCCGTTGAGCTGCCTACACTGGCTTTTCATAGGAAAAAGTACCCCACATGAATAGCAGTGAAAAGAAAGCTTGTGAGATGAGACCACGTACACTGATCCCCTTAGGTCACGGTTAGGCACAAGGAAAGCTGAGCACCGAACTGTATGGCATCTCCTTTTGTTCACGAGCCTTCCTGAATTCATGCCTCGAAAGAAAAAGCAAGCCATGAACCCAGGAAACAGGTGAATCAAAGGCGAAGTAGTTGCTCCAAGGGAGGGAAACTTGAAATCAAGTTTGCAGAAAAGCAGGGCTCCTGATAGGATAATGCAGGTAATACTACCACCCAGCACTAAAACAATACAGAACTAATTAGCTCAAATATTTGCTGACAATGTGGGTTTTGAGGAGAGGGGGGCATGGGCTTTCATAAAACTTAATTAACTCATAGAGTAAATCAGTTTCATTCGTTGCCACAACAGAACCAATCAAGACAGACTTACTGTTTGCTCATTTGGAAAATGATTAGGATTCCCATTTAGACTTAATTACAGTGCAAAGGTTGACAATTATCATCTTTGTGGAAGCACTGGATGCCACAATATCTCAGTTGAACATGTGCCTATAATTATAGACATCATTTTCTTAGCAGAAAAAGTAACCTGCTTATTACCTGGATTTCGTGCCTGTAATTAGAGATAGTAGAAATAAAATAAATAAAATAAAATAAAAAAAAAGAAGGGGGCTAGTGCTGAATGATTTTGGATCTTTCCATAGTAAATTACTTTGTGCAACTGTTTGTCACAAATTAAAAGCTTGGTTTGTACATTATACTCCTCAGGGAAGGAAATCTGTAGACACACAGAGGAATCACACTGGCCACATGGGTCGTATTTTGACACCACTAAGAACACCACTGCCCGAGATTGGCTTGGTTCATAAACCCTGAAGTCTCTCATGTTACACGGGCACGTACTTGTCACCCAAGTCATTACAGAAGGAAGCCGTTGTGAGAAACTTGGTTAGTCACTTTGGAAAATCACAGCTTGCTCTGAACGAGAACTAGACTTAGCCTGTTGACCAAAATAAACCACATTAATATTAAAGTTTGCAAGAAGTGCTTGGCTACGATCATGTTTAATACTGCAAAACACAAGTGCTAAGCAGGTTGAGAATCCTCCCATGTGCCAGCCTAGATCTCTCCAGGAGACTGTTTCAACTCATTGCATCCAGGGGCTGCACCACAACTGAGATAAGAGAAAAAGAAAGTTCAAAGCATTTTGCAGATGTTAATTACAGATAAAGCAGGAGGTAAGATGAAGATGTAAGAAACCCAAGCTTGCTTCAGTTGGATTTGTCACTGTCCCTGGGCCTCTGTTTATCCCGTGGGCTCTAAAGAAGCTGTGGGAGAGCGGCTTGTGCAGGGAGCAGCAATGGATCAACGTAACGCCGAGCACTAAACCGGCATCACATTTAAAAACAAAGTTGAATTAGCTCCTTCCCTTAGTTTCAGTTGCATTTATTTCCAAGCCAGGGTGAGTGAGGTAGAAGAATGCAGGATTCCGGCCTTCTTGTATTTGTTTCAGGATCTTGTGTGTGATCTTGGAGTAACAGTGCAGGTGACTTTGGGACCAGGGCATCACCTTTCCTCGAGCAGCATTTTGACTACCAACCAACTGAAATGTTGAGCTTGCCTCAGATACAGACCATTTGCAAGGGCTAGAAGGAGAGATAGAGTTTCCACTTACATATCCTTTTTGTTTACTGCGATCAGTGAAGAAATACAGCATTCGATATTTCTTCCTACCTTTGCCCTGCTTCTTTTGAAAACACCATTTGCCTCCTGAAATGAGCACTGCCCTGTCGGGGGCTGGGGGAAACCAGCTTTACCAGGTCAGATAATCCCTGTGCTCCATAATCAGCAAGCAATGTCAGCAGGGCTTCAGGGAGTGCGTTTTTGCAGCTGATTCCTTTGGAAAGGCAGCTGGGATTCTGAGAAAGGTGTTTTTGTTGGTTCTCCAGAAATATTAACTTGTGTTTTTATTCTGGTTTTTTTTTTCATAGGTGTAGATAAAAGGGAAGAAAACAAAGTTTTGAGTGTTGGCTGTGTCCTTTTGAAAGTTTACAGTTCAGGTGCTTTTAATATTGCCTGAACGCTGAACATTTTCAAGAAGAATAAAAACAGTGATGAAAGTAATAAAATATGAAAAATAAGTCCTTATATTGGTTGAGTTGCTTATAATGCTGAAGGTCTTTGCTTTTATTTAGTATCTTATTCACTGGAGCTTTATGTAGCCTGTACAATATTATTGTGTTGCTTTGGAAAAGCTGAGAGGGAGAATTATTTGATGCCTTGGCTGCCTGGCAGCAAAAAGCTCCTTCAGAGAACCCTGCTCATGTCCAGGCTTAAGAGCAGGCTGGAACCCCGCAATGCCTGACACTGGTGTGACAGCAGGAGGACTTCTACATGTCTCTTCAGATGGGATCTCGGTGCTGGAGCATCTTCATCACCCCAGACGTGTCGGAACAGGGCAGCCTTGCCCCTGCCACAGTTTTCAGTGCAGGATGAATGAGCTTTCTTTTGAACTGCTGAACTACAAATTCCCCTCCTGGCCAAGCAACCGTGGCAGGTGGGATGAGGGGAAGAAGAAAGAGTTGCTCAGCGAATAAAATACCAATAGGTGTGTGTGCGTGGGTGGTGGGAGCAGCTGACTTGCCAAACCCACTTGGATTCACTCCACTGAGCTGAGCGCAGTTGGGAAATCTGGCAGGGTTGGTTTGCCTGGTACCTGGAAAAGTTTATTTGGAATGCCTCGTATCTCCAACCAGCCCGCAATTAAACGATTAGTTGTGATGATCAGAGGTTCAAAGAAATACAGAGCGTTGAGAAATATTCTAACTGGTTTTAAAATTAAGGGTAATAGTTAAAAAAGAGAGCCCAAGGAGAGAGGATTCCTCCTAACAGAAGGAGGAAGGAGGAAATGAATGGAGCAAGGATTTGTTACCAAACACCAGTTCAAGCTTATTCACCGATTTTGTGCAGAACTAGTTGTGCCACTTCACTGTTTATTTATCCACTACAAGATTCCCAGGTATGAAGAGAGACACACAAACTTATTGGCACGCAGGCATTCGTCATCTGGCAGTAGAGGCATGTGAAATCCCAGGCAGGAGCTGCAGAGCTGTACACAGCTCCTGCCTTTGGAGTGAAGAAAATCAAAACCCTACAGACGGGTTTGTAAGGGTTCAAAAGCCAACACTGTAATGTGTGGTTACAGGTCACTGGCCTTGAGAAGATGGGCAAAAAGATTCAGGAGCAAACACACACACACACTAAAAGCAACCTCCTGCAAGCTTCATAGAGCTACTTTTATATCAAACTACTACAGCAGCCTGAAACAGAATGTAAATGGAGTTTTAAATTACAAGGATAAGCATCTGAGACAGCTGTAGCATTACACAGATATATAAGAAAATGTTCAGTTTATTATTGCCACCAGTGTGAGTAAGAAACTGAGCAGGCAGGGACTTTTTTCTGCCTTTGTTCTTTACCGCAGGTATTTTATACTAGAATTATTAGCTGGGCTATTCAAAAATGAGGGTGGCTTTAGTGTGGCGGTTGTGAAAAACTCTTGCATGGAAGCACAGATTTGGTGACTGACAGGGAAGGCCTTCGATGCACACGTGTCTGAGATGTGTTGGTGTTCGCATCAGGTGGGGATGAGAAGCAAGGACTGAGCTCACGCTAAGCCCCTCTGCAGAATGACTGTAAAATGTTTTTGAGAGAGTTCCAGCTAGAGCTTATGCAAAGACAAATCTGACTACTCAGACCCAAGCAATCTACTTTTGATGCAGAGTGCACCATATTCGTGAGCTGGAGAGACAGAAAATTAAGGATGAAGTGGACCAGATCACCTTGGCTTTGGCATTCGGGGCTTTTGAGTGCCTTACTTTGAAAAGAAGGTACCAGAAATAAGTGTCTTCTGAATATGCTATTAACTCAAGAGTATTTGAAGGGGAGAGAACTTGTTGTATGTGAAAAATATCCTTGGGAACCAGTGCTAGACGTCATGCAAAGTGAATCTGGCAGAAACGATGGGGAACACAACAGAACTGCTAAGCAGGTTTGTTGTGACTTAACGCATGTCTCCTGCAGGAGGAAACCTTCTGTGCTGGGCAAATGTGAGCCTGCAAAGGACTGCGGGAAGAGGCAGAGACAGCTTTGTGTAGGAACACCTTGTCCAAGGATGTGATTCAAAGAAACTGGACCCAGCTCTGCCTCCAGCACAGCTCAGGACTGTGCACTGCGTGTGCATCGAGGTATTGTTTGCTCTTGGCTGCAGTCAGACTGCGATGACCTATAACTTCTCTCCAAGGACTTCAGCTTCTCCCTGAAGGAATATCTGGAGGTGACCATGCTGAGTCACACCTGGTTTGCAAGCAGATATCTTCTGGGAGGGGAAAAACGAATGTCTAATTTGTTCAGCGAGAAAGTATGTTTTGAATCTCAGTGTAATCTGACTCTCTGGATCAGGAGAGATAGTGCATGGCTTTTGAGACAGAAATAAATCCCGGTCTTGAAGTGGTTGGGAGAAAGCAGCGATCTGTGTGGGAAAGCTGGAGAAATGGCGGGAGGGAAAAGAAAAATTACATGCATTAGTGGTTTATGCCTTCCAGACATTTACAAACTCTGGGTAATGCAACTTAGAGGGAACTTTAGTCATTCCAAGGAGGCTGCGTGATTTAAGAGGGCATAAGGGCTGCAGTTTGCTCTTTGGTTTAACCCACAAATAAAACTTCCGTCAGCCAGCTGAATATCTGGAAGGAATTTGGGGTTGCATTTTTAGGTGAACAGACATTAATAAAGCATTGTTTTATTGCTTCATTGCTTTGGTGACCTGTCACCTCAGTATTGTCTGGCCTCGTGCTGCTCATTGTAAGGAGAGGTTAATGTGTAAAACATACCATAGCTTCAACAGGTTTGGGGCAAACAAAGACAGTTTTGCAGTTGTTGAACTTCTGATTTATTTTTTTTTACAAATACCATTGCTCTTTCTTTCTGTTGCATGCTTTAAAGACCACCTACCCAATCCATTCTCTCTTGCTGGCCTATTCTTTGCCTTCCAGAGAGAATTAAAACCAAGACAGTGTGTTGCTGAATGTCCAGTGGCCATCATGAGCCTGTGATATAGTTAAATTAAAACTCCGAGTTACATGCTCCTTTAATAGTCTTCTACCCATTTAATTCAGTGATATCTTCCAGTCCTTTTCCTCAATAGCTGATACATTAGAAAAGGTCCTAAAGCATTCCTTATCATATTCCACTTGCAGAGGCCACTTTTTTTCGTGTAATACATATTGTTATCCCAAGGCTGGCATATGTTCTCTTGGCCCTTTGTTACTAATGTGTACTTACTTCATTATAGCATTTTCCCTTTTCTATTCCATCCCCTCCTTATATTTTCCATATTTTTCACATTCCAAAATATTTTTCTGCCTTGGTTTTTGACATGTAAAGATAAAACATATATCAGTATAAAAAAAATAAAATCCCCCAGCCTGTATTGTGATGAACAACAGATGAGAATGACAGCAGTGAAAAAACCAAGCATTCTCCTTCTTCTATCTTGAAGAACATTTTTTAAAAATGGAGGAAAAATATTTGGAACTGGGATGAGAACTTCAGTCTACTGAGGGTTTAATTTTTATCCTTATTTTATTAGGAAGGGGAAACAGAGGCAGAAAGACTTGCCCAAATGAGTCAGTCATTCAGCCTAAACAGATGTGCTGGCAGGATTCTGGCGTCTTTCAGAAATACCAGGACTCATTTCGATTGTGAAATACTTGCTGAAGTGCATTCTCAGGGAGCCTCAAAGGGGTTTCACTTCAGAGCTAGAGGTTTAAACCTGTTCTGATGTGAAAGAAAAGTAGATAATACTTCATACTTCTATTAGACCATGAGCAAAGACCCAGAACAATCAAATTCAGCTCCTTTGCCCTTCAGGGCATACTTCACATCTTCATACAGCACTAGGAGAGAGTTTGAGCCGATGGAAGCTGGAGTGAACTCGCAGTGTTGCAGCTATGAGTAGGACTGAGAGTAACTGGACTTAGAGTCACAGGCAGATTTCAACAGCTCTTTCTGACCCATCTGCTGGGGGAATTTCATCAGGATAATCTCATCCCTGTCACTTCAGCTATAAAGTGATTTTAGTGATGATGTAAGTCTCCGAAGTGATGCACTCTTGGTTTGCTTCCTTACTTCTGCCCCTCTCAGGACAGCCAACCAGAGCAACTGGCTTGCTGTTCAGGTTGTAATTTGGTTCATGATTAGAGCCCTCCCTCTCCCATGTGCTGTTACTATCCTCAGCACTCTATCCAAAAGGAATCTAATACCTATAGCTGGAGATAATTCCTAACCTTGAATTGCCAAGAAAAAATGTGGCGTTGCAATCTCAGGTGCTGAGGGTAGTTAAGTGGCTGATCACAGCTCCGTTCACAGTACAGGCACTTCAGGGAGCCACAACAAGATGCATTTATTCTGCCTGGCACCAAAAGGCAACAAAAAAACTTCAAAATACACCAAAAGCTGCTTAGCCAAAGCAGCAGATAAATTAACATTGGCTGCTAAACTAACTTTGGGAGCAGACTGAGTGTTGGGTTGATGCTCCATACTCACCTGCAGCTGTCTCCTAACCGCTGGAAGAACTGTCATCTTCACTGCAGGTTCCGGTGTGCTGCATGGTGCTGCACTCCTCCCAGGGAACGCATGTCAAATGTGCTACCTTCAGAGCACTCTGAAAGGGCTTTCAGACCTTCCTTAGATAGGAGTCAGAGTCTGAATCCATTTTGTATCCCAGCAAGATCACACAGGACAGAAGCTGTGCCGTTATGAATAATGAATGAGGCATACAGAAGACAGCCTAAAAGATCCACTTCAGCCATTTGTTTGGATTTCTTTATGAATAAGTTGCTGGTGCTATTTGAACAACTTGAAAATCAGCTTTTTTAATAACTTTTCTCTTAAAAAAAAAGGAAGAGGTAGAGGAATTTAAATTGCAGGTATTTCCATTGTGACTCTTCAGAAAAATGCCTTGCAAACACATTTCTATAAAGAGAGCACCGGGCTTAGGATGCATTTACAGTAGCCAAAGCAAGCAGCAAAACACGCAAATGCCTCCAGAACGCTTCCAGGGTTTTGTTCCATGGCCAAAACCTGAGACGTAGACTCACAGCATGAGACAGCAAACTTCTCTGTCTTTATGTGCTCGCACATGAGTTAGATTTAACGTGAGACTGTTATGCCCCCCCCTGCTTCTCCCCTTCTTTTCCTCCCTCAAGATCTTGGTTTAACAACTAAGAGAATAGTATGGAAGTAATTCCAGATCTAGCGATACTGTGGGCAGATGAAACAACTTTGCCAGTCACAGCACATGTTTATCAAAACATCTGTGCTTGTGAACCCTCTAGAAAGATCAGTTTCAGTGATCTGTCAGGTTGCTTCTGTCTTGTGCACGTGGATGGCCAGTTATTGGAAGATCTCATAGATTATGAGTGTGTTTCCTAGGGCAGCTCAGAAGATGGGGTCAAGGTACCAGGAGGACATATCGTTTTGGCTCAGGAGTAGCTGGATAGGTACAAGTGCTTGCCTTAATTTATTTTTCTGCCAGTCAAGGAACTTGGGATGAGCTCCTTGACTGGTGGGGCATCATGCCCTAAGAAACAGATGAATTCCATCATCACAAATCAACCTTTCTTAACCTCCCTGTCAACTTGCCTGTTTTCCTAAGATCCTCCTCAGCTAATGGGAGTTAATTGTCTCCAGGGTAAGGAAATCGGCTATAATTCCTGGCTGCAAGGGTTTAGTCTCTTAGATACCATCACTGGCATTGGGAACCTGACAGCAATTAAAGGTAGTTAGCCACTCTTTGGTGAATATAAACCTCTGCAGGCAACAGTTATAGTTTGCTGCTATTCCCTTGCCCTGGAGGAAGTGAACTGTTGGGAGTTGCTGCATTTGTACCTTGAGCCCTTTTGCAACCCCCAGCATAGCTCTGACCTTCAGGGACACTGTCATGAACTAACCGTGAGGGCTCCTCTTCCCAAATCCTGGTTCTCAATTCCTACAATGGCTGGAGACACGGGCCTGGAGTCTACAGAGTGTGTTTTCAAGATGACTTTTGAGAAGCCGGCCCAGTATGCATGAGGTACGTGTGTCTGCTGGCAAACATAAAATCCCCAGATCTATATGGGTGGAAGTAGATCCTGTCAGAGAGAACCTTTGATCACCCATGTGTAATTTTCTCATACGTAGATGTCAACTTTCATAAAGTCTATGGGTTCAGTTTCAGATTAATGTGTAAGTTTTTGCCCCCATTTATTTTGTATCGCCTAAGAAAAGTTGACTGGCTCCTTGAAAGGTTGTCAACCCTGATTAGATCAACCTTTAGGAATCATCTGGTAGAACCCTAGCATGAACCTATATTTGGAAATCTTCATTTGAACTGTCTTCTCCTCCAGTTTCACTTACACATTAAAGCAAGCAGACAGTAATGCCCTGTCATCTGCCCCCCCTTCGGTTTAGTGGGTCGTAAGAGATATCGTTAGGCAATTAAGTGATTAGATGAAGAATGGCTTCTGTGGGTTTCCTGCTTATGGGTGAGTGGGAGCAAGTTATGAAAGCAGGGGAATGGGAAGAGGTTTGAGCTGGCTGGGGCCGTGGAGCTCAGATGGAGACATGAGGATGTTGGAGGGGAAAGAGGAGAGTGTGGCTGCCTCTCGGGGCACGCTGCAGCCAGGCTTGGGGCACGGGCCAGAAGGAGGGGGCAGAGGCATAGAGGTGCCAGGGACAGAGGAAGAAGATGAGACCTGGCTGCTCTGTAGCCTTGAGAGCTGGAGGAAGCTCTGCTTTCTGCTCTCCCGAGCCAGCTGGCTTTGCCAGTACATCAGATGAGATTTCAGCTTTCCACAAAAGGTTATGTGGCCACTCTGAAAACTTTGCAATGGTAGCAACAACTGCGACTCTGTAAAACACAGGTTATTCCCTTTCTTCCATGTAATTCTCTGCTGCATCAGCAGAAGCATCAACAAGCAAGTTATCTGTTACCTCCGATTTCTCCATGCCTGATATTTAAGCCAGTTCTTGCCTCTGACTGCTCAGTTTGTTGTGCAGAGCCTTTCAGAGTTTGGGGAAGCAGGTAGAGTGTAGTCACCTTTGCTTTGGAGTTATATCAGTAAATCCTAAGCCTCTTACCCAGATCATCTCCAGTCTCTCCCTCCTCCTCTGCTTCTGAATAAAGGGCCACAGATAGAGATCACAATCCAGAGCTAGAAGAAGCCATCTTCCGAACGTGTTTATGCATGCGGAATATTTCCCAGAAGCAAATGTATTTTTCTAATCTCAAGACTTTGCTTTGTGGATTGAGATCAGACCTTGAGCAATAGAAATTCCCTGCCAGACTTCCCCTCTGCTATGTACAAATTCTGCATATCAAAGGTATCAGGCACAGGATTCATCTGTTTAGAACTGATTTATTAGAACTTGTGAAACCAGGTTTCATTCACGTGGCGCTGCAGGTAAGCAGCATGGTTTAACTGTAGGATATCATCACTGAAGGCACTTCACTTGCTTAATGTCTAAACAGAGTCAGAAATGGGGAGAAACTTGTTGAGTGGCCAATAACAAAGTGGGGGTGCAGTGATTTCTAACAGATATTTCAAGCATCAAACAACTCCTTGGTTCTGTCTGACCAGCTTTGAAAGTTACCATCTAAGATTAGATTTCTTTCAGATACTCAAAACTTATATTTTTAAAAGCTCTTTTATAGTTAGCACTCAGAACCATTCTGTCCTGCTGCTATTGAAACAACCATCCTGTTTTCACGTTTTTCCATGGGGTACCCAAAGGATAATCCAGTCTGTTTATCAGTATCTCTCTCACTGTGCAGGTTGTTAGGCTGACAGCTCTGGCGTGTCTGCTTCTGCCATGTGGGTATTTTCCCCCTGAGAGCTGGGCTAGTGCGAGCACCCGTGTTTTGAATATCCCCGAAGAGCTTTTGAACAGGAGGAAACTCCTGGATGGGGCCCCGCTCTGCGGGTGACTCCGGAGCATCAGCAGACGCAGCCATCTCTGATGTTAACTGACGTTAAACCAAGCGCCCAGTTGTCTCTGGGCTGCCAAGTTGTCCCTGGTAGCTTGAAGAGCCCTTAGCTCCCCTTTAAACTGATGGAAATCACAAAATCTTAGGTTCTGATAGGGTGACGACTTTAATTTCAGACTGTACTGGAACTGCTGACCTGAGGTGAATTACACACAAACGTGCCAAGCCGCCAGCTCCCAGAGACTTTTAAATTACTGATACATATTTGAGATGCAAAACCTTTACTATTCAATCTTCTTTCCTGCTGTGCGACATAACACTAGGTAGCTAATCCCATTCTCTGTTAGATTTGCTTTTTATTAAAATAGGGGGCTTATTTCAGTGCTCTGCTGCTGCTGCTGTACATGGTTGTGAATTAAATCAGTGGAGATATATAGATGTCCATGCGCTGATATAAAATAAGAGAAAAGTAAAAATCATTCAGCATTGCTTATTTGAGCATGCAAGGAGGTTTTGCTTGCTTGCTTTCCTGACTAAGCTGCTCCTAGGGCTGGTTCTGATCACAGGACTTCAGCCACGTAACCTTGAAGCCGATAGCGACCGGTGGAAGTAAACTTCTTTCAAACTGGCATGAGTCAGACTGGCATGAGTCCGGGGAGCTGAATCATAGTCTGTGTTTGTATTCATGTCCATTAAAAGCAGATACAAGGAATTTTTCAAAAAGGGATGAAGGAGAGATGTTATAGGAGGAAAATGCAGTGATAATGATATCTGAGGATGTTTCTTATTTGGTTTTTGATGTGTAAAGTATTAAGCTGGTCAGAGATGGAATGGGATAGGCAGAATTATGGATTCTTGGGTGTTTATGTTGGTCCAGAGGAAAATGAGATTTAGGAAGTGCCTGTATGGAAGGAGGCCTGAATATTTAAAGCAGATCAAAGAGGCTGTAGGTAATTTTATATTCAGTCAAAGAAATGAATCAATTGAATGTTTCCTCCGTGCACCCAAAACACCCTTTTGGGTCTGTGTGTGTAGATGCATTCACTCCATGCTGCTTATTCACAATATTGCTCTGAACAACCTGAGACCCTCAACAGCCATCAGTTATTTAAAAGGTAAGAAATGGCCATGACTCCTATTCGTTGCAGGTATGCCTGTGTCTGGGGCAGTTGGGGGAAAAATTTTAAATCTCATTCACCTGATGGATGTGGAAGAGAAGCCACGGGCGGTGAAGACACCCTACCAGAACCAAGCTGCCTTCTTGCTGGTCGTATACAGGAAGCTTCTGTGGTGCAGATATGACACCAATAGCAAAACCTATTTCATGGTCCTGTCCCATGAAGAAGCCGTGAGTATCAGCAGCCACATGAAAGAGCTAGTGGGGCTGGGGAGGGGAGAGTCTTGAAAATAACAAACATTATCTGTCTGTCCTGGTGGAGCTTGGCAGTTACTCGTGGATGCCACTGCCTAAACACCATCAAAGTAAAAGCACATCACTGCTATCTGTTGTTATCCTGGTTTGGGTTTAGTTTTTAAAATTATTCCAGTGTGTTGGTTTATAGTTCTGAAATCCTGCAGTTCTTTGACAGAAAATGTTGGTTTAGTTTGTTAATCAGAGTCGTGAATCCAAGTACCCGCCTGATACAAAGGACTTGTGTGAGTGGCTGTGGCGAAGCACAGGAGGATTTTAATAATCCTTGTCACCAGGGGAACCAGCCTCAGCAAAGCTTTGTCTCCTGCTCCATCCTCAGGTTCCTATCACCTGGCAGAATGGCTCTGTGGGGACGGAGAGGATCAGGATTTGTCCTGAGATGTCACAAGCCATGAGGCTGCTCTGTTTGGGGTGAGTTTTTGTTGTTTTGTTTTGGTTTTTCTTTTGTTTTGTTTTTTTTCCCCAAGAGAGCTTAACACATTTTTCCATCTCATCTCATTGTGGGTAACAGACACACCAATGGTTCATTTAGACTGGAAAAACAAGAGTGTTCTTTATCGACAAAGAGATGTTCTGGAGTAACCTCTGAACACCAGTAGTGGTGACAAAAACCGAACTGCTTTTAAAACATAGATCGATAAATGAGTGAGATACTAGTGCTAAAAATCTATAGTGACCTTAATTAGGGTTAATAGTTTTACAAGAGATATTAAACCTGATTAGTGTTGGAGACAATTTCACTGTATGGCTCTTGGATCTGACCTGTGTTGTCTTCTAGTAGAGCAGCAGTGCGACTGCACTGGTGTCACTGCTGGAAAAGAAGAACGGAGCCAACGTGGTTTCAGGATATTTTCTGTAATACCTTATTCAGGTTTTATAGAACCCTACTGGTTTTTTCCCTCTTAAGCACTTTAAGATTTTCTAACATAAAGGGTTGTTTGGAGGGCTAAGAGTATTCAGGAGGGGTGAGGCGGTGAAGCAGCCAAAGGTGTGTGATAAATTAATGTAATTACTCAGCTTTGCACTGCAGCTCGGAGGCGGGCTCTCGACACGTGCAGCGCGTGCATTAGTATGCAATATTAGCAATGATATAGCATCAGCATAAACAGAGATGGATGTGTACATGCCATCTGAGACTCATGCTATTTCCAGATAGAGTCGCATTGCCACATCTGGCTCCGTAACAGCTTTCATGCTATTTTTACTCCAGACTTTCTTTTCATAGGACTTTTGTTTGACTTCCCATTGCCTCTCCCCCCTTCTCTTTGCCTCTGACTGCGCTCCACATGCACTTGGGCATGAGAGTGAACATGCGAAATCACATCAGCAGGCCAGTCACAGAAGGAGAGAGAACGTAACCCCTTTGTTTTACAAATCCATGGTTACTTCTCTGGTTGCTCCAGCCAACTGTTCTTCCTGGCTGAAGGACTTGGTTTGGCTACTTCAATTTGCTGAAGTTACTGCTGGTAAAATAACCTGCCAGACCTCTTGTTCTGGCCCTGTCTTTGGATCCTCCCTGTGGAGCAACCCTCCCAATCACAGCAAAACTCTTTCCCTCCAAAGCTTCATATACCTTGGCCTGTTCAATCCATTCTCTTACCCCAGTCTTACACACTTACCCTCATCCACTGCTCCTGTGCTGAAGTTTGGAATAATAGCTATTTGCTTCACTTTTGAGCCGGTTACCCAAGTTCGTAAGGGACAGTTTAAAGTGAAATACACCATTTTCCAGGAGCAGAGGTGTGGCAGTGGTTTGCACAGATGTTCACTGTGCGAGGACCTCTTCATGAAGGCAGGTATCTTAATTATAGAAAAATCTATGAACAAGCTGTGGTTGCTGTCTTCAGTCTTCTACATTGGTAATGAAAAGTAAAATTAGAGAGGGGTTCTAAGAGCCAGATCTACCAGTTACCTGATCAAGCAATGCCTTATCATGCTATGGGATTTCTCAGCTGGGAGGTAAACCCCATAAATAACCATTTAAGAACGCATAAGAATTAACGTTTTCCTCCCAGAACAGATGGTTAGCAGAGAGATCCCAGTGAGATGATCTTTACTACTCTACTGTATAGTTTTGTTCTAATTTCCAACAGTACATGTCCTGCACAGTTTACATTCAGGGGGGTGCAAAAAGTTGTTTGAAACCATATTTTCCTTTTCTCCCCTCCTTGAAAACAGTGCAACATGGCATCGCACTCCTAAAGGTTCTGCAAGGAGTCTCATCCTCACCTTAAGATATTTCTAGGGAGAAGTTTCCAGGCTTTGTATTTATGCAAAACAATACAAGAAAATTAGTACTGTACTTTACTCCCAGAGTGAAAACTTTAGGAAGTGTTTTTTCCTAGATTTTTGTCTTACTGGCTTTCCCTGTGGTGCAGCGATAAGTAATTACAAGCAACTCACCAGTGAAATATTTCACTTTAAGGGAACTTGTGATTCAACATATAAGCACAAGTCCATCTGCAGTGGACTATTTTTAATATCCCTGGATTGCAATAATACGTTTAATTAAATCCAAAATGAAGATTCTGTTGCTCATTTTCAGGCCTCTCTTTCTCAAAACACCTCTGTGTAAATGTTCTTGCACAATATTACGAGACCAAATTATTTCAGGTGAGAATACCAATCCAAAATTGGAGTTTTTCCAAGAATATTCTATACAAAATGCAGAACCAAATGTTTGATGTTTCCTATAATTCTCAATAATCTGAGTAATTCATATAGCAGCTTCTTCACAAATTGTTTTGAGGCAAACATTCATGGCCAAAAGCAAAGCCGTAGCTCAAAAATACCAGTGAATAATGGATGCAGCATGCAATAGAATAATTCACCAGCATGCTTACACGGAGTCTCTCTTGTAATAAAAATGAGCACTGCTCTGCTTCATACCTTGGTGGCTTTAATAATCACATTCAGATAGCAATTCTGTGGAAGTTCTGTAACATCTGGGTAGCCCCGTTCGTCCATTACAAATGCTGTTTCCTCTCATTTGTGTTTTGTGCACTCTCACTAATAAGGACATTGCAAATACTCAAACCTTGGAAGTTAAAGCTGTTGTGACTGAATAGTGTTAATTCTTTTTTCTTTGGAATTAAAATAAACTTCTGTTTCCACTTGTTTTGTCTCTTGCTTAAAACAATAATAATAATAATAATAACAACATACTGTCTTGGTTAAGCATTTCCCAAGTCAGTACTAAACTAAACGCAGAAATGACTTTCTGTAGGGAGCCGGAGTTATTAGAAACACGGAGGTGTCCCTGTACTAGGTGCAAAATGCGCTCAGTTAAATGCATATTGCCTTTAGAGCCATCCCAACATGACTGGAAGCACAGACACTAGACAGGACTTTGGAGAAATGTTTAATTTGATCGGCAATAAAACTGCAACTGCATTTCTGTATCAGATTTCCAAATCATGTCAGGTTCATTCGGCAGGGTGATTCAAAGACCATCTAGGCTCTACTACAGGCTTTCTTCTACAGGAAGCGAGAACTGTATTAATATTGTCAACGGATGCGTCTGTATGGGTCACACAGTACAGTAACTTCTAAAGCTTCTGCTTGGCTGAGGTCCGATCTCGCAGTACCCTCGCTCTTTTATAAGACTGACTTCGTTCTCCAGTGGGTATCTATATTGATTTTTGACAATAATCTACAAGAACCCTACTTTTCACAGTTTTATTAATCTTTTGTTCTACCCTTCCTCATCCTGATGTCCTGGTTAGAATTTGGTGGTTAGTAATTATTTAAGATGGATTTATCTATGCTTTGCTGCAAGCGTTACAACCAGACCAAATTTCCATTGCAGGTCAAATTATTACCAAAATTATTTTACCACTTTGAGCTAGAACTGTGATGCTGAGGGCCAGCGATTATGCAGCGAGATGCTATATGGTGTACAGCAGAAAGACTAATGTATGCATGAGGCCATCCAAATAGACTTACAAATTATAAGTGAAGCCCAGCAACTGGAAGAGATACGTTTACCAAATTCACACATTTCATCATATCTGCCTACAGACTGAATGATTGCAAGAGATTTCCTGGTTGACAGTAGGGTGAGTGGACTGGCATGAGTGGAATGTCCGTGTTAGAAAACAAAAAAAACAACCAGCATCTTGATATTATATTGACCTTTATAAAACAATATCAAAGAAACAAATATTTCTTTAGAACAGTTGGTGGAAATTGTATACAGCTTGACTGACGTGCAAAGAGTTCTGCACAGCCCTATAGGGGCAAGCAGGAAACTGGAGCTGGAAATTTTTGGCCTTTTTGATAGAGTAGACTTACTGGGCTGTAGTAGCAACACTTTTTGAAATACTTCATTTCAGCAACCATTTGCCTACTGAAAGAAAAGATTAGACAATAAAATAATTATAGTATACTATAAATATTTGAAGACAGACAAGTTCTCAGAGACCATCTTTGACTTTTTTAGAAAACTGGATAATGCATGACCTTCCCCTAGAAGAGATAGTGAGGCCTGTGGAGGCAGAATATTGGACTGGAGAAGTTGGAGGATAGTTTTTCTGTTTGTTCAATGCTTTCATTATTTTCTGTCTCTCTTTTATCTTCATTCCTTTTTTTTTTCCCCCCCTATTTAGACCACAAATCCTCCTGAGCAGGAATTATCTTGCATGTTCTCGGCTTTGCTGGGACCACTGTAATGCAAGTAATGTAAATCAACATTTGGTCCGTGTTACTGCAAGAAGAGATTGAAAATGAAAAGGAAGACATTAGGCTGGGGAGAACATCAACAAACATCTGATG
Organism: Psophia crepitans; assembly: GCA_013399095.1. Taxonomy (NCBI): domain Eukaryota; kingdom Metazoa; phylum Chordata; class Aves; order Gruiformes; family Psophiidae; genus Psophia; species Psophia crepitans. Next base: position 336,970 of record VWZZ01008421.1, on the reverse strand, counting down.
AAGTTATCATCCAGGCTGGCTGTTAGCCAACTTGCTGCAAGCCTTGTTGGAGTCTGCCTTATGAAATGCCAATTCCAGCAAAGTCAGAACCTGCCTGTGAACGCAGTGGGGCTGGAAATGAGAATGCTTTTAACTGTCAGTGAGATGAGCTTCTCACTAGGATTCACTGAAGCATGCAGGCTTGTTTTAAGGTAAAGTTTTGGGGTTTTTTTTGAAGCTATGCTAAGATGGTGTTGTATGTACCTGCAGTATGAAGGAACTGGGTAGAGTGTCCAAAGAGGTCCTGTCCATTTTTCTTATGTTCTGCATATTTGAGTAGGAAAACAAAATATTTCTAAGCACTAAAGCTCTATTTTAAGTTTTGAACAAAATGTGAGTTCAGCACCTTTATCCAAACCCATCCCAAACAGAGGGAGCTTAACTGTTGCATACTGCTGGAAGTGTACTAGAGTAATTTGTGTCCTTTCATTCTCTGCAGACAAAGATTTCTAAGCTGTAACAACTGAATAGGATAATTTCTTTAAAATGCCTTTCCTTCCTTACTTCTCTCTTTATATTGCTTTTGGCAATTTTAAACCTTCAAAGACAGCTCAGTTTCTTAACAGTTTTCCTGACAGTTTGCACTACAGAAGTAAGACTTTAATTGAGCACACTAGCATCCAAATATGCCACCCTGTACAGCTGACTGATGAATTTTTAACTACCCTGGATACCTCAGGAAAAGTAGGCATACCAGAAATAAGCAGGTAGTTTTCATTTAGGTCTTTACTTTTCACAATGTGACTTCATCTGTTCTACTGTGATAAATAAGAGGGCAAATGGACATCCTACATATAGACAGTGAATTTCATGCTGGTGAAAACAAGATTTTTTATTTTTATTTTTTTTTCCCACAGCCTGAAACTCCCCCCTTCCCAAAAACAAACAAACAAACCACCTAAAAATCTTTCCATTAAAGGAGTAATTTTATCAAAAACTAGAAGAGGATAAGTTTGGCTGATTGGACTGCTTATGGCTAAAATGAGATTTGTTCAATTTAGAGGACAATCTTGAAACTGAATCTTCTGTATCAAATACAAGGATGTGGAGTTAGATTCTTTTTCCAATTCTTCCAATGTTCCTGTTCCAGTTTGCTCATCTTACCCACCCAGCAAGTTCACTACTCTGACTTGTCTATCTCTCTGCTGAAAGTTTTCATGAGAATGGTTGAAAGGCTTCATTTTTGTTCCACTGTGGAATGAAAATCAAGTGTCAAAATCATGATGCCTGGGGCTTTGGGGTTCTCTTTTCCTTTTAATGGAATGAGATTGCTGGTTTTAGTCTGCCTCCACGTACTGAAATGACTTCTCAATTTAAATTGCCATTACTGAGAAGACGACGACTGTAGTTTGGTTATCGGTTCCCTGGGACCTGCAACCTGCCTGGCAAGGAAACAGCATCAGGTAGACTTTATCTCATTTAAATTCCATTATTCCAAGGATTTGCTCGATCTATTGTATCCTGAAGTGGGAGACACCACAGAGAATGGAAAGATGGATGGCAGGCTTGGATGAATGCCCCACTTAGATTCTCTATATTAGATTGTCATGCTTTTTCTGGCCCAGATGCTAATATCTAACACATTTTTAATACTATTGCCTGATGAGATCCTATTAGAAAATGATTCAGAGTCTGGAAAGTTAGAGGGGCAGGGGGAAAAGAAGTTAATTCCCTAGAAATAATACAGTCATTATGTGTACGCCCAATTCAATATGTAACTTGGAGTTTTTTTAATAGCCTCTCTACCATCCCGTACACCAGCTTTTTAAAACTGCAGTCACATTCATTATAAAGTAAATGCCTAATGCAAGCGATTCTCAAAACAGTTTGTAATTTACATTCCTATTGGAAATAAAAGTAATGACCCTCAATAGCTCATTAGTGGCCTTGCAAATGTTCGTTATTTCCTTTCTTTTTGTCTTTCCCCTTGTTTTCTCCCCTTGCTGAAAGGCAGGGGAGTTTAAAGGTTTAGAGTACCTTCAGAGATATCCATCTCTAATGACCTGTGAAAATGAACATTCGATTCCTGAATAAGGAAATCATCATTCCCTGGTGTTTTGAAGGGGATAAGTGTATTCACTTAGCGCTCCATGCGGAAGCTAGATATTCCAGATAATTTTAAGGAATTATTTTATATTCATGCCCAGGAGATTTTTTTAGCATTTTTCTAAAATGTCAAATCACATAGTAAGGGATGGGTATGTAGACTTGGGATTTTGAACCCAGCTGTTTTCTAAGGATACCCTGGATGCTGCTACGCTACCAAAGGTTTAGCTGGTTTAGCTGGAGATGCACAGGGAGAGGGTGCCCATCCTCTCCATGCCCTACACCAGCTCCCCCTTGCAGCACTACTGCCCCAGCATCAAATGGCACTGGGCAAGTGGTGTGCATCAACACAGCCCATCTCCACTGGCTTCTCTGTCAGCTGAAGAAGACTTAGCATCTGCCCTGCAGATGATCCTTGGATTGCTGGGGAAAATGACGTACAAGAGAGGCAACATGGGGTTGCAGTGAGATTTTTGCGTCACTTAGTCCCAGGAGCAGGATTTAACGGTGCTTGCTCTGGAATGGTGTTAGCCTTGAAAATACGCTCATCCTTAATAATATGCTGCCTTATTCACCTGGCTTTCTTATTGCCCTGAAGTCCTCAGTCCTTCCGCACCACTCCCTGTTTGTTTCCTTTACGGTGGCTCAGGTGGCAGCATTTGCTGTTGGTGTGGAAACGCAAAAGTGCTCTCTCCACCAAAGCCCTTGCAGCAAAAATTCTGTGGGATTAAATCTCCTGTATCCTATGTGGCTTGAGCACGCTCTGCTGTAGGGTGTTCTCAGAGGGAAAATGAGGGGAAAAATATCTTATTTATATTTAGTTTCTCTCTACCCCAGTGATTTTCCTCCTCATTAGCAATTGAGACTTGGAGATTGTCAGCATACTGATGAAGGCTGGTAGGGGCAGGCCTTAACGCAAACCTCTTTAGAATATAAAATAAAAGATTGCTTGCCTGTAGAAGTTTCTCATGAGTGCTTACCAGAAGTTACGTTTCACTGACTACTTTCTGTGTATGCAAAGGGATTATTTTGGCAACGTATGCCTGAAACAAAACCTGGTAACATGCTTAAAAGCATTACTTATTGTTGGAATTTGAGTTATTCGGTACGGTCATTAGATCACACCCAATAATTCTGTAAAAATTGATGTTTCCATCCTAAGGTCAATTCACTTTTATTGAATTGCTTCAAGCAGCTTTCTCCAAAGCACAATGCTCCTCTGTGAGCCACCAACACCGTGGCTGTTATTTGGTTTGCTGATGACTACATTAGGTCATCTAAGAATCAGCTCTGACTGAGTTTGGACAAAACTAGCTCATTTGACCTGTGTTGACTTTACTTTAAAAAAACTAGAAACTCCCCCCTTCCCATCAGTCCTCTCACAGATGCATAGGGGTTGGAAGGGGACCTCTGGAGATCTAGTCCAACCTCCCTGCTAGAGCAGGGTTATCTAGAGCACGTTGTACAGGATTGCATCCAGACGGGTCTTGAATATCTCCAGAGAAGGAGACTCCACACCCTCTCTGGGCAGCCTGTCCCAGTGCTCCGTCACCCTCACAGTAAAGAAGTTTTTCCTCATACGGAGATGGAACTTCCTGTGTTCCAGTTTGTGCCCATTGCCCCTCCTGTCACTGGGCACCACTGAGAAGAGTCTGGCCCCTTCCTCTAGACACCCACTCTTCAGGTCTTTATAAGTGTTGATGAGATCCCTGCTCAGTCTTCTCCAGGCTAGACAGACCCAGCTCTCTCAGCCTTTCCTCATATGGAAGATGTTCAAGTCCTCTAATCAATCCCGATACCCTTCTGCTGGAGTCTCTCCAGTAGTTCCCTGTCTTTCTTGAACTGGGGAGCCCAGAACTGGACACAATATGTCAGATGTGGCCTCACCAGGGCATAGTAGAGGAGGAGGATAACCTCCTGGATATCACTGGCCTTCTTGGAACACTGCTGGCTCATGGAGAGCTTGTCACCCACCAGGACTCCCAGGTCCTTCTGTGCAGCGCTGCTTACCAGCGGGTCAACCCCTAACCTGTACTGGTGCTTGGGGTTGTTCTTCCCGAGGTGCAGAATCCTACATCTGCCTCCTTGCCTAAACCCTGAGACCACTTCTTCCTGACTGGTGAGGCTATATTGGAAGCATCTTCTTCCCTCTGTGCTGGAAGGCAGCTGCTCTCAGCCCAGTATTGTGTCTACCTCTCAACAGAGAGAAACAAAAGCTCGGTCCCCAGTTTCTCATAAGTTGCATGCACTGAGTTTTCTTTTTAAAATTTTAGCTCTCTTCTTACTCATGTCTACTTAACACAGTTAAGTGTTCTCCTCGTTTAGTGTGTACTCTGGTGTGTCAGTCAGTTAGCTTTGCCCACCAGCTTCACGTCAGATGTGATGCTAACCGCCTATTCCAAATTCCACTTTAAAACAATAACGTTCTCACTTTGTTCAGTATAAACTGACTACACAGTACCACCTGCTGATGGACCGGCATCACAAACCTGGCTTTTATTACTGATTTTTTTCAAAGGCAGAGTTGCCTGTGACAGCCTTGCTCCTATGTAAGAGGTAGGAACACTCTTGTGTTCATGCAGTGTTTTAGACTCTGTCATCTGCTACCACTTAGCAAAAGGATAATGCTGTGTCAGAAGGAGATTTGTGCTTTAGAAGAGTGAATAGTCTCCATTTTTCAGAACCGAAAAGGGCAGAAAAAAAATTAGAGCGTAAGCCAGCAGGCCTAAGGCTATTTTGATTTACATTAGAATCTGTATAGGCCCTGTATGGCTTACAAAGCCTTGTAATCATCTACGTCTACTTCTGCCACCCATCCCAAAGTTCAGGAATGAAGTATGTCAGTATCAAGGTCATTATATTTCATTAGTCTTCATCAACATGAGAGCTCATCTTGGTCTGATCTCTTATTTCAAAAGCTTTGACCACTGAGGCACTAAACCCTTTGTCCTCCCCAAAATTCATGAAATAAACTTGTGTAATCTCAAGTTAGAAAGCAGGCTTGTGCTCTACCATATGAGCAATACAGTGAAATATTGGTTACAGTTTTTTTCAATTGTTGATTCTGAATCCATCACTCACCCCAGGAAAGTTCCAGTAACTTCTGGCCCAGTAAATATTTGCAGAATCTGCCCCTTCCTAGAGAACAAAATCAGTGTAATCACAGCCAGATAACTGTCAAAAAGAAACAGTGCAAAGCCAAGAAAAAGAGGCAACACGGCCAGAACTTGCTGTTTTGCAAATCCAGGGTCTTGTCTCCTTCAATTATCTATAGGGCAATTAAGAACAGTTTATTCTATGTCCAATAAAGCATTGTTGCTCTCAAGAACTTCCTTTCTCCTCACTTTGCATGATTTTCTCTCTTTTTGTTGGTTTTTTGGGGGGCTTTTTGGTTGGGTTTTTTTTTGTGTGTGTGTGTGTGTGTGTTGCTGCTTTTTTTTTTTCTTTTTCCTTCTTTTAAGATGTGAAATACTCTGGTGCATGGGTTTTGGTTTAGGAAGGCTCGCTTTTTTCTCTCCATTTCATCAGGACAGAGTTCCATTTGTTCAGCATCTGCACAGGACAACATCTGGAGCCTCAGGAAATTCAGCTGCTCTGTGTATGATGCTTAAATGAAATTACTTTTTCATGCACTTCAGAAGAGTATCAAGAGCATCTCTCTGACCAAACAGGGCCTTTTGTTCTCCTCCAGCAAGTGTTTCTCATTAAAAATGTCATCTCCCTAACAAATTGCTTCATTGCCTTTGCAGCTGGGGTTATTGTTTTCATGGGTTTGTACTTGTGTGATTCTCTAAGGGAGCAGAAAGTTAGGGGAAGTGGAGCTTAGTTTCTTTTCTCTTTGCCCGGTGCCTGCCATGCTTTGGCTTCCCACCTTTGGGGTGGAGTGCCATACAGGTACGTACATCTCTACCCTCTGGATTTGCACAGCACTCGGGCTGCCTGCACGAGGCTACCTTGAGGTTTGATATTTTCTCCAGTTATTCTTTCTGAGTATGCAGGGCAGATGGGTCTGCAAGAAAACCTAAATTATCCTTAGAGCTTGGGAAGTTTTCCATAATTTTTCATGAATAGTCTGACCAGAAATAAAACTAGAGGCTAAGAGAAGGAGGTGGAGGAATTCCAAGGGAGACAGCGGTGATCTGTACCTACTGCAGCCAGCTCTGACAGTGCGGAGTATGTGCAGTCCCTTACAGCAGCAAGCAATCCTGCAATAAACCCCACCTAGCAGCATAGAACTGAAGGGTCTATATCATTTCCATGAAGAACTGCTTAGAAAATGTCAAAACTTCAAAAAAATATTTTGTGGGGCAGATACCATTTAAACCCCAAACATAAAAAGTTCATTTTCTACCCCCCTCCCCCCTTTTCAACCAGGATTGCCTCTTTTGTGCGTGTTGAAAAACATATTTTATCTTTTCCTCACGTGAAGAGAGATATGTGCCAAAATCCTAAAATCACAGAATATTTCAGGTTGTAGGAGACCTCTAGAGGTCATGGAGACCAACCCTCACTAAAAGCGTGGTCAGCTTTGAAGTCTAATTTCAAATGGCAAGTTATAAATAATCTAGAGGCTACATCTCACTTGCATAAGTATTCACTGCATGGTAACACACCATCTGCTTAACCTGATATCTCTTTTTTATAGGTGACTACAAATGACTCCTTAATAATTTTACCAACCATATAAACTTGCTGGGTAATCAATTTATACAGGCTTATTGCCCACTTTCACAGTTCTAGTGCTAGTCTAACAGTATTTATAGTTTTTCTTAAAGTTTTTCTTTGATTCCTGGAGTCATCTATTTTCCTGAGAATGCAAGTTTTTTGTTTTGTTTTGTTTTGTTTTTTTTCAAATGGCAGGAGCTATGGAGAAATGCTCATGCCTAAAGCATCATAATTAAGAAAGTTAGTAATATCCTCTCAATTTTGTAATTCTTCACAAATTTCATTGTTATTTAGACATTCTGCTGTTTGGAGCTTCAGCTTCTACTTTCAATTTCTCCTTAATTTTTTTAAAACAGGATGGAAATAATTGTAAACCAGCCTTTTTTCCTGTTTTGGTGAGGGGTGTTGAAATGCACTGGCTCTCCCATTTTGTTTCTCTATTTCATCTGGGACACCAGCAGCCATTTAACTCACAAACCACAAGTTACCTTTGGTTGTCTCGGGCACGACAGATTTGGCCATGTCACCTCTTCTCCTTCTCCCATCCAAATTCCACCTAATGAAAAAATTTTCTCTGTGTTAAATATAGCACAAGTCAACCTTCCTGTGTGGCAGCTCCACTTCAGGCTGTAGGAGAAACATTGGGCACCACACTGTGGAAAATAAGTACGTAGCAGCTGTAAATATACACGTGTATTTATATATATAGAATGGTGCTAGAACCCACAGTCTGTAATTTGTGGGTGACCTTTAACTACATGAGGATAAATGGTTACAAATGAGGACCTCTGGTCTTGGCTGTTGTAACCTATTTTCTTACTCTTGTTAGTAAATCAAAAACCATGTATATCCATGGGGTTTTTTTTCGTGTAACATTTGGCTTAGATTTAAGCAAAGTGGAAAACCAAACAAATAAATATGATTATCCTGCAGTGTTTCGTTTCATGGAATCAGATTCTGAAACAAGCAAAGCGTGTGGGATACTTTAAGGTCTATATGACAGACATGGGCTATTCCCATAGTGAAATCTACTCCCTGAATTAGGTCTTTGTGCTATTAGGAGCTTTTTCTGTTTGTTTTGCTACGGGTTTGCATTTTTGCTGGAGCCAAGCAGCATGTTAAACCTTTGATTTTCAGCAGCCTGTGCGTGATGAGGCTGCCGACATGAAGCCCTCTTCTTGAAGCACTGTGATCAGATGGATCCAAAACCTAGGGTGTTCCAGGAGATTTGATTTTGAAATGCACCAATAAGGGCTATTTGTGCTGCGGATGTGCACAGTAATTCAGAAATAGGACAGCAACAAATACATTTGTTACAGGTAGATCATTAAATGGCTGTTGGGTGATGGTGACTCCCTGAGAGCAACAGGTAAGGAAAACTGGAAGGAGACGTAACACTCAAAAGCTGTAAATTGTATTCCCAACCCCTTTAGCTTTTTTTTTTCCCCCTTTCCTTAATTAAATGTGCACATAAGAGCTTTCTCTATTCTATTTGTTCATCACAACATAGAGAAATAAGTTTTAGCAGGTCTTCCATGACCTTAAGGAGTCAATGACCCTCTGGGCTCTTGACTTCTCCACCTTAATTTCAGTGGGTTAATTTCTCTGTGGCAGTCTCTGATTGCTGCCGATCTGTGGCCCATCTGCCTTTTGCTTTGAAGTTGAGATATTCTTGTCACAGCGGAGAATAAATGTTGGGCTTCGCAGATTCATCAGCTTATTACCCATTTGTTTCAAGCTTTTCCTGAGCAGAGGGAGCAAAACGAAAAACCCCAACTAAAAGTAAAAAACCCTGCTAGCCCATCTGTACGTGGATTTCCTTTCTTTCATCTCTCTTTCATCCCCATTTCCACTAAAACTCATTTAAAATCCTTACTTTGTCATCTGGGCTATACCATACACACTCCGTCTCAAGGTCAGCTGTTTATTTCCTATTTCCTCAGAGTACTTGCCCCAGTCAAATCCCTGCCACACTTTATCTCCCTCTTACCAGCCTGACATTTAAGGCTTTGTGGTTTGCTCCCATAAGCTCAGGAATGCCTTTCCCTGGGTTTGCACAGGTCTCCTGACCTTTCATGTACACAGCTAACAGATTTCACAGGCGTCTCAATTCCAGGTGCTGCTCAGCACCTATCCATCTTTTCTGTTTTCATGCCTACAGAGGACGTTTTTCAGGGTTTCGAGCCCTGCCCAGAGCTCGGTGGCTGCACAGAGCCCTTCAGCTACCTACAGCATCTGGAAGAAGACTGAATTTATCAGCTCAGTTTCCCTGTAAAGACAGCAAGGATCAAGAAGAAAGAATAGAAATAACCACATGTCCCATGGTCAAATTCGCCTCACACTGGTTTGGTGGATCCCCGTGGGTCTGGCACCTCTTTTAGTGCCTGCGGGACTGAAAACCTTATTTGAGAATGTGTTCCTGAGAGGTAACTTCACTTGGGGGAAAAAAAGAAGACAGCACTACTGGTATCATATAAGGAGTATGTAGGGAGCTAGATGGGATTGCTAATGGCAACGAGGTTTTAGTTTGGTTAGAGCTATATAAACAATTGCAAACAGTGCCAAGGCAGCCAGTAAAGTGGTGGGGAAAAAAAACCAAAAGCAGTGGTGATTTCTGAGATGCCTAGAAAAATGTGCATCTTTTCCATTGGGGAGGGTGGAAAAGCAAAGAGCATTATGAATGTGTTAAGAGTTTTCACTCTTTAGAAGAAATGAGCCTAAGGGGCTAGGTTTGAGTTCCTTTTGGTCCAAAGGGAAGAGAGAGATAGCATGCTTGGAAAAAAACCTGGAGTGCAGAGCCAACATCAGAAGTAGGGCTCAGGCAGAAGAAGACCTGTAGCAAGGACCTGTGAGACACTCCAGATCATGCCATGTCAGTGCTGCCCTTAGCACGGGTTGTTGTTCTGCCGTTCTGCGAATCCTCATGTACTGCATTAAACCCATGGGCTCTCTACGTAGCTATGAGACAGAAATAAATCTTCACAAACAGTTCCCTTGTCTGTACAGTCCCCAGTCTCACTTCCAAGGAACTGCACAGCTCCACAACCTCCTGAAATATTTCCTGTCAGTATTTTCCTTGTTCTTATACTGAGCTTCCTGATGGTTTATCCTTCTGGTTATCACAGCGATATAATATCTGAGTGTTCCCCATGGGGAAAAAAAAAGAAGAAAAAAAAAGTTAGCAAAAGCAAGGTTGGAATATCTCTGGTTCTTGTCTTCTTTATGGCTGAAAAGATCTCTTTCGTTCAGATGTGGAGGGATGGCGACGCTGTGAATGTCATCCTGCTTATGAGGCAAAAGGGGAATGGTTTTCATTGTTTCCCAGAGGTGCTCTAACTGGATTTGTCTCATTTCCTTTGCAAGTTTGTTCCACAGCTGGATCTCTTCAGCCAGGCGACTTTGTCTCTGGCTTTTGCACTTTTTGTTCTCCACTTTGTGATCTGCACTGTCGTGGTGAAGTACAACTGTCCAGCCAGCATACAGACAGAGAGGAGGTTTGCAGTGTACCAGGCACTGTACTAATTACTCTGAGGACATCAGTTAGGAAGAGAGAGCAACTAAGAGCAAGTGGAACTCATGGACTGGTTTGTTGTGGGTGAAGTCAGGCAAAGGAGCAAGTCACAAGGGAGTCCTGGCTTTTGGTTTGTATTTGCCTTGAGATACTGTGTCTGAGTCATGGACACTGTACACAGCTCCAGTACAGACACATCTGGGGGCGCAGGTGCCTCTGCTCTGAGCTATTGAAGTTGTGTAATTTCTATTCACTTGTTTTTAATATACCTTTCTTGTGCAAGATTCATTATTCTGGCTTTTATACCTAAATCCTGCTCCCTGAAGAGGTGAGAAATCTCATATCCAGGAATTTGTGGCTGTCTCAGTAAACCCTTAAGAGCTCACCAAGGCTAAGGATTAGTTTCTGCCCCAAACTCCTCCCTTTCATTCCCTTTCACTAAACCTTACTTTCAGGCAGACTAGGTGCCCATGGAAGGCCATTCAGCAGAGGGTGGGACACAGATGTTCAGCTGCCACCCCCTTGGACCTAGATTGTTCTTCATTGTGGATGTCATTTACATTTTTCCCCTTTGTGGCTTCAAAAGTCTTCTTTGCTCTCATGAACCACTTCCTCCTGATTTACATCTGCATGGGGGTAACAAAACTGTTATGACAGAATTGCTTATTAAAAACTACCTCCGTGATGCTGTTTCCTTCTGCTGCCACCCTTTTGCTCATGTTTGAATACAAGGGTGACTGTAACTTCCCTGCCTTCCAAGCCGTGGCTCCAGAAGTCCACCCCAGCTGATCCTATCCCATCTCCAAGCTGCCTGGCCCCACCTCGTAGCTGGTTGCTGGTACTTGGCAGCACACCTTGTTCTGAGAGGTGTTTCAGTTACTGATGGGTGAGTGACTTGATTCAGAGTTTGGTTTGGATAAGCTCCCATAAATTGTAATGTTTGACTGTAGGTTATCCAAATTTCTGGGCCTCTTGAGACTTTAAATTGGTCTGGAAGATCCAGGCTGCTTTCTGAGATTTTGGCACCTCCTGATCCATGACAGCAGGTTCTTCCATAAGAGGTCAGTATTATTGCTTCTCGTTTCAGCTGGATCCTGCAAATTGAGTGAGCAAGGAAACCAAGCCCATTAGGCGCAGCTCCTCAGCCAGGTGGGAACGTGAGGAGGCTGCAAGGAGGTCTCTGGTTCCTTACGCTTGAGACATGCATTGCCAGAACCTGTAGGTTGACGTGTGACAGGGAGGGGACTGGAGAGACTGTCTGTTGTCACAAAATTGAATTTGGCACCTTAGTGCACTAATCCGAGGGTAAGTCTGGATGGAAGAGGGATGCTGCACCCCAAAAAGTGGCCAATGGATCCGGCTTTGTTCAGAAAAAAAAAAGGGGGGGGAAAGCTGTGACTGTTAAGTGAAAGTGTGTATTTTTGCTTGTAATACAACCCCTCCCAGCTGTGTATGTACGAGCACCTACAGTGGCACGGCTAAGGCAATATCCTGTCTGTAGGGAGAGTGGGAGATTTGGACGTGAGCAGCCTGAGCAGTCCCTTGGCAGCGCCCCGTATGTTCCAGCATGCAGTAGTTCAGTGACTTTCAAGCCAAAAATCTTGTCCAGATCATTGTATTTAATAGCCACCGATGAATCTATCCTCCCAGATTTTGTCTGTACAGTTTTTAAACACATTAACACTGGCAATTTATAATTACTAAGGCAGGAAGACAGGTGTGGAGAGAGAGTCCAGTCTTTTACAAATATCTACAAAGATCCAGCTGTTTAAAATAAAAAAAAAACACCACAAAAAATGGTCAAAGATCTGGGTAGATTCTTCTTTATTCTTACAACTCCAGTTATGGATGGATTCTCTACAGAGTTTGGGGATGGGATAGCGCTTATACCTGCACTGCCAAGTCTGTGAGACAAAGAAAGCAGTCCTCGGACCTGATGATGTCATTTATTTTCATTCACCTTTGAATCCATTTTTTTTACCTCAGCCCAAAAGCCCTGCATAAACAAAATCATTTTGCCAAACATGGACGTTAGATGGGAAGAGAAAAAACCAAACCCCCAAAACCTGCATTCCCGTTACACTATAGCGTGTTCTTCAGAGCGATTTGCAATGTCCTGGTGTTTTTACTTTACGCACTGCCACCCTTCCTCTCTCCAGCTTCATTCTGTTGCGCAGCCCTTCCTCCCCACGTGGTATTGCGCTTCACGCGGACGTCACAAAGATATTGCTAAACCACAGCTGTCCTGCCAAACAACTGGTTCTTCCTCTTGCCAACTTTGTTCAGCCTCTGAAAAGCTGCAGGACTTGTGCTGGGCCTCATTCAGACTTAAATGATGTGCTCAGTTAGAAACGCAAAATAAAACGCAGGGCACTAACAAAGCAGTTAGGTTTTGATTATTTCTGCAAAAGGGTTGATGGTGTCTTTTTTTTGTTCCCTTTTTTTTTTTTTTTACCCTAAAAAGACAGAGCGAGAGACCCAAGTGGACACAACTAGAACAAAGCCCTGTTTATGATTAGTATGGCTGAAAATATCCATGTTAGGCCAGGTGCAGATGGCTAATTCCCCCAGACTACAAGCCAATTTAAACCATAATTCCTGAGATAGACTACTTTTCCCAACATTAATGGGAACCAGCTGCCTCCTATTAATAATATGGATGATTACAAGAAAAAAAAAGTGGGGGAGGGAGTAGCGAAGTTAGAGAAGATATTATTTTCCAGGCTGTTGGCTGTGTCCTGCTGAGGACAACATGGAAAGCTATGGAACATGAGTCTTGAAAACCTGTCAAGTTAAATACACACAGTGTGTTTGTTCTGAAGAAGGATCGAGTTATCTGTGTACTTCTGTGTTTTGGTGACAAGGTTATTTAAGGGGTAGCAATTGTATTTATTTAGTTATTTGCTGGTTCTTTGCTTTTGCCTTCCCTCTGCTGACACTGGATGGTTTTGATTAGCTTCCTAGGAGGAGAGCCCATCGCCTTTGGTACGCTGAGCCTGGCCGTTCCCACTGAAGCCTGATTTCATGTGAGGTTGTAAAGCACATCAAAGCAGAAGGACAACAAATGATCTGAAGTGTTCTCCTGAGAGCCTGACTTGCTGGTTCAAGAAATTTGTTCAGGCTTCCACTGTCGCTGTGCCGGTGTGAGGTGAAATGTGAAGACATGGCAATTCATAGCATATAATACCAATGTGTCTCAGGAGTGGGGTTTTTTTTGTGTTATGATTGTTTTGCTCTGATTGTTTTTGGGAATCTGACTGGAACTTATTGTAAAAAATAAACTCCATGACGTACTTATTTTATTTGTCTGGAGGATGAGGGGAAAAGGTCCCTGATATCAGTCATCTTGGCTATATTTCTTGTTCCCTATGTAGACATGATTCTTAATACATGGATCATTTCTTTGAGATTGGTGAATAAAGGAGACTTGCTGCAAATGTCTCTCGTGCCCTTGTAGGAGCCAATGCCCTGTTATTCTGCGAGGATTTTGGGAGGAATCTTGGAGAAATTTATCTAAGGCTGCATTTCTTCTTAATCCCTTTGATGATGATCTCTGGACATGTGGTGGAAAATACAGCTCATAGCATTGTAATTCCTGCTGGAGGGTTTGCAAGGGATGTTTTTATCTACCTGAAGAGATTCACAGATGGAGGAAGCTGGGATTCCCCTCCACCCAACCTGAGGGTACAAAAGGCCATGAAGCGTTCCCAGACCACATGGACCTTGTACATACCTCCTCCAAATGGACCAGCTGCAGGGGACTCTCATACCCTTTCCTGGTCTTAATGGTTTGTAAGAGGGAGTGGGGGAGAAACACAGAGTGGGACTTTGATTCTTTAATACCCTGATCGCTAGGCATTATAACAGGGAGCCAGGAACTATGGTTCTTGGGAACAATTTCCCTCACTTAGACTTTGTTCTGCCCTTTGCTAGGTTACAGCAAGAACCCTTTTCTAAGACAGGAGCAAAACATTTTCTAAATCTTAATTTCTTAGAAGGCAGCTCTGAGAAAAAAAAAAAAAGTCTTTGACCTAACTAGCTAAGCTGTGAAACTAAGGACGTTCCAGCAACGTATCCCAGTGGCAACACTTTGTCTTCATTCACATGTCTTAGTAGCCCAGCCCTTAGATGAGTCACCAGAGCATCTCTCTGGGGTGTTTATTGTCAAGAAGAAAATCTCCACTGTCCATATCCAAACTTCAGAGCAGCGTTTCAAGCAGACATAGTACAGGTAATGGGAAAGAGATTATTGATTTTATATATGTAAATAGAGCATAGTTGAGTTGACAATGTCTCTTTAAATAATTGAAAAATCACCCTCAGCTGACAGTAGCTCACTAGATAATGAGGCTGGTTGTGGAAGAACGTGAATAATTAGAGAGTGGGGATTCTTGCTGCCTGGAATTGACCCTTGGGGGCTCAGAGAAAGCAGGATTTGTGGCTGCTCTGAAATGCCAGTGGTCTGGTCCAGCATTCCTCTTGTCAATACGAACCTTGTGTTTTTATTGGAAACACGTGTCAAAACAAAACAGCATTTGAGACTGCTGCTGAGAGAAGGTGGGCAAGTCCAGAGGCAGCCAACCTGTTTTTCTGTTTCTTGCCAAAAGTACCATGCCACTCCTGCCGATCATGCTCAAATGGAAGGACAGATGGTAAGCACCTTCATAGTAAAGAAATTGTTGCTATAGAGGTATGTACAGATAGAAAAAATATCTTACATGGGTGATTCTGATACTATTCCCTCCTTAATGATGCTATTTCCACTCAGAAAATCAGAGAAGTCAGGGTGACTATGGCATCCTGCTATAACTTGATGATGCCCAGATTGGGAGTTTACATTACAGTACTTTCCTGAAGAGAAGCTGCTGCAGCAAGCCAGTCCTGAGCTTTCCTGGATGGGCAGAGGTGCATTCAGTGAAGACCTGCCAGTCGTGTGTATAATTTTACTCCCTATGGGCTGCCAAAACACTTTGAAAAGTTTGTAAATTATGAATCTTGGAACCACCACCTGCATTACAGAAAACTCAAAGTAAAGAGGTGAGAGTCCTGGTATCTGGTGTTTACGTAAATAAGTCTTTGGGTTTGTTAGTTTTCTTTTTCCTGATTTAAAATTATTTTGTTGGGCTGATGTTAAACATCTGTCTCTTTCTCTGCCCTCCTCCCTATCCCACATCCTGAGATGGTTTTATTTCATGGGTGAATTAAATGGTTCGGGGAGCTAAAGAACCCAATTTGTAAGTGCTTTAGGGGCTTTCAGAATGAAAGGCAGGGATTGGAGTAGTTAGTTATTAGAGTCTCTATATTTCTTTCCCTTGATCTACCTGTTTCATCGTGTTGTCAGATCTCCACAGCCAAGATTTGAGGCAATAATGGTGAAAGCTGGAACACTTGAGCCCTATTTAGGCCCGGCACCACCATATTTCTGAACTGAATCTAAGCCTAATTGAAAAGGCAAGTGGATATTTCTAGCAAAAGGAAACATGGCTGCCATAGGTTTTACCAAGTTGAGTTTAACACAGTAGAATGTGGTCTGGCATCTTCATTTGGTTTCCATTTTAAATAGAAAATTAAAGACATATTTCCTCTGTTGTAGGTTTTAAGGATGATTTACAAACCAGAAAAAGAACTCTACGGCACTCCAAGGTCTGGCCCTTGCGATGCCAGGAATTAAGTCTCCGTTTGTCTTAATATAATCCCTGCAACTATTTGTGCAAGCCTGCTTACCTTTTGGGCAGCTTGTATAGTTGTCACCATTTCTCATTGCATCTCTGATCTCTTCTTACATGTTTCCTATTGCTTTTGAATAGTTCAGGAAGTAGAAACTGTTTGCATCCAAGTTGCAAGGAATTAGAGCGGAGTTTTGGATTGGAGGCCCATGGAGGTGGGATGAGAGGATTTTCCTTGAGCCCCACTTCTTCACTGCTGCCACAAGCACAAGTAGCTCTGAGACATTCTCTTTGGAAGATCAAAATTTCCCAAAGCTTTCAGACAGAACTCAATCCATTTCCATCTTCTGAGATCTCTTTCCAGTCAGCACTGTTAGTTCAGACACATTTCTTTCAGTGAGCATCCGTTTCCAGTTTAGAAATTGCAGGGGACTTTTTTTTATAGTCGATACTCCTTTTTGTTAGTTAGAACCACCTTGTGATGATTGTCATGTGCACTTCAGAATACAGGGAAACAGGGACAGTTTTACCGAAAATAATTTTGTTTATTAATTAATTGCACAAGCTTAATTGATTTTTTAATGGAATGTCAAACATAGATACCTATTCTAGAAAACTAAATCCACTTGTTGTGGTCTTTGACTGAGCCCTTTGGTTTTATTTGTGTCTTTTTAGTGTCCTCATTGCTTAACGAGCAAAGACTCTGCTATGACTTAGGTGCATTTTGGGAAAGGTTATTACAAAACGAAAAATTCTGGAGATCCTCAAATTAATGATAGAGGATCTGATAGCAGGCAGACTGAGCTCTGGATGGTTCCTTTTGAAGACCTCGTCTATCAACTAGGAATTGGCACAGGCAGCCCTTGGATTACAGTGGAATTATAAGCACTCTCTTCTCGCAGCGGTGGCACAATTGTTTTGAAACTAGGCAGATCTTCTGTGTTTACTATTTGGCAGGTTCTGTGTTTTTGGCTGGCAGCCACGCTGAAATGTGTTTAGTTTTAATTGACAGCCATGGTCAACACTGCAGATCCCAGGTAGGTACTGCTAATCCTGAGAAGGCAAGGCAGAAACAGGCAGCAGGCTTGGTTTGCAGCTAGCCGGAGACTCAGCCTCTGGGAAAGCAAAGGTGCTTTGCCTCTAGACAATTCTGTCCCTAGGAACTCAACCTCCAGTCTCATACTCCACCTCAGCAGCTCTCTGCAAGCAGCCCACAGCCACAGGGGCTGTAAGCTGTTCCAAGTAAAACGATTTTGTGATCAGCTTTGACGCGATGGGAAGCCAGGTGCTAGCATCTTTGCACAAGAGATCTTATTAGAGCAGAGAGACACGCAGAATTGTTTTTCCTTGGATTTGAGACTTGAAAGTAAGAACAGTTACACACAGACCTGTAGTTTAAAATATGAGACATTCCGAAAGTGCATATGGTTAGATTTATGTAAGCCACAGTTTGTAATGGTTTAGATTTAACCTCCTAGTCCTTGTGAGAGCGTTTCAGCCTTGCTCTCAAGAGACTGAGAGTAACACAGAACATTTACTAAAGTAAAACGAAAAGAATAGCATATGCACGGGCTTATGATGGCTTAGTCATGACATCTAATTAGGGACAGCAGTGATTTTCTGTGAACCACAAAAATGTTAGTTTCAGTTGGCATAAAATTCCACAGAATAATACTCATGACTATCTCCCAGCCTATCTGTCTCTCTGTCTATCAGTTGCGCTCGTACGCGTTATTATTCGTGATGCATTCCTTCGCGTGTTATTGTCTTATAATTTCTCAGGGAATTCTTTAACTTCCCCCTTAAGTGCCTTTCATTTGCCTTAAACGTTTCAAGTGACTGTTTCACAGAGCTCCATGGTAAAGGGACTTGTACTTTTTGGGAAAAGTTTGCACCCGGGTGCGAGGACAACATGCCTCCTATCAGCGTTCAGGTCTCATCCTTTTTAACAGCGTATGGCTCCAACAGAGAAAAAGAAACAGCATCAAGTTAGATACTACCAAAAGAGGACACTGAAGGTAGAGATTTACTGTGCCAAAGAAAGCGAAGGAAATTCGGCGTGTCAGCTGGGAGTAAATGGGACAGTTGTTCCATCCTTGTGTCATGGGATCCTCCAAGTAAGAAAGAAGGATGACCGGACCATGACCCAGTCAGTGACAGCCTCAGAACATGACTGCAGTGAATCGAGGTATTCCCCAGCCTCCAAATATGATGGTAATATCTCTGCAGAGGGACATCTTTGGAACAACACAGCATTTATGAATTCGGATTATTTCTGGGAGCTGTTTTTTTTAATCTGGGGGAAGTTGAGGAATATCTCCCAGTTGCTTATTTTTAATGGGGCTGCGAGATCGAGGTAGAGACCTGGTTGTTCCAAACTTTCCAAAAGGCATTTCCAATAGCAGCGTAGCCATATTTTCTCCTTCAACAGGTCTTTAAACTGTGCAGTACTCGTTCATCAGCCTCAGACTTTGATTTGGCACTGCTATGTCGTGCAGATGTAGCAATCACATTTGCAAGCCTGGAACTAATTAAAAATGGAATATTTTAGATCAGTCATGGTGAGTGTGGCCAGATTTACAGGGAGAATACAAGGGAGCTTAAGGAGCAGAGTGATCTAGCCTTTTAAAAATGTTCTTCCTTCAACACTGGTACATTACCTACAGGCCAGTTGGGTTGGTTTTTTACAGCACTGTCTTTATGCATCCTCAGGCTGGTTAAAGTGGAGCTTTAAGGAGACACAGGCGTTTCACGGTTTGCTACGTTCCAGATGCATGGAGAATCATCTCTAAAATCAGCCATTGTTTTTTTTTTTATTCCCTCTTTTAAGAGGGCATGGTTGCCAAGCCTGTCCATCAGTTTAACAGGAAACAATGAGTTAAAGGCAGTGGGGAATAGAAAAATCAGGAAATCGGAACAAAACCAGGTGAGGAGATAGATGTGGCTCTAGCCCAGAAATGACCATATGTCTGATAGCTGCACAGAATGGGGTAGGGCCATCACAGGCAATAGTTACCTAAAACTTGGAGGCTGCACTGATTTCCATGACCCTCTCCAATCCTATGAACTCGGTTTGTGACTGAACAGAGAGCTTGCCGGCAGACAGCGCTGCAGGGTCTTTGGGGAGGAAAGATTATCCACAGAGTAATTACATGGTGGGTCACCATCATTTTCTTGTTGCTCAGCTCTAGGCTTTGCTGCTCCTGGCTGCCAGCTCTGCACCTGCTCTGTGCTGAGTCAAGCTTAGAAACAAAGAAAAAAAACCTATGCTCTCTCCCACGGTGTAGTCAGGGTTCATTATGGATCAGTGCTTTCTCCCCTTGCACCTCACCAACAGCTCGCTCTAGCTGTGACTGGCAGCCAGTGTGCCACACCACCAGTCACACGCCAATTACACCACTCATCACGGTCTGGTGGGGACGCTGGGTTCCTGTCACCACTGCTTTGCGTCACCTGGTTGTCTCCTGGGCTGCAAGTGCCTTGAGTCGGAATCTCTTCACTGTGTGCAGGCTCTCTAACGGGCTATTTGATTAGCTCCTCAGGAGACTGCCTCTGGGCAAATAAATAAATGGCATTAATGAGGTTGTGCCCTAGATGTTCCTGTTACTAGAGAATACAAAGCTTACCTGTAGGTTGTCATTCAGATGCGATATTCCTCTTATGATGCTCAGGTAGCAAAGCCTGTCACTGGTTTGTTTATAGAAAGGTGACTTTTCAGTCCTGGTCTCCCCCAAAAGTTTGTGATTTGCAAACCCCAAGAAAAAAATATATGTTTTTCATCATACATTGGGTTTTTTTCATCCCAAAATACTTTTAAAATAATTTGTAGACCAACTGCTAAGGTGTCGAATGCAGATGGAGGCACTATGGTGGGGAGGTGGTTGGTGTCTCCAGCCATTTGAGCCCGACTTTTCACCCCAAGGGACGCACCGTCACCAGAAGGCTCCGTGTGGTTCTGCGGAAGGTATCCAGCAAATGCCTCAGTTTATCAGCCCACCTTAAAGAAAATTAAATAACAAATCAACTTTTCTTAAACATGGCACGTCTTGCAGTCTCTGCAAGGGGTTCTTTGCAGCATGGCTTATATTACCATTAAAATGATTTAACTGCAACCTCTCTCCGCTCAGCAGCATTGTAGGTGACATGTTCCCTAGCTGCGGTGTACCCAAACAGATTGTTGCAAGGCCTTGAATAAACATTTTGTAAGTCTAGCTCTGAAGCAATTTACATCAAGCAGCATTTATTTCAAGGGTGCCAGCTAGTTCTTGTGTATTCCTGACAGAGCAGGCAATGTTTTCTATCAAATCTGGTGGGTGTAAATAGAATACCTATTAATAACGTGGCAGGAACCTGACTAAATGCAGTATTTATGGCTCATACATATGAAAGTTTCATAGATAGCTTGCTTATAAAGAGCAAATGAATTCTGGTTTTGATGTTTGAAATGAGTAAGAGAACAAGAATAATTAGAAAAATTTTTCTCACAGGCATACCTACCTGCACGCTTTCATTCCTCTTGCAGTACGAAGGCTTGATGCTTTTCTCACAGTAGGGTGAATGAGAAGCTAATCAAAGCTGGGCCATCCATTGATTTCAAGAGGTTTAGTGCTAGGGTCAATACAATGTAGTAAAGAATTAGAATAAAGCATTCAAAATCTAGCAAAAGGAGCAAACTCCCAGGTTCCTTAATTCTCTTCCTTGCATGTTACTATGGTGAAATCCCAAGCTCATCCATTGATTTCAGTGTCGAGTTTAAGCTGTGCTGAAATGGAGCAGCAGTCATTAGGTGGTGAGTTGTGTGCTAAGCACCTTAAAACTGAACCTCATCCAAACCCCAAGCCTGCAGAATGGAGATGGAAATTTCATGAAGCAAGGCTCCAGTTCGAGTACTCTTGCTCCTTTTTGCTTTCACACAAATTAGCAGGGTTCTAAAAACAGCTTCTAACGCTCATTTCTACTGGCACGGCCACTATGGATCGTGTCCAGAAAGAGGAATGGAAAGACACGACAGAATTGGCAATGATCCTGAGCCACGGAGTTTAGATCTAAACCCTGATCCAAACTTTGCTAAAGAACAGGATTTTTTTTTATTTTTTTTTTTTGTCTGAAGGTTTGATTTACTCTCTTCTACGTGCATGGAAAATCCATAGTGCTGGTGTACAGCTTTTTCTCAGCGGATAAGATCTATCCGATCTGTTGGTCTGGGGTGATTGTCTTGGTAAGGAAACTTTTGACCTGGGAAGAGAGTGGCCTGAGCAGCAGCAGCACCTTCTTCAGGAAGTAGGGATCTCCAGCCATGGGAATGAGGAAGGCAAAGAATATTCCCCAGTGTTCCCAAACACGGCCCAGCTCGAATGTCTCATCTAGCTTTTTTCCAGAACAGTCTTTTTTTTCTTTTCGTTGTTTGGTCAGCTGGAGCAGGTATAGTACTTAAAACCTGATTCACAAATGCTCCCATGAATAGGCTGGAAACTTTAGTCAGCATGAAGATTTTGGTCACATTGTGATTAATACTTGCCCAATTTCTGCAGTATTTTTTTTAAACGAGTTGTAACTCATTAAACTCATGGTTTTCAACCAAATGTTTGCTCCTGGAAGTGCATTTATTTTCATTTACTATCTGTTAGTTTTAAGGTCTTCAGTGTCGCCAGTCAAGAAACAGAAATAGTAGCGTCTGATAGAGACAACCAGTATAATCATCATTATTAAAATCGACTAACAAAATATCATACTGTACAATTTGCAAAAAGACAACAGATTGACAATTGCTTGTCCAAACTGTATGGTTAATATGTTCCAGTAATGAGTGGCTCAGCAGAAAACTGGAGAGAGAAGACCACAAATAAAATCAATATTATTATAAATATTATTTGCCACAAGTAATTTGAAAAGCTTCGTTTTCATCCAAAACATTTGTTTTAAATTATATGTTGACATATTCTGGAAATAACTATGATGAACTATTTTTAAATTTGTAGTACACAAAGGAGTTTCTTCTTTATGTTCTTTTTCACATCAATAGTTTCTGGTTTCTGACGTGCTAAAATAGATTTGGATAAGGATTTATATATGCGTGTGTGTATGTACGCATGTAGCCACTTTTATTTATTTATTTTCTGGTTTGGACTACAGAACTGTGTGCTTTGGGAAGCAGGTGGTTTCCAGCGTTTGAAGAGATCTGCATGTTAAATGAGTTATTCTTTGTATTGCAGGGATGTATTGCTACACGTATTTTCATGACATTCCTTTCAGGCATCTTTTTGGGTTCATTTCCAAAGCGCTATGAAAAAGTGATTTGCTTTCAGAAAGGAATTGCTCAGCTAAAAATAATAAATATGTTATAGCTAATGTGGAAACTAAGTATGTCAGAAGTGATGTGGAAAACATTGGAGCAAACTGAGCTGAAAGCAGAAATGATCCCAAGAAAGAGTCAAACGAAGCTATTGCAGAAAGTCCAACTTTTACCAGAGTCAGGACAGTTTGGAAAACACACATGGAAGAGCCTTAATCCTCGTCAAGGATTCAGGAGAACCAAAAGACTTTCTGCTGGCTTGAGTGAATGAGCTGGTCACTAAAACTGTGTCTTTCTGATACCTTTGTTGGTCGTGCCCTAAACTCTGCATCCCCATTATGGGACGGCCAAGTGTCCCATGGAGGCTTGTGCACACTGGAAATGCCCTGTACTTATAGTTTCAGTGGCAAAGCCACACCCATGTCCAGGATGAGCACTTGTGTGACCTTCTCAACAGACTTTAGTAGTATTGGAGATTTCTGTAGGACCTGAAGTTTCCTTATTGCCATCTCAGGAAGCCTTCATGGAAATGCAAATCATGAGTTGCAGTTTCAGCAGCGCTCTGTATAACTGGCTGACAGTCCTGGGGGACGTCTCCCTGCCCCCACCAGCATGCAGTACCCATACTGCAGGGGGTCTTTCATGACTAGATATATTGGCATATGTATGTGTTGTTTTCCTGCTTTTACCACCAAATATCACATTGGCTAACGGTTGACAGACAGCTCTGATGGGCGTCCTCTCTGCTTTTGAGAGCATTCATCTTGCCAGATCTCTCAGATCAATTCTCCAGTTTGACTACCAAAATGAAAATTAAACATCCTACCCACCAGGAAAACTAATTTGAAAATATGTTTTTAACCCCAGAGCAATCTTTTACCTGCAAACTTAATTGTGTTCCTTTAAGAAGATGTAATTAAGTATCCTCATGGCAGACCATCAGTTTTTACAAAGCATCTCTAGAGCAGATAGACATCATTACTAATACAATTCATGGAGGTGCAGGCAGGAAAATAAATTGGTTGTCATTGGGACATCATCAATATAATGAACATCTGACATGTAGACTGTTTGTTTCGGATGAAGCAGACATAGATGAGGGGGAAAAATTGTTAATAAGAACGGCAGACAGGACATTGCAGACTGTATCGGTCTCATGAAATGTTATTTGCTGCCAACATATCACAGTGAAGAAGTCTGGTCTACCTGGGAATAGATGAGAAAAATAAAGTGAAGAGACACTTTCAGGTATGTCCTGAGAAGCTCTGCTGAATAACGCAGTTTGAATCTTTGACTTTTTTATTGCATCTCAGTAGTTACTTTCATTTCAGGCAGGAAATTGGTAGTTTGCCTGTCTTTTATTTCCATTTACCGCTACAGCAAGATTGAACCTTTGATTTTTGGAAGTATACCGTCTCCAAGAGAAACCAGTAGCTAACATTGTCATCCAGACAAATACAAAGCAGAGCTGGTTCAAATTTTGCAAAGCCTACGGGGAAATTTTGACATGCAGAAATGAATACCCAAATGCCCTCGGCTGCCTCAGGGATTTCCGGCAGCGTCTGCAGGATGCGGGGGAAAAATTCCAGGGCTGAAAACAGCTGAAAATGTTCCATATAGTGTCCCAGCTCAGCACTCTTTAGTCTCACTCATCTTACGTGGATTTAAGCATGTGTTTATTGTTAAGGGTAGATGCTAAATTCAGGCAGGAACCCACTGCTTTTCCAAGCAGGGTCACTGCTCCTTTTTTGATTCCTGAATTATTTGGGAAGCGAACCTAGACTCTTTCAAGTCTTTTCTTCCAATATTCGTTAACACGTTTGGATGACGTACACTCTTTGATTCAACTGTTTCCTATTCGATTTACATGGTGGGTGAACCAAACCACACAGTATAATTCCTTTTCCCAGTTTTAGATGACTGAAACACACTGAAAGAGGAAATTTTCACTTTGTTTACTTGGGAGAGTTTTGAATGAACGGTTGCTCATGTCAGATGGACACGCGAAGGGATTTATCAACATGCTCACACAGATCCCCGCTTGTTGGGATATGTGCGAGCTAACACCGCACAGGTCAGAGCAAACTACAAGAACGAGTATCCCTATGCAACTAGGGCAGCTTGAAGCACCGTGCACCCCCTGAGCTGGTCAGGAGGTATAAATAACCCTCCCCGTGAAACACATTTGGCCAGAGAAAGCACAGTAGACAGCGTAAAAGTTTACACGGAACCTGAAAGAGATAGCCAGACCTCAGCAGGATCAAAAGTTCAGCTAAACATCCTAACGCTCAGACACTAATGTGAATTGTCTCCAAACCTACCCAAGCCATCTGGGCCCAGCTTATTAACCTCGTAGTGTCATGAGAAATGGGGTTTTTTTGCAAGGTTTCTGATGCTTCCTGTTGGTTGACAGGCAGGAAATAGCATCAGAAGAGCCTTTCTCGCTGGAGTTCATAACTTTCGGTACGAGCAGCTATCAGGAAGTGCAGAGGCAGTGTGAAAATGAAAAACAGCGTGCTGGGGTTGGGGTGGGCATGGAGCGGGGGAGAAGGGACATCGAGGAGGAAAGTTCATCAAGCTAACAGGCTACTCTTGAGAGGCATCAGCACAACTGGGAACGGGCTGCTGTGCCAGGAGGTAGCAGGACGTGCTTCTGGAAAAGAGACTCGACCCTCTCGTTGGTCCAGCTCAGGCAATAACATTTCCCTGTGACTGGGAAATGCAGCAGGATGAGAAGCCGTTGAAATTAGAAGCTGCAAATACAGCTCTAAAAAGACTTTGCAGCCCTAAAAAGAATTTTCTGTGTAAATATCCCAAATTAGTAACATTACCCTTGATGCTGTTGTCGCTTTACAGTGTATCTGGCATCCTGAAAAGGCTTATCATCCATTGTTTTTAACTATTATTTGGGTTTTTGCAGGGCTCCAATTAGACCCTGGGCTACCTGCTAGCCGATCTGGCATCACCTCATTGCTCCAGGGTGAGAGGGCAGCAGCAACCGCTCCTGATGACGGATTCAGCGGCGTAGAGCTGTGCTGTTTTGCTACAGCATAAGCAAATGCAGGATTCTTTGTGTGCAAGTCTGAGGCTGTGTACACACGTGTGTGAACTCTCCAAAAGCAAACAACTAGCCTTTATAAAACCAAATTCCAAGCAAGAAACCAGCTCAGCAGCTGTGAAAGGTGTCTCTGTTTCATTGTTGATGATAGTACAACCCACACTGACTCGAACTTCAGGATGTGGTGGAAAGTCGAGAAGAAAAGAAAGATGGAGAGTGGGGGAGAAAAGGAAAAAAAAAAAAAAACAAACCACCAAAAAGCAACCCTTCTCAAGATGAGGAGTTCAGACACGCCAGATTTCTTTGGCGCAGACGTTGCTGTCATGAGCCTTGCAGACGTTCAATGTTTGATTCCCTGCTTTCTTCTCTTGGCACTGAGCACGAAGATTTTGAAAACAGTATCGCAAAGTATTTTAAATTGCAAAGCTGGCCAGCAAGTGCCATAAACAGCATCTCCTTCATATGCTACAGGTTGACAGCGCAAGCAGGAACCTGTCATGTGAGGGCTGTCACCAATCTGTCATTAACCTGCATCTGCTCACTGTGACATAAACATCGATGATCATTTTCCTCTATTCCAGCCCTTTCTTGAACTCTTTTGGGGGAAGCAGAAGGCAGTCACCTGAAGGACAGGGACTTGGCATGGAAAAAGGAAAAGGGAAAATCCAGTCTGGAAGCCAAATACTAAAAGTAGGCATCGATTTCCTATCTGAGAGGTGAAGTGTTCAAATTTGCTACACCGCTTTGGTTTGAAAGGCATTTACCCAGTCATCGGGACTACCAGGCATGCTGTGTTCAGATGAGATAATGCTTCAGGGTTCGCTGTGAGGCCCCAGATTTCACTTCACCGTCTCCAGCCATCTGGCTTAGGCACAGCTTCTTGCTGAAGCAGAGACTTGGAGCTTGGTGGCCTCAGTCTTTCTCCTGTGATGCTGTTGTCAGACATTTAGCTATAGGAGCACTAGCTCAGACATGACTAAGGAACAAAACTATCCCATAACAGATAGCGTCTGACTAGCAGAACAGGTCTTTTTTATACTGAACATGTGTATCCTTCACTTGCAGCGAAAGAGGAGTGCAGCTACAATACGAATGAAATGAGAATAGACCAATGAAAGGGATGAAGGGAATAAGAAATGGAGCAAATCGTGTGAAGGCTGTATGGGCTTGTCTCTAGCGTTTACCGACAGAAATAATACAGGATCTCCTGTCAGGTCTAATCAAACCTGTTGAGCTGACAGATGCTGATTGAGCAGTGAGACACAATGCCTGCTCTCCAGAGGAGGATTTACAAAGGTCAACTTGAGCCTCTGCAGCAGCGATTTTCACACTGCTGGTGCTGGGAAGCCAGGGGCTGCTCAGATGAGGCACACAGAAGGTAGCTAAGAAAAACAAGTCTATTATTGATACACTTCCATTGCTACACCTTCTTCGTCAGGCCATTACAGAGGCCCAAGAGTCCCACAGCTGGAGAGAGGTTGAAAATGAATGCTCTGCTGTTATGAAGAGGAGCTGGGCTCCAAAGGCTCGTTCAGAGCAGGAGCCAAACCGAGCTGCCCTGCATCATCTTCACTGATGATGATGGGAGTGGGACTTCAGTGTCCCTGGGAGAAGGTCTGTCTTTGCAAATAGCAGGTTGTGTCTGGTCTCTTCTAACCTCCAAGACTTTGAGCAAGTTGTGTGACCTCTGAGTGGCTGGAAGGACCAGACATGGGATTAATTGCAGTGGTGCTACCTGGGTCCCTCGGCAGATCTACGCCATGAATTGTGGTCTTTCATCTTTATTGGCCGATCATTCAGCGATACTGACTGCAATTACTCAGGAGCGTATCACACGCAGCTGCCCCAGGGACTGCTCGCAGTGGGCACGGGGAGAAGCCATAGCCTCAGCATGAGCAGAAACACGCGCTAGCTACTCTCACTTGTTCTTCTTTGCTTTTGCTCAGCTCTGAAGCGCTGTAACAGCACGTTACAAAGCTAAATGAGAAATATTCATTTCAATATTCAAACGTTCTTATATGCATACACACTTATGTATATGTGTGTGGATACAACACATAGACAACACAAATGTGTTTGTTTATCGGTGCATTTCCTGAATGGCTGTGGTTTTTTAATAGCGCTATCCCTTTATCTCCACCGGTGAGTAACACTATTAGATCTGATCTCTAATTATATTCTGAAGACCAGTAAAACTCCAAACATTTCTGGATGTCTTTAATTAGAGTAAAAGCCAAAGAAAACAACTGAAAGAAAACAAAGTGGTTGATGAAGTCTTGCTACCCACTTGCTGGTGGTTAGGAGTAGAACTGCGTAATTTAGTCATCGCAAACATTTTAGACCTAACTTTTCTCAGTGTCCTGCAAACAGGCTTTACTTTTTGTACATATTTATATTCTTTAAAATTTTTGATACATATTTTGTATAAATATGTTTCAACACACCGGTAGTAAAGTAGCTTTTAGCTGTATTCAGGGCTGTTCGCAGTATTTGTGTGACATTCAATGGGTCTTGTAAACCATGTGGCGCTGTATATGCTTACACTTGGGTAGCTGAAAACACCATAAAACGGAGGGTGAAAAATTGGAGATTCCTAGGTGATCACATAGACATTTGCCTGAATTTTTGCAAGGTTGTAAGAGTGGACAGCATAACCCAGTATAGTTTTAGTGTAAAGGAATGAGTGGGTTTAATCCCTTATATTATTTCCCCAGATTATGATGAAATTTTAGTTCACTTTTGGTGACATAATCATACTAATTTCTTATTCTGATGATTTTATAGGAGCAAAGTATTCCCTTGCTGTAGTGCAACTGTCTCTGGGGTGAAGCACTTCTGGTTAACTCCAGCACAGAAGCAAATCAGATCTGTGCTTTAGACAAAGCAGCAAAATCAGGAAAGAAGTATTGAATGGAGAGGAAGAACTTGACTTTGGAGGGAACTCTTCAGAAAGTACCATGAGATCTTCAAGAAAGCACCGGGATGAGAGTTCTCACCGCTTGTGAATTGCCTGAGCTGCGTGAGTGAGCTTTAAGGAGAGAAGTAATGAAAAACCAAAGCGGCTTACGGGGTACATCAGCCCTGGAAAATAGAAGCAATTTACAAATGGTTTCACATTCTTTGACTGTTGATATTAGACAGTGATGTACACTTACTTCATGTCCTAATTGCTTTGTTCTATCTGAAACACAAAGCCTTCACTTTAAACCTGGTTAAAGAATAAAACAAGAGAATGCAGCAATTTCTAAATTAACCAGTAGCTCAGCATCAGGGTTTTCTCAGGCTGTTTCGAGGAAGAAAAACTTGAGGGGAGGGGGAAGTAGTTTAAACTTTTGCCTCAAGGGCTGGAAACCTATTTTTCAGGCTGTTTAACTTTTGTCATTCTCAGTGCATCTGTTCAAATTGGCTTCAGACAGTGAAATAAATAGGAAATATTGCCCAAGGGTCCTTGGTTTTGTCAGAAAGGACTTTGAAAAAAGTAGAGGAGAAGAAGGAAGCCTGATTCGTGAAGGCCAGGTGAGTGTTTTTGCTGACATGAAATAAAAACTGACTGAGGTTAAGTCCATTCAATTATCACAAACACACCAGCGTACAAGAATGTGTATGATACTGGATTAAAAGTTCAAGACAAGATGTGGTGTGAACTTCCCGAGGTTTGAAATCAGTTTCAGAAAAGGAAAAAGGAACACTGATTAAATCTGGGAAACAGGTTCAGAGAGGGGGGAAAGAAAAGATTATTTGGCGTTGATTGACGCTCGCCTGGACATGAGCCGGCAGTGTGCCCAGGTGGCCAAGAAGGCCAACGGCATCCTGACTTGGATCAGGAATAGTGTAGCCAGCAGAAGCAGGGAGGTGATTGTTCCCCTGTACTCAGCCCTGGTGAGGCCGCACCTCGAGTCCTGCATCCAGTTTTGGGCCCCTCACCACAAGAAAGACATTGAGGCCCTGGAGCGTGTCCAGAGAAGGGCAACGAAACTGATGAAGGGTCTGGAGCACAGGTCTTATGAGGAGCGGCTGAAGGAACTGGGACTGTTTAGTCTGGAGAAGAGGAGGCTCAGGGCAGACCTTATTGCCCTCTACAACTACCTGTTGTGGTGAGCTGGGGATCGGCCTCTTCTTGCAGATAACTAGTGACAGGACAAGGGGGAACGGCTGCAAGTTGCACCAGGGGAGGTTTGGGTTGGAGATGAGGAGAAATTTCTTCTCTGAAAGGGTGGTCGGGCATTGGAACGGGTTGCCCAGGGAGGTGGTGGAGTCACCGTCCCTGCAGGTGTTTAAAGAAAGGTTCAATGTGGTACTTCGGGACATGGTTTAGTGGGTAATAGGTGGTGGGGGGACGGTTGGACTAGATGATGCTTGAGGTCTCTTCCAACCTTAATGATTCTATGATTCGATGATTTGCTCACAGAACAGAACGGCAAAGCAGCCAAGGTATTTATTGCAACAGATATGCTGACTGTATGCTATGGGCTGTACATTAAGATCTTTGTGCCTCTTTGCATTAGGAGATGTTAATATTGATTCTAGAGAATCAAATGGAGGGAGAGCTTGGACACTCATACAACTTAACCACAACTCAGTAGAGCATCTCTTCTCAGGCAGCACTTTGAGCAGTTCTGCCCTAATAAAGCCTGGTCATGACAAAATCCTGGATACTTGGTTCCTTTTCTCTCAGTGTACTACCAGACCATGGAAGCATTTTTGTTTTCAGACTCCTTTCTCCACAAGTCTCTGCCCATTTTCCCAAGAAAACCCATCATCATCTGCAATGATGTAAACTATTTGTGCAACAGTGATATGTTACATATATGCATGACCATGGTGAGAGGTAATAGCATCTCCTCATCCTTTAAAGTCTTTCTCCCTCCCTGCTGTCCATGATTTTATTCCTGGTGGACTGGAAAACCTCTTCAGTCTCTGTGTTTGCAGTACATGAGAAGTACAGGACAACTCATGCAAAAAACACTCAGTGATGGTTCTTGTGTAGCTATCCTACATACCCTAACCAACAACCACCTACCTGAAAATGAGCAAGGCAAAGCAAAACCATCCAGGCTGGGACATCTTTCCTCCACAGATCTTCTGGCCCTGCTGCAGCGTGGTCTGAAGGCTTCTGGCAAGGCAACTTCGTTTCTCCCTAACTTTGCAACAGCTTCAGCTTTCTACATCTACGTTGATAACTGCCTGGTAGGGTAAGGGACCCATATGTGGCACAGATGAACACATGCAATGAATGAGCTACTGATTTAATAAGGTGGTTTAGGAGGATAATTTCTGATACCAGCTCTTTACAAGCAACAGGTTGACATGATTCCCTACCCCTGGTCTGTTTCCATTTCTACTCCCAGTACTTTACTTCTTTCCTGTAGTCACATCCTTTCCTAAATGGTCTCTAATACCTGGTATTTAATTCACGTGTTGTTCCCCTGTATCCTCTGTGTACATGAATTAAACCGTTATCAACAAGAGGAGCTTATCTCTTCTCCTTTATTGAATCTAGAGTTTGCTAATGCATCCATTACCCTTATATCACAGAAAACAATTAACAGATGTGTTTTTTCCTAAAAGAATCAGTCTATCTTGGTTAAATGTTTGTATCTCGCAGCACAAAGCCTCGCACAGCATACGTCTGGTCCAGAGTCCTTCTGGAGTACCAAGAACATCCTCTAGATCAATCAGGAAAGACATTCCTGTAAGTGACTTACTTTTAAAAATTATTTTTGTGTCAGAAACATATCTTCCTATCACTGATGATTTTTCTCTAGAAGGTAAATTCAAAAATGTCTACAATCAGCATAGAAATACATAGAAAAAAGAGACTTAATCATGTTACTAGTCAATTTACACCTCCAGGATATTTTGTGAGAAAGTAAAATGCAGTTCACAGCTCTCTGGCATGTACTGTAATTACAATCAGCATTTCTAAGTATCATAATAATGATGATGATAATGATGGTCACTGCTTCCCACCTATTTGCTGCAGGAAAAGAGCTGACTGCAACAGGATGTACCATGATTTAGATTTACTCCTAGATTTATTCTTCCCCTCTCTCAGAGGTAAAATAGGTCAATATTCTATTACAGTCCAAACATTATTAACTTTTGTTCCCCATATATTTTGATATTCCAGTGAAAAAGCCCAATGAAAATCAAAATCGAACTTCAGAAAAATTATTCATCTCAGGTGTAATTTTTAAAGTTTTTTCAATTTTTTTTTTTCCTCCATGGTTCCTGTGTATGTGCTTTTTGCTTTTTCCACAGAAAGAAAAAGGAAAACAAAAACCGAGGACTGAAAATGGAAGGAAATAAAGCGGATCCTGGTGCTTGTGGTTATTTTCATCGGGGAAAAAAACAACCCACAATACCTCTCCCAAACCCAAATAAACATTGCTATTATTATTTGTTGCAGTATCAGCCCCTTTTTGACGAGGGCTACTCTGGAAAGGTGTGTTGGAGGCCACATACTCCAAAATCTTAGCCCTTTCTTTGGGACAAGAAAAGAAAACCTCAAACTGCCAGCATGCAAGGGTATTTTCTGGGTAGAGGAAACCTCTTAGCAGGCAGCCACACGTATAAAAGCATAACTACTATAAATGTCTTGTCTATTTATTCTGATTACTCTAACAGAGAGCATTCACTGATCTATGCCGCCTTCTCTGACAGAAGAAAAACTGCAGTAAAGGAAAGAAATTCTTCTGTTGGTGTCCAAGGTTAAGGCAATCTGCAGGAAAAATGAAAACGACCCAGAGAAATGAGTATCTCATTTCAGCAAGGTCTGAATCATTATCTACAACATTTCGGATGATTCAGCATGTTTCCTGCCCTTTTTTTTCTCTCTTTTTATTATTACAAGAGACGTTTCTGTGAAAATGAACACTCAAGGAGCTGAGCTTATTTGTGCCTCTCGCTTTCTCTGCAGAACCTGAAGCTGACTATTTTTCGTCTTGCTGACTCTAGATTAAACCATGTGTAGGTGCATTGGAGGTCCTGTACTGGAGAAACGCTGGTGTGAAACTGGGCTGAGGAGAGACACATCGCCCCGAGGGTGTTACACGTCCCCAGGTCACCGCAGACACTGCAGGCTGGGAATGAGTAGCACATGTTGAAAAATCTATAAGAAACACAGCAACTTTTTTAGATTAAATGGCTGGACTTTGGGATTAATGGCCAGGGCAATGAAAAGAAGGGAAAACAAATATTATTGCAAACAAGAATCCCATACAGAAGAGCAGCATTTCTTCTTTCCCCAGCCTGAGTATGGAAATCCATTGCTCCTCACTGCAAAATAAAGCTGTGAATGTGTTATTAAAAACTGGACTGATTAATGTCTTCATCTTTTTCAATTTACACATGAGAACTGAATTTTTAGGATTAAGCGTATTAATTGTTCCACTGATACGTGATACTCTCTATCAAGGGTCAAATGTTTGAAAGCAGCCTCAATTTTTTTTTTACTTCCAAGCTACTACAGAGGCAATTAATTATAAGCACAGACTGGAGGCAAGAGGGGAGAGAGAAAAGGAACAGCTGGAGTAGGTAGCAAAAAGGGAGAAGTGGGAGGAAATAGAAAAATACACAAAATCACATTTACTGCAGAGGTAACAAGGAGAAAAGTATGAACTCGGGTTCTTTGAAAATGCTCTTGCTGACAGGGACCTGAAATTTTTATTCACCATCGTTCCTTTCTTCAGAAGTATGTAACCTTTTACTTGAAATATCAATATTTCACATAATTTACATGCTAGGGAATCTTCATTCCCTGCCCTTCCCCCAAATGTGTGGGGTGAGAGCTAAAATATATAGATTTTATAAAAATGGAGTGAAAATTCGAAATCTATAGCAAACATCACTGATAACATACAGACTGATAAAAACATGTTTTCATACTCTTGTGAGGTTGGGCTGGGTTTTTCATCCTACCAATCATTTCCTCTTCGAAGGAAGAGGCAATTACCCTCCCTCTGAGGGAGGGTGAACAGAGGTATCAGATAAATGGCTAGAAGTGGCTAGAAATGGCTAATGCAAAAATAATGATAGCTCAGACTGTCTCTTTGCTTTATGCTTTGCCAGTGCCACAGCTCACGTTTATGGAATTAATTCCTATATTGCAGGCATTGTTTGTCAAGGACTGTTCGCAGGAGCCCTCACCACCCCAGACCTGGGTAGCGATGCTTTCATGCAAAATCACAGTTACGGAGCTAAAATGGCAGGCACTTGAAACAATTGCTTGAGAACTAAGTATGCGGTCAAAGTCAGAGGTAAAAAGGCTGAATGGACGGATGAAAGATATCCCTCAAATGAAGGAAATCATGTCCAGATGAAGAGGTCACTTCATCTGCAAGCCTGAGGCATTGCATGGATAATAATCCCCAGGTTCAAGCGTTAGCAGGAGAATAAAAGACAAATGGAGGTATTTGCTATTTATTTAAAAAAAAAAATTGCAAGTTTATCATGCACAAAACCTTCACCTTGTCTCAACAGACACATCCTAGAGGGTAATTTCAGGGCAGTTTTCCCTGGTGAGCGTTTGCTTCAGGTTTATGTGGGGTTCTGCTTCAGCTCTTCAAGATACAGCGTGAGGCTGCTGAGAGCCTGGCTGGTGCTTTGCA
Organism: Psophia crepitans; assembly: GCA_013399095.1. Lineage (NCBI taxonomy): Eukaryota > Metazoa > Chordata > Aves > Gruiformes > Psophiidae > Psophia > Psophia crepitans. Next base: position 303,084 of record VWZZ01008421.1, on the reverse strand, counting down.
CTTAATGCTACTACTTTTGGTGAACAAAGCTCTTTGGAATAGTTCCACACAAGCTTCTGGTAAAGTGGTTCTTTTAACAGAAAGACCTACAGTGATTCTTGTAGACTGTGAAGGAAGCCCATGGAGATGTGTTTCTACTGTCTCGGTACCTCCCTGGGAGTGATGTGAATGCAAACAGGCTGAAGTTCAATTAGCCGAGATGGAAATTATGTCTATGAATTGATTAAAGAGTTTTGCTGATATGCAGGGAGGGACACACAATCCACTGAGAATGGTTGGATCTACCCACTGGTGAGGAGGAAAGATGTGATGATGACCCCTATGCCACCAGACTGGAAAGGGTTAAACAGAACCAGTTAATCTGCAATCAAGCAGCTGAGAGGCATAATTAGCCAGATTGATTAGGCTATAAAGGCTGTGGCAAGAGTCAGCTTTGGTTTGCCTGGAGGGGGGAGTCTGTAGGTTGTGTTTTCTGGAAGAAGACTTGGAGGACTCCTGGACTCTGGAGTCATCTGCTGTCCTGCTACATCTGGGGGTGGCTGCTCTGGAAAGGAGGTATGAGAATGGCTCCTCTTTTAAGAATAAGTAATTATGAGGATTCAGTACAATGTTCCTGTTGTTGTTCAACATATTTGTCAATGACCTGGATAAGGGGAGAGAGTGTACCCTCAGTGTGCTTGCTTGTGGTACAAAACTGGGAGAAGTGGCTGATACACCAGAAGATTGTGCTGCCATTCAGTGAGACTTGGGCAGAGAGGAACCTAATGAAGATCAACAAAGGGAAAGGTAGGACCTTCCACCTAGGGAGGAATAACCCCATGTACCAGTACAGGTTAGAGGTTGACCTGCTGGGAAGCAGCTCTGTGGAGAAGGACCTGGGAGTCCTGGTGAACAAGAAGTTATCCACTAGCCAGCAGTGTGCCCTCATGGCCAAGAAGGCCAATGGTATTCATGGAGTGCATGAAGAGGAGCATGGCCAGCAGGTTGAGGGAGGTTATTCCCCTCCTCTACTCTGCCCTGGTACAGTCACATCTCAAATATTGTGTCCAGTTCTGGGCTTCCCAGTTCAACAAAGACAGGGAGCTACTGGAAAGAGTCCAGTGGTGGGCTCTGAAGGTGGTTAGGGGGCTGGAGCTTCTCTCCTATGAGGAAAGGCTGAGAGGGGTGGGTCTGTTTAGCCTGGAGAAGACTGACAGGGAATTTTATCAATGCTTATAAATACCTAAAGGGTGGATGTCTAGAAGAAGAGGCTAGACTCTTCTCAGTGGTGCCTGGTGACAGGACAAGGGGTAATAGGCACAAACTGAAACACAGGAATATGAGGAAAAATTTCTTTGCTCTGAAGGTGACAGAGCACTGGAACAGGCTGCCCAGAGAGGTTGTGGAGTCTCTTCTGGAGATACTAAAAACATACCTGGATGTGATCCTGTGCAACCTGCTCCAGGTGATCCTGCTTTAGCAGGGAGGTTGGAGTAGACGATCTCCAGATGTCTCTTTAAATCCCTACCATTTTGTTATTCGAGAGCTGTGATAGAGCTGCTTCCTGGTCTTTGATATGAGGCATGGTTTGTGTGTGTTTGGTTGTTTGAGATTTCCTAGGTTGGCTACTTTGTGTGGTGGGGGGAGCAATGGGTGCTCCAGCTGGTCTCAGCTTATTTCCCTTCTACAACAATGCCAGGGTAGAAGAGAAATAGCCACAGCTCTTCAGCTGCCCGGGCTTTTTGTGAGCTTTAATGTGCTGAGGTCAAGCTGTTGGGATTCTTGATGTAGGTATCTGAATATGAACACCTGAAAGCTGTGGAAGCAGCATTGTGGGGTGGAGGGGGTCCAGGGCTCTAGAAGAGTTTGCTCTGCTGAGGAATGAGCCAGTTCATCCTCTGACCATTGCTGAGGTTTGAGGGTCTGCTTTTCTTCTGGAGCTGTGGTGGGAAAGGAGGAGGGCTAGAGTACTCTTTAGAGGTCCTCTTTTCACTTTTCTGGTAAAGTGTTTGAGGGCCCTTCCAGAGGAGGGGAAGGAAAAAAAGGAACAAAAACCCCAAACCTAACAAACTGGTTTCTGTAGTCCATGGCTGAGAAACAAATTAGTGAATCTGTTCTATAGTAATAAGGAGCGTACGGAGATACACTTTGGTTTCTGGCTTTCCAAAGAGGAGGCAAAGAAATAACTAAAAAAAGAGAAACACACAAACCCTTATAAAGCTCCAGGCTTGTGACCTGTTTTGCTGCTTCCTTGCTTCCTAAAGCCCAGCACACCTTCAAACGTTCCTGGCTGGGACACATATAAAAATCACGTCTAATTTGTATTCACAAAGCCCGATCCTATCCTAAACAAACAATGCTGCTTGGAATTGCTTGCCAGACAGTTGGCATATCTTGCAGATCAGCTAACACTAACAATAATACATTTCAAGAAGAGGCTGAACTTGGCCTTAGGTTCCCAGTTGGAATGCCAGCATGGGGGGGTGTGCCCGCCTGAGCCATGCATGGCCCCCAATATCTGACCTTGGTTGGAGTGGAAGGATTTGCAGATAGAGGGCTGCTCGACCTCAACACTGAACCCTTCGTGGAGGTAGGCTGCAAACCGAGCTGGGAGAATAATTCCACTACAAATTGCTGCAAGTGTTAAAGCTCCAGGGAGCGGATTTAATAGCTCCCTTCGACTCCTGCACTGGTTCGTCAGGCTCGGGTTTATGGGCACAGCTGGATGACGGTGAGAGAAGGCAGGAAGGGGAGGCTGCACTGCACTTAAATTTGTGGAAAAATTAGTTTGCACTTGTTCAGGCTTTCCTTTGTGTCGGTTCATCCCTGTAAGTTTAGATGCATGGAGGAGAGGTGCGGGCTGCGAGCGAGGAGCTCTAATCCGGCTTGCCCGGATCAGCAGTGTGGGAACCAGCACCAGCCGGGCCTTACATGCTTTATGAACAGTGAAACAAGGTTTCAGCAGCTTGGTCTGGAATTTGGGTGGCCACATGTAAACACCAGTGAGCTTAGCTTTCTGGGCAAAAAAAGAAAAGTTATGACTTGAAGCCTCAGATTTCAAATGGTGAAAGGGGGAGGGGGAGAGTGTATAAATGCCAACTGAGCAAAATAAATGGTTCGCACAGAAAAACCACTGTCAGGAGTGAAACCTGACTCACTGAGAGCCTCTTGTGTATTAAGTGCATGTGCTGTAGTGATAGAAGAATGTCCCTCCTGCCCCCACCATGACACAATCAAAATGCTACTTATCCAAGTGTTTAGAGATCAAAATGCCAAGAGGAAAGGAGCAAAACCATCTCTTTAAAGATGTAAGTGGAAGCTGGAGTTGCAAACTCCAGTTTGGGGAGTGGTGCTTGCTGGAAGCATGGCTCAGCACAAAGGCTGTATACCTGCAGGACAGATCTTCTGACTCCAGGGCAGCACTGCGGAGCTGGAGGGTGCTGGCAGCTCCTTGTGGGGGAGCTGCCATCCCAAATGGATCTGTGGGGTGCAGCTGGGAAGGAAGTACCTCAAGATTATCTGTTTCTGTTAGCTTGTGTGGAAATGCTTCTCTCGTGTGGTAGGCTTTGCCAAGCCTCACACAGGAAGTATAAACACTTTTTTGAGGTTCCCAGTATTTGTTTCTGTTCTCCTCCCACCCATTCTGTCTCCAGTGGCAGGATTGTTCTCTAGATCTCGAAGCTGGTGAGCAAGGTCTGCCAGTGCTCTCGTCAGTATTCACTCCTCTTGCCCCCAGCCCAGGGCTTGTGTGTTGGTCCTCTTTCACTGAGGAAAAGCCATTATTATTTATTCCTGGAATGCCCACAGGAAGGCTCACAGTGCTGGAGTAGGCTCTGTGCCTCAGTTATGTCAAATTTGGTTCTTAGCAACGGTAAGAACTTCATTCTTTGCCTTCTGAGCAATGTAACTTCTCCAGCTCCAAATCTTTTTTTATTGCTCAGCTGTTGTTGACCATTAAAACTGGTCAGAAACTGGAAGACTCTAGATGAGAGGAAATATTGGGAATGTTCTTGCAAATAAAAACCCAATCAAACCACCAAAAGAAATACCTCAAACAGCAAAATTGTTCAGATGGCAAAAACACTATGCTTATCTAATACCTTTTCAGACCATTTCTAGACACCCAAGGCTCTGCAAGCTTTCACTTGCCTGCTCTGAAGCTTGGCCATGCTTTCTGTGTGCCAGCCCTTGCTGCTGTGCCAGGGTTTGGTGCATGCTCCCAAGGCAGCGGTGCTGACCTGCCTGCACAGGCTGGGCGTGTGGCAACAGGGCAAGCCCACCTGCAAACCCTCGTAGCCAGATGTGCCAGTGGGGTGTGCAAAAGCCACAGGTGATTAAAGGGTGGCAGAAAGCGAAGGGAGCGTGTTAAGTTGTGACTGTCACATCCGCTGTGGTGGAAGAGCTCGTGTGTCTTGTAGCTGGCTTTGTCCATCCCAAAGGGTGTGGGAGGCTTGAGACATCGGTGGTTTATCACTTGCGGGGCTGCCGTGCGGAGCAGCGAGCACAAGGTGCCTTTCCATCTCTCTCTAACTTACCCATTACAGCCTGAAATTACTGGAAATAATTTCAGGGAAACCTAGAACCTGCCAGAAAGCATTTATTAGCTGAAACTGCAAAGAATTTGAGAGCTTTTCTAGGGCTTTTGTGTCCTAATGTGCTTTGCCACAGCATGTGAGAAGGTTCAGCCCCGGGAGGTGGGCAGTAAGTGCTGAGCAGCGTGTTGCTGTGCAGAGTGATCCTGTCAAGAAGAAATAAGGGGATCTTCTCTCTATGCAGCGAAGGAGGCGGAAGCTCCATCGGTCAAACGTGTGTGGGGTGGGAGAGCCTCTCCAGCGGTCAAAGCAGCTCCTCATCCTTGGTCTTTCTGCACTTCTAGGTGGGAAGACACCAGTGCAAGGACTGTTTAGAGCTTTGCTAGTGATGCTTATCAAAAGTGCCCTTATTTTGCGTGGTCTGATTTTGTTTTTTTGACTGTTTTGCTGTTGAACACCCTTCTAAGGTAAATGGAGCAAATCAAAGTGAACATCCCTGACAAATTAATGAGCAAACACATTAGCTGCTCCGAAAATGAAATGCCTACACATCACATAAATTCAATTCAGTGTTTATATATTTATGGAAATGTCTTTGAATTATACTCCCAGCTCTAGCAGAGATGATTTCTTCTTCCATTACAAAGCAGGTTATGTGGTGATAACTTCTAGACCCCTATGAGCTACTGGAGCATGTAATTATCTTGTTCTGCTTATTAATGATGAAAGGTCTATGCAAGTCCCAGAGTAGCTGTATGTACTATGCTCAGTAGTTTAAAGAGGCTGTATAAATTTAATTCCATTGAAAATTTAGTTGCTGACTTTAAATAATCTTCAAATATGGAATATAAATGTTTTGGGGCATTTAAAACTTTTCAAAATTATAAATGGGTATGTACGACTGCAAATCTAAACATCGGGTTGCTAAAACATGAAACGGAGGAAGTGGACTGTAAGCAAAAGAAGCTGACCAGGGTCTACTCTGTAATGCATATTGCAAACAAATATCAAGCTTACACAGATTAGGACTCGGGCTTTTAATTTTGAAGTAATATTGTTGGTAATGGGAGAGATGTTAGAAATGAGTTTCATCTTGACATCCTTGGAAGGTGGCCAATTCGTGTACTTCTGGGTTAGAGATCTGCAAACCTCTGTTCCCCAACCTTCCTAAAATGGCATCACTCATTTTATGACGTCTCCTAGCTATAATCCTGCTTCTCCTCTCTACCATAATCATGCTAATTAGTTCTGTATGTAAATAAACTATTGTTGACAGGACACTTTCAGCAATTCACGTATGACTCATGGAGAGAGAGGTTTTAAAAGTGATTTATCCGTAAACAGAGATTCCATATGTCCTAATCTGGCACGGATTTCTCCCCTTCTCTTTATAGCAAGGAATGTGTGCATGCCTGTATAGCAGGGCTATAATGTGACAATTTGTCTCAGAGTGAAACCAGGATTTATGGTACTTACTGGAGACCACAGAGGTAAAAAGAACAGCAGGCTGCATTTAATCATCTGAATTTTCAAATATTTCTTTTGCTTGGGTAAATGTGTCTTTGTTTCTCTTTGGGAACACATTCAGCTGTAGGATTGGTTCCTGTAAACTTATCTGAAAACACTGCAGGCATGCTTACAGTGAAATGCACGCGGCAGGTGGGAGATGGAGCACGGGTAGGGGACACTGCTGCAGGAAAAGGTTTGGGCCCCAAACTTCTTAGCTGAGTGTGCTTCTGGCAAGACTGTCACTATTAACGCACCCTTGAAGAAAAAGCCCAGTGAACACTTCTGGAAATTGGGGTTTATTGCACTAATCCTGGCTAAATGCCAGAGGAATCCAGCCGGAGGAGAAGGAGGAATTGTGAACAGCTAAATGCTAATTGTGTTTCCTGTAGGGCCTGATCCTGTGGCCTTTAAGGATGTGATACTGCTCCAACCTCGAGAGGAGTTGTGTGGTACAAGTGTACAAACGTATGCTTTGCAGGGTTTGGAAACTTCCCTGGGAATGAAGCTTAGCTTGAAGTACCTTGTCTCTAGGCTTTTTATTTTGCCCTTGGACTACCCTTGTAGTCTGGACTGCAGTATGTATCCTCCTGGTGATGCTGTTTGTTCTGTCTGTCTTCTGCCTCTTGCTTTCTCTTTAGCTGTTTTTGGGTTTTAGCACAGGGTTGCTCATGTTACGCATAGTTACCGTGAGTAATTTCTGTAACTTGCTGGTTCTATTTGTTTAAATCAAAACTAGGGTTCTCATAACCAAAAGATTTCAGAATGTGGAGCTTTGGGTAAAACTACTGGAAATCACGGAGCTGATACCTAGAAAATGGGAGCATGGGTTACCTGAGTGCACAGAAAAGGCAGATTAAAACCCCACAAACCAGTGGCAGGTGGTGTTTGTGCCTTCATAATTTGAACAAGACAATGCTGTGTGTGGGAGCTATGAAATAGAATGGAAAAAGCACAACGGGCAGTGAGCTGTGATGACAGAACAAGAGGGAAAAAAGCTGAATTTTGTCTATGTAGGGGCAAAGCTGGCACCTCCGGAGGAAAAGGCTGGCTGCTTGCTGATGGCAAAGATGACAGCTTTCCTGCCAGTGGAACTGGACCTCGTTTTCTTCAGGGAAGGAAAGGTCTCTAGGGGTGACAGCAGTTTAATTGGGATGGCTGTTACAGCCTTTGGACTGTGAGTCCCGGCAAGGCTGCCAACGAAGTGCCAGTGCAGAGGAGGCTGGTCTGGTGCAACCTCCTGTCTGCTGAGAACTGGGCTGGGTGCTGGTGTGTTGGCAGAGCTGTTAGTGGGAAAGGCAAAGCCAGAGCTGCTTTTTCTCCTCTTGAATTAGCAATGACTTTCCCCCTTCAGGCTGGGTAGGGAAAAGAAACAACTGCACTAAGTTGGCTCGCCCAAAGGAGAGGATCCCTGGTCTGGGTGTTCTTTTTTTTTCATTGAATTGTTTTAGTTCATGACCTGGCTCTGAAGTCCTGAGCATGACAGTTGTCACTTGCTGGTAATGCTGGCCAGGGCTTATCAGTCAGCCTTGCTGGAAGGGCTGCTTTAGCTGGTCCCAAGAAGTTCCCTTCCAGCTGCTGCTCCTTCCTCTGATATATGAGACTGAGAGCATCTTTTAGTAGCATCCATGGTAATATTCAAGTCAAGGTTCTGCAACTGTCTGCCAGCAATGATATTCATAATAATTATTAATAAAAATACAATTAAAATAGGAGGGACTTTCTGAAGTTGTTGTTTCTTGTGTCCTGATTGTAGTTCTCTCAGCTGTGACCCTTTTGGTTCCCTCTACTCTTGACTTCAGTTCACACATAAACATTTACCATGCAAAAGGAAGGTGGTTAGAGTATTTTATCTTGTATTTTATCTTTATTTTGTAAAGGACTGTGATGGATTCTCCAAAATGTAGAACCTGGGTCCAAACATAGGTATAGGAAAAATGAGTATCTGAGAAGGACCTGATGAATTGGATATGTGCTTTGATCAGTTTCTGATGTTGGCAAACGTGGAAAATTTGCATTCAGGCCCAGGTATGGAGGTTTTACAAACCCAGCAGTGACTGCGTGCAGTTCTGGATCTGAATTTGGAGTAGATGATTGTGAACTTGAAAGGCTACTTAGAAACTGGAGATTGGATTCAGTTGTAGTAGTTTTGTGATTTGCTCTTATTGCTAAAAGTGTGTTACAGTCTTTGGCCTTTGTTTGCCACCTAGACGTTTCTGGTGTAAACACATGGTGATGATGAAAGGGAGAAAAGCAGATTATTGGGAGGCAGAGCAGAAGTTTGGGGGTGGAGTGGGGACTACATTTGCCCAGCTTTGTTACCTTTCCCCCTCTCTGTAAACGTAACAACCTATGGAAGGATCACTGGATTACATTTTTTTACACTGTTATTAAATGCCATTTGAAAGTTGAAATGAAGAGTTGGGTTGCTCGGTTGCTGTGAGTAATGTGTGTTTACTGAGTGGTGATCTGCAGCCTGCCAGCACGCCTTGGCTACCTGTACTTACTGGGTTTAGCCACAGAAAGGGCTTGGGGTTATGTTGTATTTGATCCATTTAAAACTAAAGGAAAGGGAGATTCTTTCCTGTCTCTATAAACAAATTCCTTAATGAGCAATATCCCCTAAATAGGCTGAGCACAAAGGTAGCTAATTATTTTGGGCAACCCAGAAGACAGTCATTCTCAGGCAGCTGGGATTGCTGGAGAGTAAAATTTGAGTGAAAGGTGAACTCTGTAATTTTTCAGGGAGTTTTGAACATTTCTGAAAATTCAGGGGCCCAAGAAGCCTAATGATCCTTTGAAGTGAGAGCTGCTGCATGCGCTTGCATTCGAACATTCATGCGGAAATGTCAAGGATTCCCTACATACTGGAAGAGCTTCGAGTGAGGGATGACTTTTTTAGATCTCAGAAATTCTAATCAAATTAAGGCAAAAATAAAATATAGCAAATTTTTTGCTCAAGCAAAGACTTGTATTTTTAATTACTTTGAGGCAGAGAACGTGGCTGTATTTGGAAGCGTAAGTACAGGACAGGGCCACGGAGTATTTATTTCCTATTCCCAACCCTCTGCTCAGTTTTTCTGCTGTTACAAATATTGAGAGAAAAGATGGTTGTGTGAAAAATCTTGTGATATTCCTCCTGAGAGTCTCTTGTCCCAGAGTCCAAATCGTGAAGTTAAAATTTGCCATGTGTGCAGCTCTTCTACGTGTGTATAAACTGAACAGAAATGGCAGGGTTATGGCCAGAGCTCATTGATTAATCACTGCAGAAACACGCTGGAAGAGTCATCCCAAAATTTCTGGGTTTTATCTCAAAATGTAGGTCACAGGGAAAATGCAGAAGTCTGATTTGCAGGTGCAGTTGGCAGTTTAGCTCTCTGATTACCTGTGTTTGTTAGCAGATGGTTGTGGTTGCTGCTTATCTTCCCATCCATTGGAGCGGGCTGTTGAAGGCTCATAGTTGCGGTGATGGTTATGGATTCCCCTGGCAGAGTCAGAAGTGTGTGGGCATAAAAATGCAGGCTTATTTCTGTGAACTTGAATCACTTATTAAAGGCCCCTTGTGAAAGGGATTTCCCATTCAGGCCTCATGGTCCTGTTTGATATGAAGCTGCTATTGATATGAAGCTTTATTTTTCCTATGATAATGCTCCATTTTAAGTTTGGCAAGTCTTTAACCAGAGCATCTATCTAAGCTTGCAAGTGCACAATAGCTGTACTGGTTACCCTGTGAGTTGCCAGGGCCTGAAGCTGTGGGGGTGTCCTTTTTGAGAGGTAAAAAACTCAGCTTGTTGAGGAGCAGTGATAACAGTGAATGCTAAAGTGGGAGCGTTTGGTGGAGGCTGTGACAGGGAGGTAGCTGAGATGAGTGACTATATTTCAGGTGAAGTAGCTGTTTCAGCTATTTCAGCTGAAATCCTGCTGCCTCCAAGGGGCAGTGAGACTATAGTATTTTAGGACACTGATTTCCTGTGTAACTTTAAAGAAATGCTCATAAAAATGTGGTAGTTGAGGACCGTTTTGGTGTTTCTTGGCCCTACTAGTGTTTTACATGTGATTCAGAGGTCATCTATCACTGCATTAGGGGTTGGTCTGGGTCCCTTTGAAACCATGCATCTTGCTTTGGTGTTCAGGGAGTTTCTAATCCCTTCCAGCATCAGGAGGAGGGAAATCGGATCTAGAGCTGCCAGAGGGGCTGGGCAGGTAAAAACGAAAGCGTATTGATAACAGCTTGCCTTCAACTGAAAAGAAAAAAAGGTATATCTGAGAAAGCAGATGCCAGTGTTGTTCCTGCCTGGTATGTTCTTTGAGCCAAACAATCACTGCTCTTCACAGCTCTGAACTCGTGATGTAAGTGTACGGGCCCTTGCCTGTCCCTTGGCACTGTGAGACTTCGACACTGTAGTTTTGTCTCTGATGTTCAGGTAGTCTTCCTAGAGGGAATCTTGCAACTACCCCCAAGGACTCTACTCTTGATCTGTTCAGCCTTTCAAGTGATCGCTGCCAAGCAGCTGCTATTTTTGATTTGTATCCCTAACAGCACCCTCCCTCATCTGGGAGGATTGGGAATAGGGTGGAAAGTTCTTCTTATGCATCTAGGTTGCAATTTTGATGGAAGGATCACTGAGTGTTTAACAAAGAAACAGCTTGCCTTATGAGAAGGGCATCCAGGGAAGAGGTTTTATTGGTGCTCAATATCAATAATTCAAGAAGGATAAAGAGCAAATGAGGTTCCCAGGATTTATGTGCAAGAGCTTGAGTGTATACTTGCAGCTTCAGTGAAATAGTGGGGCCACCTAAGAAAATCTAGTTCATCATGAAACAGGCAACTTGTGAGTAGCTTTGCAGTACTTACAGGAAGGGAGCTGGGGAAAAAGGGATACCAAACTGGTCTGCAAAAAGGAATTGCATCGAAACAGGTGTGGATAAGTGAAGTAATCCAGAAACTATCTCTTTGGGTTTATTTAGCAACTTCTGAAGAGCTTGTCTGAACACAAACTTCAAGGTGGATAAGGTGAACCTAGCATGATCTAAACATATAGGTATTACTCAAGACCTATGGGTTTTTTTTCCCAGGCTCTGCTACCGACATGGAAGGAAGAAGGTATTTGGAGAAGATAGTTCATCTGTGTCTGATTTTCTGTAAAAATCAAAGCAGTGATACAAGCTACCATGAAAACATGTGGAGATAAGCTGATGGAAAGTTATTAATTATACTAGTAAAATCACTTCCATGATTGTGGCAAGTTTCCCAAACTAGACCTTTGAAATAACACTTTTCAGTAAGTAAAATTCCCTTGTTCCATGCCTCTTTCCCTCTCATGTCCAAAATACAAGAGGGATCTCACTTTCTGTTGCTTCCACTTAATTGGATTAGTCATCTACCTCCAAAGGTATGCGCCTCGGGTCCAGTTCTTGCTGACAACCAAACCAATGGGCCATTACATGAGGTAGATGGAATCCAACATCAAAGGAGAGAGCAATTTGGGTTGGATAGATGCCAGGAGGTTTTTGTGCTTATCCAAATACCTGTATGTACTAAGATTTTTCTGGTTGCTGCTAGTGCTCCCTTATTGCATGTCAGGAAGACTAAAACCTTTGCTCCTGAGTAAGGCTGTACTACCATTATCTCCAGTGCAGTGAATGGAAATGGTGATGTGGGGCTGCTTATGATGTTGGACATCACTTCTCATTTTCAAATTCTGATGCCTCTGGTTAATTAAAGCAAATGCTGCATAAAGCTATCTACACATGAGATTTTTAGCGGTGCCTCCAAATGATCGATGCTTCATCTCTTGCTGTCACGCAATCAACAAACAAAATTAAGAATTATCATTGTTGTAAAGCGTCAGGAAGGGGTTGTGAGGAGATGAGAGTGCAGAGCTCCTGCCGAGTTCTCCTAATGAAGCTATTGCTGCAAAATAGCTTCCAAAACATCTGTGAAGGTCCCTAGAGAGCCTGCCAAAGATGTAACATTGCAACAGTTTGGGATGCCCTGGTATAGACCTCAACAGCACACTCTGTGCTCTTAGCTATGCCAGTGTCCCTGGGGAAGTGACATTCAGTGTAGAGTAGGACCACCTGCAATTTGAGAGCGATCCCTAAATGGACACTAGGGAAACTGGAACTGAGTCCAAAGTCTGCTGAAGTGCTGGAGAAATTCAGATAAATATCCTCTCCAGCATGTGTGAGAAATTAATCCCCAAGACCTTTATGGAGCTGAGTGCAGCTGTTCTGCAAATTACGACCCCTTTGGTTTGTGCATCGAGCCAGATAGCTCAAGAGAATTGTGTTTACTGTGTTATTTCTAGTATCCTCCTGGGAAAACAATCTTTGTGTTCCTTTTCTGGTCAGCTGAGGCATTTGGAAGCAGAGGTAGAAGACAGACAACTGGGCTTTGCCCCTGAAAGATTCAGTGGGGCCAAGCACAGCTAATGTAATCTGCAAAGATCTGCTCCAGTCAGACCATCAGCCAGGCTGCAGGCACAGCCCATCCCCTTTTCTGTGCCTTTGTCTCCATGTTCGAAAAGTGGGATGATGCTACTGGTCTTTTAATTACTTTAAGCTGCAGATAAGTAGGTGTGTGGAAGAGGAAGGTATTGTTTGAACACTGCGTAGGTGATGGGACCTATTTGCTGCGGTTTATCCTTCCTTCTTACTGATGTACAGCTTGGAAAGCTTTATTGCAATGCTGGGCTATTGTCTGAAGAGCTACGGAATCATAGGAGTTTGCAAAAAGGCCAGGACTACCTTCACAAATGCAGCCTTTCATAGACCATCTGCTAGAGCTGTGGGGAGTCTCTGCTGGCTTATAGGGAGCAAGGGTGCTAAGGCTGGAGCACCCTGTACAGCCCACAATGGCCACAGCTACTTCCCTGCTGCGCCAAGTGCTCAGTTCTCTTATCTCAATCCCTGGCTGCCTCCAGTCCTCCTGCTTTTGCTGTGCTGAGCCTCAGCTTTTTCACAAGCCATGGGGCAACTTGCCCATACAGATCAGGCAGGTACAAAGACTGCTCTTGAAAGTCTTGTCCTGGGGGTCTGCATCTGTAAAACCTGGCTCTATAAAGCTAGCATTTGGGTATGGCTGTTCCCAGCATACGGTAACGTATGAAGTCAGGAATTCCAGTGTTAGTGCTGGGTGTGGATGTACTGCTCTGACTTTTTTTTTTTCAAGGAGAAGATATTCTTGCTTTATTTCCAGAGGCAAGCCTTTCCAAAGCTGCGAACACAAGAGCTTGCCAAATATTAGCTTTCAAGGTTTTAAGTCACACAGTGTTTACTTGAGTTACCTCTTCTTGAAGTCTATATAAAGAGTCATGTTTGCTCAGGCATAGTCCTAAAAGCCTCAAGACATGGCTCTGGAAGGAGGTATGCAGCAGCAAATGTAAATATTGCTGTCCTTAAAACTGGAAGACCTCTGAGGAATCTATAGAAGGAAATAGTAATGTGAGGAAAAGACTTTATAAGATTTGGACACAACTTCATAAGGTTTGGAGGTGAAGACTACAGAACGGTACCTGGAATGGATAAAATTCAGAAATTCAGTGATATTGTAAATACATCTTCTCTTGGCCAAGGCTTAGCCCTGCAATTGCAGCTGCTCTCTTGTGTTGCCCTTTGCTGTCACAAACGCAGCGTTTTCCCATACCCCAGCAGTTGCTGGGAAGAGTTTTTAGGGACTTTGCTGGCCAAACTATGCTGGCCTCTTGCTGTGGGACAACAGTTGGAAACAAAACATTCCTTGTGCTTTGTGAAGCGATTCCCTCCCACCTTTTGTCGGTAATTGGTGTCACTTTTCTGAGAAGGTTGTGGAAATATGAACTGGATTTCAGGTGCTCTGTGATATGATAAATGGGAGAGGAATTTTCATGAAGGAGTGCCTAAATACAGTGCAAATAAAGAAATAATAATTGGATTAAAATCCAACCACAATATTTACAAGCCTCTCCACCTGCCCCTATACGCAGGTGTGCTGAGATCAAATTCACACCGTGAGTTTCCTGCAGCTGAGACAAGTGAGCAGAGTGCTGGGCTGGCTGAAGACAGCATTTGCCCTTGCCATGCCAGTTTTTCTACGTATCAACAGCCCACCAAATTTCCACTTTTTGTCTCAGCACATAGCTATTATCAGCCTTCCCACGGCAGGGGCAGGATGTAAGTACACGGAGCTGAAGCATTTTTATGTTGCAGCAGCAAACCCTGCGCACAAGTTAATACAGAATAATTACACTTATCAGTGTATCGCATCTGATGTTGCGCTGCCTGGGTGAGTGCAGGACTGCTGTAGAGCTGGAGGCAGCAGGACCAGTTGTGATCCTGCACCCTGCGGATGGATTTATGGTTTCCCGATGCCATCTGCTGGCATGGACCTTCCTTGTGCACTGAGCAGTGAAACCCTCCAGCATCTCTCTCCCACAAGCAGATGCTGCAGCTCCCTGTGTCTTTGCAGGTGGTGTAACCCCAAACCACCCCTTCCTGATGATTTCTTGAGCTTTGCAAAGCAAATGCTCCCTGCAGCCAAGCACCTGTAAAACCACTCTGCTCGTGGTCTCTCCTGGAGCTGTTCTTCAGCTGGGTGCCCTGTGGGCTTTCCATACCTCCCTTTTTGCCTGCTTGTAATTCTGCGTGCTCCATGGGAGCAGCCCCAGGTCCAAGGGGATCTGCAGCTGGGGCTTCTTTATAACCTAGGAGGCTAAACCTCCAAATCCATGTGGTTTTGAGGAAGCGGGTTTGTCTTTGGTGTGGTAGTGGCATCAGTGACAGTGCATGAGGGCGAGGTTGTAAAGATACTGCTAGAAAGCTTTGGGAGTTTTGGAAGTTTGGTGTCTCTGCAAGTCCCTGAAATAGCATGAAAACCCAAAATGAATATTCGGGTAGTAGAGGATGTTAGGGAGGTTTGTCCTTTTTCTGTCTTGCAAAAGGTCCCTGTGACAAGTAAAGGGGTGCTGTTGCAGCAGCGTTAGCGGATTATGTTCCTTGGCTTTTGGTCTTGGCACTCTTGATATCCTGGTAGATCTGGTTTTATGCTTTAAAACAGCATTTCTGTCTCCAGTATGGCATCTGCTCTGGGGTGATGAGTTGCAGGGAAACTCATCTCTGAATCTTCCTCTGATTCCAAGCAAGAACAACTCAGCTCCCTGCAAGCTCTCCTTAGCAGGTGCCAGAGACCTGGCTGTGCCCATGTGCGCTGCACAAGCCTAAAGACAGGATCTGTGTCGAAGCAAAAGCCTAGCAGTAAAACTCATGAAATTCACTTCTAAATCTTTCAGGTTTTTGAGGTATTATTTCATTTTGTGTAAGCACCACATAAAAAGATTTGCTTCGTGCACCTCCCTTTGACTTCAATCCAGGTTTTCTCTGGGCTTCCCTTATTCCTGCCTGTGGGGAACTTGCACTAGTTAACCACAAATAAAGTGGAGTTTGACACTTGAATTCTAGTCTGTCAGGAGTGGGTAGCAGCAAGACCGAGCTGGAATCTGTATTAGCATGTTTGCAGATATGGATCGGAGGCTCAAAATCCAGATGTCATGAGGATGAATGAAGAGGAGAAATTGCTAATCAAATTCTCCAGGACTGCAATGCAATAAAACAGGGTAACTTGATGGAAAATGTAATCAAGCCTCCTAGTCTGTTTTCCAGATACATTTAGGCTCCAATTTTTCAGTCCTTGTGCCTCCCTCTCCACATGGACTTTAAAGGGAAGGAGGATGTCTGTGAGGATCAATGAAGTAATTTAGTTTTACCAAGCGAGTCTAGTAATCCTGCTGGACAGATCTTCCAGAGGCTTATTCCTCTTAACTGGGGAAAATACCATAAATAAATTCTCCATCTTCAGACCATTGCCAGTAAAGATAATGCCAAAGCAGAAGCATAATGTTGGGGTGGAATAAAAAAGATTTTTTTCCCTTCACTGGCCAGTAAGTGGTTAAAATTGAGATGTCTCCTGTCTTGCACACACATAAACCATTTTTTCCAAGTTCCAGCACCTGATTTTGCAGTGGAGGATATTGATACTTGTGCATGCTGCCGTGTTTATCAAAATGATGCAATTAAATGCAGAACACTTATTGGCAAAATGTGTTAATAGACAAATTAGAATGGACTGCATGTATTTTTCTGAGATGGCTGGACACAAAAATACTGGGTGGGGATGTCCCTTTGCTCACAACTCTACTGCATACAGGAATCTCAGCTATTCTGACATTGCTGCAGGATGAAAGGAGCTGAGCAAGTTCATGGCAGAGCTGCAGGTGTTGGCTTTCTATGAAGTAACTCAAACTACAGGCCGCATGCAAACCTTGTTTTGATAGGAACAGCTTGCTTGTAGCAGTAAGCTTCAGCTTTCAGGGAAAATGATAAACTGCCAGCAAGTTGTGTACGTTAATGGAGCAAGATTGCTTCAGGACAGAACTGGTTCGGTTCCATCTTAGAGGCAATTTGTAACTTACATACACATCCTTGTAGTAGGCATTTATTCCGGGTCTTGCAGTCAGTGACATAGGAATGTTGTCAATTCTTGGCCATGCAATTAAAAAAATCAGACCTTACAATGGGTATTATCTTCAGAAACTGTTTAACAGGCAGGATTAAATGAGGGAGCGTCATCGCTGTATGAAAGGATTTCAAGCCTCAGCTTGTTCCCTAAACAAACAGGCGTTGACACCACAGAAGTTAGGATAAGGAACGGATGGCTAGCATAAGCCCATGTGCTTAAATACTGGGTTTCCAAAGAAGTTTGCCTCACCAGAGCAGCAAACTGGGTGGATTGGTAATCAGGGGGCTGGAAGTGCTCCTGTGGCTCACTCTGAGTTGGCCAGGTACAGACAGTGTAATTTAAAGCACATTTCAGACTGCTCTAAATCATGGGAAGGAAGGGGGGCAAGCTCTGCTGACCCTTAACTTGGGGGATTTGAAATGGCATCTTATACCCATTTCTGCTGCACTACAGCTAATGAGCTGAGGGGCAGCTTGACAAAGCTGGAGAGATGCTCTGGTTTCTTACAGCTCTATAAAACACAGGTTTGCCTTGCTGTTAAAATAGAAGTGAAAGTTCAGAAGTCAAATGGAAGCAGCTGCCCTTGGAAACTCTGTGCTTATTGCCTGTAATTTTCTACATTTCCCTTCATTCCATGTAGGCCCCCAGGATCTGGGAGCTGGATGGCCTTGAGATGCTGCCTACGCTTCGTGCTGTTCCTCTGTAGTCAGCAGTTACCTCTGAACTGGTGAGGATTGCTTCTCAGGTGCTTCATGGAGGCTTGGTTACACTGAGCCTTCAAATTCACAGGGGCATAAGCCTCGATGCCAGAGTCAAAATGGGATCTGGAAAGAGCTTTTATGTGTTTCTATGCATCTATGCTAATAGTCACCAGAAAGATGTGGGAGATTTTGCATTACATGTTCTCATTTTTTCTCTGCACCTTTTTACACTCAACTAACCTGTTTTTTTGGGCTAGCTCAAAATTTTCAGGTGGTTTACCTCAGAGATGGTTATACTTGGTGGTGGGAGAGGGTTTACCTGTATTTGAATCATAAGAATGCTGAACTATTTAGTGGACACAAAAGAAAGTGCTACAAGAAGATAGTGAGAACTCTTATTTAACAGCTACACATCACGTTTTTTTCTTGTGCTCATTTTGAGTCCCTCAGGCACCACTTTTACCTGTGTGTGGAGCTGAGGGCTGCAGAAAACTGTGTTCCTTGGGGATGCTGAGCACTTCCATCAATATCAGAATTTGCTTTATTCTCACCAGGAGCCTCATGCTCAGGCTCTAATTTCTCATCTTTCCCCCTCAGGAAAAAAATGTGTATTTCTTTGCATATAAGCTATATAAATCACCTGTATAAGAAAATCCAGGAGCTGGAGTCTGTGATCATAGCTGTGGAGTTGTGTGACGATTAGAGCATCCTGCTTTAGGATCTTTGTTCTCAATGGCCACAGAGGGGCAGCAAAAATCAAACAGGTTTCCTCATCCCAAGTCAGGGTGGTAGGAGGAGGAACGAGTCCAAGGCTGTGCAAGATCCAGTTTGTGCTGATAAAGTATGAAAAGGTATATTTGAGTTAAAAACCCTCCTATCTATAGGTCACGGAGGGGAGAACTTGAGCCCAGGCTGCCCGAGTGTAATACTTGACTGAGATGAAACCTGCAGCAGGGAAAGACGGATGGGATTTGCTTCTAGCAGTAATCGTGTCCTGTTGTGGTCTGCTCCTGGAGGAACGACACCAGCTGGGAGTGCTGCAAACTTTTCTAGACACTTTAATAAGTTTTGGTTGAATTGCACGAGTGTTCAAGGAAATGAATAGAAATATTTTCAGCATCTGTCTGAAGACGGGTTAAAGGCATAGCGGAGATCAGTCTGGTTTAGGAGCATATATACTTTATTGCAGTCTGGTTGTATCGTCGTTTACAGCTTCGGGGTCCTGTTAGGCTGTGTGCTCTACAAACACGGTATGAAACTGTCCCCTAACTAATCCTTGAATTCTAAATAAAAAGCAATAAGGAAATGACACTTTCATTACGGATAAGGTACCAAAGCATGGAGGCAAAGAATGACTTCCTTTCTGCAGCTAAGGATTTATCTGGAGCTCTTTTTAAAGACCCTAATTCCCTTGGGATGGAGCCTTCAAGCACTTGCATGCTTCTTGCCTACAACTACACTGGAAGTACCCCAGGTGGGCATTGGAAAGCAAATATTTATCACAGCTCTCTGGCACCACATCAGCCCTGGTCCCAAGACCCACTTGCCACCCCACAGCCTGAGTCATAACCAGTAAATGAAGATAAGGCTGAAAGGCAACTAATCATTTATTATAAAAAATGTTCTAAAAATAGTGAAAAAAAAAAAAGTATAAAAAATCCAAATGGATTTTTTTACCTCCTGGTCCACAACTCTTTATGGTTTCTCTCCTTGTCTAGGAGGATGGGAGTTTCTCTGTAACCAGGAAGAGATGTTGGCTGTGTTTGTAGTGTGCCCAGCTCAGAAGGAAAAAGTTTGTGCATTATGTGCAGCCATAATTAGTTTAGGACGCTAGTTAGAGGAGCTGTTTGCAAAGCAGTCACCCAGTGAGATAAAGGCTCTGGGAGCAGCGAGGAGCAGCATGGGCAGAGAACTTGCACGAAGGAATGTGGTCATACAGGAAAGCAGGGCAAAAAACCACCCGGTGTGTGAACTCTGAAGCAATTTTTTTTGCCTGCCTCATAAGTGGATTAAAGGAGACAATTTGAATATCTTCCTTAATTATCACCATTTCCTACACATGGAACATTTTACTAGTTTAAGTAGGAAATAATATAGTACAATTTATTTCACTCGTCGAGTAAGACTGATTCAGCCCCACTGTTTTATGCCTGTTGTGTAGGAAGGATGTAGCTGCAGTCACACAGACGTGCTGTACCCCTACAGTACAGGCTGTGACTTTTGGCTGTAGCTCTTGGGTATCACTACAGGGATGTTCAATACTTTTGTTCTCTTGTCTTTTCAAGTTCATCACAAGTGATGTATTACAGTTGAGATGTATTTATCTTGCAGCTAACAATGGTTGGATGAAATAAAGATGCTGCCAATCTCAAACTTTTTTTTCCTCACTAATAATTTATTATAAAAGAAAAATAGTGCAACCCAAAATGGATTTTTACCACCTCATCCATAAATCTTCATGGTTTCTCTCCTTGTCTAGAAGGACAGGAATTTCTTTGCAAGGAGCTGTAGATAAAGATTAATGCTTATCTGTGTCCAAGGCTGAACCCAAGACCTGAATACTGGCAAAGCCTCTGCAGACTCCTTACAATTTTCCAGCATACTTTGCAAATGACATGCTATAGCATGAAACTGGTTGTTATTTCACTGCTAGTAGCATTTGGAGGACTAGTCTGACTGTGAAGATAATCCTGGAAGGTTAGGTATTTGAATGAAGCCTTTACACAAGGCTTACAGTTCAGATTTTCAGACTGCTGAGTGCAGACGTGCTCACCTGACTCCTGTGTGTGTGCTTGTCTGTTAAAGCCAGGATTTCTCAGAGCTTGCTGGCAGGAGGACATGGGCACTGAGGCATAGAGAAGTGCTTTGAAATGTCTTCTGAAAGGCTTGTGTTCAAGCAGGGTCATCATTAATGTGAACAGGAGGAGCACATGGATGGCAGACGGGTGTGATGTATGGCTGGTGCAGCCCTGTCTTAGTGCTGTGGGTGTCAATGCTGCAGAAGACAGACAAAGGCTTTAAGCATGAGTAAAATGCTCATCAGAAAAAGCCTCTCCTCCCCTACCCAGAAGGGAGGAAGGCTTGTGCGTGCCAGCATGTACCGCTTAGTTCCTGAAAAATTGCTGGGTACCCAGTAACCATCTCGTGGTTTTCTGGGCCTCTGTTCCTCTTGCCTTTTACCCAACTGCTTGCATGTGATGCCTTCTTTCTGGAGAATGGAATTAGACATAAACCTTACAGCTCTATTCCTAAGCAAGCCTGGTGAATCTTCTGAGCAACCTCTTGCTGTTCCTGGGAAGGTACAAGCAGTTGTGCAGTAGGCAGCGCAAATATTCTGGACCTTACCTGATACATTTTCAAAGTTTTTCTTCCTCTTATGTGTGTAATCTTAATTTCCCTGATGAATCTTTTATTTCCCTCCCTCTTTTGGTGGATAGACTTTCAGCCTGCTCAGTGCAGTGCCAAGTTTGGAGCATGAAGGGCTCAGGTGAGCTGTCGATGCACCTCCCTTTCTCCAGGGTCTGGTTTGGTCAGCTCAGCAAGTCGGCAGTTGGGCTTTTTCCCTGGATGTGCCCAGATCCTGTTGTTTGGTGTCATTCCTGCTTGCACATGTTCTCTGAACTTTAGCTGGCTGTTTGCACAACCAGGAGTGTATTTCCTGGCTGGCGTATGGCCTTGGGGTTTGTTTATTAGCGGTAGTCTTAGATGGGGGTGAGTTGGTATTCAGAGCTGCAGAGTCTCCCAGGGGTTTAACTCTTGGTCTCACCTAAAGCCACCTTGTGACTCAATTTAAATTCTGTGCTGTCCCTCACCCCAAATATCGGTGTAGTTGGGAGCACATGCAAATACAAGATTCCCAGATTTGATCCTGGTGATATGGGGGAAACTGACTGGTACCACATTGCCTAGTTCAGTGTCTCCAGTGTCTAAACGTTATTCGCCTTCTCACTATGCAACTGCGAACTGTCAGTGTCTTGAAAGTCAGGTTTCCAGGACATGGAATTATTTATAGAGTCTGAACACTCAGCTGCACTTCCAGCTCAAGCTTTAGATGTTCCGGTATGCCTATTTGTTAGAACGTTTTCCTTATCTGATTTTCAGATTCAGTGTTGATTTCTTGCAGGCTACAATTCTTCCTCTCAGACCGTCTATCCATTGAGTGTCAACTGATCACTTTTAATGGCTCGGGCAAGTCAGGACAGTATTTCTTTGCTTTTCTCTCCTGTGCTTGCTATTTCTTTTGTTGACACTTAATGGCCATTCAATACCACAGCTGCATTTTCCTCATCCACTGTACCTTTTGCCTCTTCTATAGTCAGATCTGCTCTCTCTGGTTTTTGGACCTTCCAGCTCACCTGTGGCTAAAAACTGCAGCTGAACCACAAGGGAGGAGTGTTTGCTTGATGCTGAGATGAGGCCAGCCTAAGCCCATTTGCTTAATACACACTGCAAAAATGGCCATCTTCCAGTATGAACAGCAAACCACAGACACAAATCTGCCACAAACGTAGAGCTACCCAGAAACCAGCCTGTGATCATGGCCTTGGAGCCTCATGCCAGAAGGTGCTCCAGATGTGTTTCTAGTTTCCTCATGTAAGAGCGATACTGCTTTCCTGAGTACTATAGGCATTAAGCTTAGTAGTAAAGCAAGTGAAAGAAATCAGGTGATGCTAATTAGTGTTAGCTAACAAACATTTCTGATCTTATTTAATCAGGTATAAAGCAATTCCTATTCAAGACAAAGAAGGGAAGAATCTGAGCTGGCTTTTCAATAGCAGCAGCTATTTTTCTGCAGATTTCAGACGCTCTGATCATCTAAAATGCAAAGACAGCTAGCAGTGGAGATGTGTATTTGACATATCCACTTGCCACTTACGCATACAACAGAATCAATGGCCTTTCAGAACCAGAAGGGATTAATACACTATAGCAAGACTACAATGTGGTGTTTTCCTATCAGTGAGAAGCAATGGAAGAGCGGGAAAATTACTCATTTTGAGAGGAGGAGAAGATGACTTCTGTTGTCTGTCTTGTATTGCCAACACTGGAAAGAAATATTTCATATGTTTTTAAATAACTTTACTAAATCATACGGGAACATCAGACTGAAGAAAGAATAGCACGGAGGAAAAGAATGACTCAAAAGGCGATCTGTCTTACTGAAAGTACAGTTAAGCTGTGCACACATACTATTCCTGAAACTGTTTTCCCCGCTTTTAAGGTTTATCCTTGAAGTCCCTGACTTACTACAGCTATTGGAGGAAATGAATGCTGTAGTCTGTACAGGATGTTTGGAGTGCTTCTAGTGGTACAAAAATAACTTTCCCAGTTTCAATCAAATTGAGTCCTCGTAAAGATAATTTTGAGTTTGTGTAATGAAATTTGGCAAGTCCCCAAAGATGCTGTCTATAATTACCTGTGTTATGAACAAGATTCTCAGTGTACATCACTGCTATATCAGCTGTTACAAATGATGGACAAGTGGCATTTTCTATTACATTTGGTGTTGTATTTGTGAAAATCAGTGCAGTCAGCTTCACTTTCAGATCAGGCTCCATTCCTTGCTCATGTGTTTTCCTGGTTGTTGAGGTTCCAGACTTCTAAAGGAAGGTTATTCCCTTCTGGAAATAGGACATTTTGATTCTGTTAAAAATAAATAAAAATGTAGTCCTAGATTTCATTTCTCAACAAAACCTGTAGTACTAAATTTGATACCCATGTGGATTTTAATTTTCTTCTAAAAGTACAAAAGGTGGTGGTGAGACAATTGCTCTTTGGATAGGCCACAAATTAGTGTGTTTGCAAGCATTAAGAATGTTTATGCTGTATCAGACTTTCTCAGCATTTCCACTCCTCCACAAGAAGACTTAAAGCTATGTAAAATACAGCTGTGTGAAATATTCATGAAGGCAAATGAAGCAGTAGACCATACTTGGGTGTTTTCATTTCCTGTGTGCTGTGAACCAAAAAGGGAAATACTTTAAGCTTGCGCTTTCGTCAGACAGACAAATTCTGTTCAAGTATTAATACATAATCTTTAGAAAGAAAACTCACTTCAGGTGGGAAGTGACTTGCTCTGACCACATCTGTTCTAGTTGGTCTGCTCTGTCTTTGGGAGTGAGGTTAAAAGCAATAATCATACTGAGAAGGTGTGATTTGAAGAAACCATAATGAACCTGTGGGACTTAAGGTGTGATCAGTGAGGTCCTCTGCATATGAAGCTGCTGGAAATTATTGCTGCTTCCCAGGTTATCCATGTCACATCTCACTGTTGGAAGTGGTTACCTCCCTGGAGGCCCTGGCAGAGTGATCTGCTTCCCAGGTGGACTGAGCTGGGTGAGCAGTGGGTTGCAGGAAAATCCGAAGGCGGCTGAGTCCCCTGAGTGTTGAAAAGGCTGTTGAACCTCTTTCCTAACTACAGAGGAGTTGGGCTCAGGCAAACCTGAGTCTCAGCTTGTATCAGCCAAAATAACCACTCAAATTTATGCAACCGGTTCAGGTTTTTCCAAGCGATGCAAAACTAAGCAACGTGGGACAGCCTCACTGACAAGGTTTCCAGAGCTGAATAAGGAGCAGAACTCGAAGGCCAGGGTATTTGGGAAGAGTTTTGTATGAATGCTGGGAGAAGAAAATGTTCTAGAAAAGTTGTGGGTTTTCTCTGAATGTAATAATTTAGCAAAATTACTGCTAAGTGCAGTGATTTGGAGAGGAAGTTACATGTTGGGTGCTTAAGTACATGATTAGAAAGTAACCTGAAGGCATCTTTTAATTAAACTGAGCTACATCCATATGAAAAGGAACTGTAATGTATTGCAGTAACTCACCTTGTGCTGTCCCAGACCAGTGAGCAGCAGAGTCGTCTGTTCCTGCATGGCCCCATGCCCTAGACCGGGGCATCGGATGGTAGGAGCTGTCTCCTCTCTGCTCTTCCAGGTGGAGCAGGTCAGTGTTGGGATGCTGAATCCCCTGCTCATTTCAGCATATGCTGCTTAGAGTATCTTTGCTTTTTCCATCAGGATTATATCAGTGTCTTGGATTTTTTTTCTTCCCCATCTAGTTCTGGAATATCCTGAAGTATTGGCCAGCGTACGGTGAGCCAGTCTGGGCACGGAAAATAATTCAGGTACTGACTGGGGAATTTTGCTTGCTTTTGGGGCATTGCTATGTTTGGTGCCAATATTGGCGTGGACCTTTACAGTCTTTATTCTAATGTGGCACAAGGGTGTGCTTTCATGGACCAGCTCCTATTTTTACAAAGCTGCTATCTTCCTGTTAGAAGAGAAGATATTCTTGAAGCTCTTATCTGATATTTTTCTGAGGAACCCTGTTTTCTGTAGCCTGTGGTCTCCTATGAAATAGATCTAGGTCAGTCCTAAGGTACCATGAGGGTGTTTTGTGGCACCTGGAATAACAAGCGTTGTGGGCATCCCTCGGGATTCATCACCTGTAGTAAGGTTGCCTGTGACCGCAAAGCTGGGTCGTGATGATCTACCTTATTTCCTAAACTAAATGTTAAGGTGTTTACTGGTGTGGGGGAGAACAACTTGCACTTTTTCAGGAAAAACCCACCCTGTTTTCTTTACCAAATAGATGTCCCCTTCCTCCCCGTGGTCCCCTAGCTGACTTTTCAGGTTACTTGTGTGTTTTCAAGGTCAGAGTCTGGAAGGATTCCCAGTTTGCTCTACTTAGATACCATTGTAATTATAATTTCATACTTGGCCTTCAGCAGAATCGAGTGCCTCATCTCTTGGAAAGGAATACACATAGGAAAACAAATAAAAGCACTTACCAGCTGGTGCCTGGTGAATTATACTGTTTGGAGTTCAAGGATATTGAGAATAGTACTTGCTTGACTGGTATTTATGTGGATGTTTGGCACTATTTGGCCCTCTCTAGCACTATATTCAGGCATATGTACGCTAGTGTAGTTTCTATCTTGCCATGTGAAAAATGTTTAAGCTCTCATGAGCTTTCCTTGTTCCCTCTAGATACTTGATCTCCTCTTGTCGGCAAATGGTCTGGACTGGTTCTTGATCCCACAGAATTGCTTTCTTTAGTTCTTTTCTCGTAAAATATAGGTGGAGACAATCAGCAGCAGCTGGCTGCCAGAACTGCCTTGATTACAGTGTGATTCCAGCAAGGAGGAGATGTGGTGTGATTTGCCTGCCTGCTGTCAGCTCTTAACCTCTTGCGTTACTGCTGGACAACTCTTCTTTCTGTCTGTCCACTCTACCCTCCTCTCCCATCACCCAGCAAGTGGCTTTAAAAGTGAGCATTGGAAGGGAAGTAAAAATGCTTTGGTCTTATCGTCCTGGTGTAAGAGGTGTCATGTCACAACTTCCTTCGTGAGCCGCTAGATCACAGCTTGCACGGTGGAAATGCTGGCTGTGTTGAAAGAAAAGCTTTGCAAGTTAATGTGGGGGAATATTTTTCCCCAGAACCATGGGAGATTTGGGGCTGCATTGTGACGGGGTCTGCATTGCAGGGAGTTAATATGCTTTATAAAGCAAGCAGTACTCGTACTACAGTGTTGAAACTTTTGTTGTTTGTGCTCTAAATGGTCATGGAGCAAGTGGAGAATTTGCTGTATTTGCCTAAGCAGCAGCACAGCTTTTGTGGAGGGATTACTGGGGAATTTCTCTTACCAAATTTGGGAAATGTTTAGGTACCTACAAATGTTTAGAGGAGTTAAGGAGCGAGTATTTTTCTACAGTGGTAACAATCCTGTCTTTTGAAGAACCAAATCTCTTCTAATTTGGCTATCTAATCTTTCTCAGATACTAGATTATTTGCACCAGTTTGAGATTCATAAAGAAAAGGAACAACAAGATGCTTAAATGATACATAATGTTAGAACATCGTGCCATGTGCTTTATAGAAATGCCATAGAAGTGCACGTATTATGCTAAGCATTAGAAAGCCCTTTAAAACACCCACACTCGACAAGTTGTTTTTCTCTTCCTGTTTTCTTTTTGCTGTATCTTAGCTCTAGATATCGAGGATGGCAAATGTACAGGTATAAGAATGTGTTTGGGTAATTCTGTACCATAACTTTTTGTTCATAACCCTATGCAAAGCAGAATATGCTTTTATTCCCAACTTATCGATGTTTGCATATCTCTTACCAGCAGTGCTGAAGCTAGATGTATAGAACACCTGGCTGTCATCTCTGGCTGTTACCTAGAAACATCACTCAACTTTTAGTGCTTTTTCTCCCCTTTTACCCACCTAGTCCTTAGGTAAATAATTTCTATTAAAAATCTTAACAGTAACCTGTTGGATTTATCAGCAAGGGGGAGAAGAAAGCACGCTCAAAATAATTTTGTGTATATATATTAATTTTATATCAGCCTCAAACTGCTGAGACAACTATTAGGCATTTTTAGGGCTGCAGTACCATAAATCTCTAGACTGGCACTTGTAGTTTATAGGGGCTGAGTGGCTGTGGTCATCCTCCATAAACAAGTTGGATGTGGGGAAGATGAATGTTAATGAGTGCTCTCAAAGCTAAGTGCTACTTCTTGCTTCTACACCTCAAATTCACCCACTTTTTATTTTTATATCAGAGGCTGCTCTGTGCTTTTTTGCCCCCTAGTTATCTACTCTCAGGCTGGATTCTGTCAAACCCGGAGGAAAGGGAACATAGCTGTGTACACAGAGGTGGGGATTTCACCCGGCCCCACTTAAGTGAGGGTTTAAGCTCTCAGTCAGAACACCTGGGCTTTTAAAGAGGAGGGATTAGCATCTCGTGTTCAGGGATTGTTTCATTTACTTTTGCCTGTGCAGAAGGTTTTTGTGTTTCATGTCCTGCCTGCAGAATGTTCAACCTTGTTCTAGGAAAGGCTCCAAAGTAAATTAGAGGAGCCTCGGGGGCTGTTTTAAATCATAGCAGCTGAGGCCTTACCCCAGCAATTCATGCTCCACCCTGTGCCTCTTCCACTAACATACTCCACAATAACCTCAGATCTTTTCGTTTCCACAGAGAAAACCCCTTGCTTTGCATCACCGTTTCTTCTTAGGCTGGGAGACGGTCACAGCTGCTTTACAACAAGCAGAGAGAATGAGAAAGGGAGCCCACCAGCTTTGCTGGGAAATGGGCCTTCACCAGTTACTGGAACTCCACATTGCTGTTTTATTCTGAAGTGCGTGGACTGACGAGGTAGGAAAAGCACAGCTAGAATAATTGCTCCCGGGTATTGTGCTTTCAGATGCGAACTTAACCATTCCTGAAGCTGCTGATGACAATTTCCCTGAACTTCCAGCGTTACGCAATCGACCATATGCTTTCTCTGGGGTTTCCACTTTCCTCAGCTGTGACAAATATTGGTCCCTGCCGGAGGCAGGGCAGGGAAATTGGTGGATCAGTGGAATGATCCAGTACCAACAAATCCATAGTTACAAAAATAGGCAGTTATTCTTATCGTTTCCTTGTTCTGACGCTATTTCCTGCCCTCTGGTTAGGCTGTTCTGAAGATCGTCTGGATGACAGATCTGCTTTGAAGACTGTCGAAGCCCTCTGCAAAGTGTACCTCTCCTGTTAGAAATAGCTGCCTTGAAGAACAATGGCTGGGAGCAGGGTGAAGAAGCTCTGAGATGTTAACAACCTTTGATCACACTTGGCATGTATCCAGCGAAGTGCCTGCTGTGGGCATTGCTTGTTTTTAATGTTTCTGATCATATCGCACTAAGACATAGGAGCTGTGCTTTTCTTGATGAGTTTTATTATACCTCCTACAGATATAGCGTTCTTCAGCTGTCCTGGAGCAGCTCGGAACAGGAGAGAGACATGAGACCACAAAGATGGACCTATATGAGCTAGTGAGGACATGACTGCAGCAGGCAAGGGAGGAAGGTGAAATAGTTTAATTAATAGGGTTCTGCTAGTGCAGTTTATTTTGACAGAAGAGGATTAATGAGATCTCACAGCTGCAGCTCTGCTGACAGATCAGTGTGTGATAATGTCTGGCATGGGGTGGTAGTGAGCAGATGGAGTTGGTAACCCCTTTGGCAAGTATAGTTGTCCTTGGCGTAGGAAGCATGATAGCCTATATTCTCATCAAGACTTTTAGGAATCTGTGTACTAATGGCATATTGGCCTGATTTTGCAGACTGGTTGCCTTTAGTTGTCATCATCAAACCTTGTTAAGCTTAATTATGGCAGTTCTCAGCCATAACTCACCTTTGGTCACTGCTGGGTCTTAAATATTAAGAAGTACAAGACTAAAGAGTCCATAGGTCAGTGTTTTTTAGAAATAAGTTCTTCTGTTTGCTGGAAGGACAACACTTGGAGAGCATCACTAAGTGAGGGTCTAAGTAGACTTGTGACCATATCTACATGTAAACACTTGTTCTAGTCCAGGACCCTTAATGTTGCATAGTTTATTCAACATCTCGAAGTATGTGCAAAACTAATATCCTTCAGAGTCAACAATCCTAGTGAGCCTGATTAAACAATTTACTGGAAATCTGTATTACTAAAACATGGATGGAGTCTGCTGTGCTCTGAGTTTTAGAGTTTGGGTTTAAGCTTAATGAGATTGTGTACTATAATGATGTGATAAGTGCTGTAATAGAAAAACATTAACGATAGCAGAAATGACAGTAGGTAGCTAACTTTCCTCATTCAAGTCTGTTCTGAGGAATGTTAAGCTTGCTGCTTAGCAATCAATTATTAATAAACACAGTTGAAGACTCCCCTGTGTTAAACTTTTCACATGTAACTTTTCCTCCCTTTAGCAAAAATGCTAGAGGTGGTGCAAGGTAAGAGAATGTTCTTGAAGGTGTACACTTCTGAACATAGACATAAAGGAAAAATACCTTACTTGGTAGAGTCTGGAACAGGGTACAACTCTTAAATTCATGTCTCTGTTCTTTAGAGCCAGGACTTGTTTAGAGCACACTGTAGTTTGTGTTTGCATGTTCTTCCCATGAGGATCACTTTGAGAAAGCAGGGACAATGTACACCGACAATCTGTATGTGAAGAAATGGGGAGAGGATATTCAGAGGAAATGTTACAAAAGCATTGAAATACTTTTATCTTCATTTGTCACTGACTAGAGCCCTTGGTATTCTCTGTCACAACACCATTAATAGTGTGTCAGTGGTATGTTTTAAGTTGTAGTTACCTTTTGGCTTAATGTTTAAAGATGACAGAGGAACAAGTAGTATGAGGAAAGCTGTTTAGCTGGGGTCAAAGAAAAAGTGGGTTGAATATGGGAGGTGCAAACTTCTGGCTCTGGGCTCCTCCTGTGCTTGGAGCTCAGCAGGAGTCGGGACCTCCTTCCTCTTCCCATGGTAAGATCTCACCATGGGCTGAAGCACGTACTTAACAGCAAAAGAGGGCAAGGAACCTGTTTCAAAGACCAAATGCCTCACTGCAGCTCTGGTAAGCGCGCAGGATTGGAAGCTGAAAACTCCAGGGACCCAGTTTTCCCTGTTTGAGAAGTACAAGCAGAAAACCCAAACCAAGTCTCTCATCTTTTCCTTCCCTACCAAACATTTTGATACTGGAAGGATCAAAATTTCATATGAGCCAACTGTAAAACAAAAACCCTAGCTCATATTAGTCATTTTTATGACAATATTTCTGTGAGATATGAGGATACATTGATTAGTGCTGGTAAATTCCTTAGAGGTTCTTGGATACAATTTGTTATTCAACTCCCTGAGTAGATTTTTGTTCTAGAAGTTGTCAGCTGCTCTCTGGAGCACGTACATCCACTGCACAGCTCTGCACTACTTTTGGCACGAGTCAGAAGCAAGCTGAATTTTCAAATGTTCTTAAAGTTCACTGTTTGCACAAGAAAGCCCTCTGCATTGCTGCCCAATGAATTGTCAGGAAAATGACTACATAGACACTAAATAATAACATTTGTCATAAAAATTCAGCCTGCTAAAATAGTTTTTAAAAGCTATTAATAAATCCTAAGTGGTTGAAACTATTGTCTCACATCTTTGCGCTCTCTCACCAGGTACAGCTCATCAAGATGTTGTCAGCTTTAAATGGTTTGAAATGGTTGAGTGGCAGACAAACATGGGCATGTGATTGAAAGAAGAGGAAACTTGAGGTTGTGATGGTTTAATTTCTTTGAAGTTTAAGCTCCGGTTTCACCATGTGGCATTTCCACTGTTCACACAAAAAATGGTCTGTGACATTTCAGAGCAGAGACTCCAGCTCTAAACAATATATAACACATTTAGCCTGGAAGGTGAATCATAATGATAAGTGGCATAAAAATACATGGGTTTTTTTCAGGGTAATCTGCTGGAGTTGAAAGTGAGTAGTCAAACCATAACTAATTGTCATCATTCGTGTCTTAACCCCAGACTACTGACATGCGTAAGTCTCCTAAGGTCTTCAGTATATTTGCGTAGTTGCACAGAATGACTTAAACCTTGCAGCTAGCTTGGTTTGCATTCTGGGGGTGGCTTAATGCTCAGAGACCTGGGGAGCAAATGCACCCTTAGTCCTCTTCCAAATTCTGCCTGTAAACTAGGTGCTGCAAGGAAAATGAGCTGCATCTTAGAGACCTGTAATCTTCTGGGGTCATCAGGATGCCTGGTACCCAATTGTCCAACTTTGGAATAAAAGAGAGAAAACATACCACTTCACTCTTGCATGACATTTCACCTTTAGAAGAGTCTTTATCAGTTTCATACCTGAGCATTTGTGCCCTAGGTGAACAAATATCAAAAGCAAACTTCGGTAGAGAAGGCAGTGAAGCTGGCAGTGAATAAGGGGCTACAGAGTTAGAAGGGGATCTTCAAAGCTTCTGGTGGTGTTTCCAGTGAATGTCATCTACCTGCAGGTGAGATAGGAGATATGAGGGGGAATTGCTCAAATGCTTTTTATTTGATTGAGCTCCAAAGGACTTATGTTGCTAGATACAGCACCTATTAGGTCCGGAGAAAAGGTGTTTTAACATGGCCGGACTGTTGGGTTTTTTCTGTGATGATCTCCTTGTATCCCTGTACCCTCAAGTCTCTTCCTCACAACCCTGCAGATGTGCTGCTGGAAGCAAGCTATGCTGAGGGTGGACTGGATGCTAATGCTTTATTTGTTGTGTCTCTGAAGGGTTGCAGCTGAACCTGTGATCTGAAATGCAGCTAAAAGCAGTATCTTAAACAGCCTCATATTGATCCACGTTGGTCGGGTGTTGATAAAGGCCAATGAGGTAATTTTTTCTTTCAGCAGTCAGACCATAGGGGGTAAAAAGTCAGGGCATAGGAGAAAAGTTGCATTTTTTCCTTTGGTGAGAAAAGAGCTTTTCTTTGCCTTATGAGAAAATGAAGCATTCACGCAGAAGATGAGTAGGATTTGTTAATACCAACTGTAGTTCTCGATTATGTTTTCCTCTTTTGTCCCTCAAAGAAAATGATAATGCCATCCTTAATAAAATCTAGAAGAAAGACATTTGTGTGCATGAAAGGAAGGTGTACAGTGGCTTCTTGCGAGTATTCCTGGAAAAAGGGTAGTAAGGAATCTTGTTTAGATATATGCATTTAAATTTCTCCTGTTAACGTTTTTGTTGTTTGGTTTTTGATGGCGTGTTTTACAGTGGGATTTAATTAATGCTTATCTCTAAGTCTTATATCTTTTTAGTTTAAAAACCATTGCCTGTGATCCTGTCATTATCTACTTGAGTAAATGAGTTATTATAATAAGGAATATCTTTGGCTTCTGATGGCTTGAGAGTACATTGGATACATTCATAAGAGATCCTCATGTTGGCTGCCCTCATGTTTTACATTTATATTTTGCGGGCTTCACTAGGGTTTTGGTGATATTTCCAAAGCATCATGTTTACTTCTCTCCTTCCTCCAGGCTGCCAGTGATATAAAGTTATTGCTCAGTATCATCCTCCCTTTTCTTTCTTGACCAGCAGTGAAGTAGCAAAGAGCCTTGAGATTTCCAGCGTAGCCATGGAGAACCTTGACATTCAGCATGCTGTGGCCTGAGGTAGCATCCCACCACAGTCCTTGCAGGGGTTCTCTCAACAAATTTGGGCTGATTTCTCTCATCACTTTCCTTTCATTTGTGCAGCCAGGATTTTCTTTGCAACTCCACTTTAGAAAGCGTGAGGCACGCTCTCACTTCTGAAAAAGGTCAGCACACAGCAGGGAAAGATTAGCTAGGTGAGAAATACCCCCAATAAGCCATTGAATGAGAGGTCTGACATAGCACATGATATCTCTCCATTTTACAGGACTTTCAGACATGTTATACCCATATAGTGCAGTAAACTGCAGGAATTGTTAAAGGCACTTTTTTAATAAAATAAGCAATAGCATCTGATAAAAACAGGACTTGGTGGATTGTTTCAAGTATAAGGTAACAATAGGAGAAGTTCTCCATTGTTCTGTTTCTTGCCTATCTGCTATAATGCTGTGGTTGGGTGTTGTAGACAAAAACTTTTAGATGACTATGAACGTATCAAACAGAGGAAAGAGGACTGTGAACAGATGAAACAGGGAAAGCATCTACAGGGGGTGAAGAGTAGTAATGAGCTACCACATCCACCGGCCTTTGCAGGAGCTAGAAACTAGATGTGACTTCTCACTTTGAGTATCATTTTGCAGTGGCATGTCTTCAGTGAACAAGCAAAACCCATAGTGTTATAGGACAAGCCTGGTTGGTTTTTTTTTCCAGCTCTGTCAGAACTTGCTTAATCTTTTACTCTAGTCCTATCGTTATCCTATTTTTCCAACGTGGCACACAGTACCATACACTGGTTTCCTACCTGTGGCATGTACGCTGTTGGAGGACAAATATGAGTAGTGACATGGTCCTAGTGGGATAAAACTCTAAGGCCGCACATGGTCCTGGAACTGGCATGTTCCAAGGCATCTGCAACAGCTACCAGCTTGATATGTACTTGCACCTTAATACAGTTACCTGATGTCCAAGAGAAGAAAATTTCTCAAGCTAATCTTTTTAAGAGTCCATGTTTGGGTAGTCTTGTAATAGTTAATGGATTTATCTTTTTATTGTCACTAACTTATGGCAAGGTCTTAATTTGGTGGATACTGCCTACAAGTATTTAATTTTTATTTGATTTTTTATATCTCTGTATTCCTCCTGTTATATCCAAAGAACTCTGTTACGTTTTATTTTGGCAGACCCACACAAGCTACTTTTTTCTTTTTTTTTTTTTCTCCTCCAAAAAATCAGCAGCTTTGGTTTTTATTAAATTGCTTACAGTTCTTTCTCTTGGCTGTTATTTTGACCAAACATGCACAGAACTATTTTTGATATACATTTTGTGGGATCACAGAACTAACAGAAAAGTGTTTTTAAAGACTCTGTTGCTCCAAACTTCCCTAGTTATCTGAATCTGGTTTAGATGAAAGGGTGACAAAAATATTGGTGGCATGAGCTTTCTTCTCTGTTTTTCAGTTTAGGTGGTTGATTAATTTTTTCTTCTTAGCCAACTTCCCCTAAATATTTTGATGGCATAAGCTGAGTAAAACTGGCCTGCTCAGCATTCAGCAAAACTTTGGAAAGTTGTGTGTGCTCTGTGAGTAGCTGCGTACTTCTTGATATAACATTGACCGTGATAACTGATATTCTTGTTGAGGCTGTGCTGGAACATTAGGATTTGGCCAACCAAACATGACCTTAAAGTCAGGAGGCAAAATAAAGCTTT
Organism: Psophia crepitans; assembly: GCA_013399095.1. Taxonomy (NCBI): domain Eukaryota; kingdom Metazoa; phylum Chordata; class Aves; order Gruiformes; family Psophiidae; genus Psophia; species Psophia crepitans. Next base: position 269,224 of record VWZZ01008421.1, on the reverse strand, counting down.
GCCACTTCTTTTTGCCCTGATCTTGTAAAATTGCTCATGTGTCCAGGCAATACACTTACAGATGTGTAGCTCCTTCTGCTGATCTTGTGGATCCACATGGGACTGTTACATGTATGAATTCCCTTCAGATTTGGTTGAAAGAATTGGAGCAATGGCTTTTATGATGTTTTCCGCACGTTTTTATTCGGTGGTCTGTGGAATGATTCTTTGTGCTATGACAAACCCTTACCACATGTGCATGTCAACTTCTATTTTGCAATGGCAAAACACGATTGCATCACCGAGTTTCAGTAGATGATAAGGTGAGTGTTACTACGTCAGCTCTGCTCTTAGATAAGGTGCAATTTCTGCTGATCAGGATGATAGACTTGGAATGTAAACACATTCCATCACCAAGCTTTTTTCTTTTTTTCCCTTGTAAGTGCTCTGCACCTCTTGTAGTGATACCACACTCAATGGAGGTTAAACATCACCAGTGGGAGTGGTGACATACGATGTGTATGAGATCTCCGGGAAGGTGTGCGGTGGAATGTGAGACCCAGAAACAAGCTGGAGTTGGAGGGGCTGCTGGACAGCATTTACTTTCTATACTGTGGCAAACTCATGAAGAAACATGCGTGGGACCTTGTTTCAGCTGCAGACGTGCCAGGTAAGCAAACCATCTTACGCAATCCTGCCTCAGTTTCCTTGCCTGAAACACCCAGCTGTGGTACTTGCCTTGCTTGTTAGGCACAAGGACATGCAGCCAAGAAAAAGTGTTAGGAGATGCAGCCAAGAAAGTGTTACGTGGCAGTGCTGCTGTTGGCTTTATTTCCCTTTGCCTGTAGTAATTCACGGAGTTTCCTTTCCAGCTCCACCCTCACCCAGGGCTCTCCAGGGGAGTGCTGCCAGCCCCCCCTGCTCCCAGCCACCACCTTCCCTCGGCCTTTGGGACAAAACCCCCGGGGTTTTGGGTTTGGTAGGGGTATGCTTTGGGAGGGGCAGGGAAGGGTAAAGGTCTGGGAGAGGGGGATGCTTCTGGGGGCTGGGCATGCCCCGAGAAGCGAAACGGTCCATGGAGCACAGGGATGCTCCAAGGTGGGATGCCCTGGGGAAGCGGTCTGGAGGGGACGCTGCGAAGGGGATGCTCGTAGGCGGCGGGTTACGGGAAGCCCCGGAGGTTCCGNCGCGGGCGGCGGACAGGTAAACCCGCCGCGCCGGGTGCCCCCGGTTCCGTGCCCTGGGCGGGGATCGCCCTTGGCCCGGGCGGGCTCGGCGCGTCCTGCCGCGCCGGTGCGAATGCCGGCTGAGTTCCCTTTAAAAGAAAAATCTCAGCTGGTGGTAGGAATTGGGGGGTTTATGTGGTTTTTGTGTGTGGGTTTTTTTTCTTCTTTCTGAAGACTTTGTGCATTTTACCTGTTTTGTGCCAGCCAAGTTGCTGTCATTGTCCTTTCCCGGGTACCCAAGAGAACTAACTTTGTAGTGGGAAGCTCGAGGTTACTCTGTGCTTTGCTGTGTGATGCTGTAGTGATGCTGCATGAGGTACTTGGACTTTTTTTTTTTTTAAAAATCTATATTATAAAATTATGCCGGGGAAATCCTCTCCCAGCCAACTCTCACTGGACTGATTCATCCCTATGCGTACTTGCTTGCTGAAATTGGGTTATTGACTTAGTTTAAAGAAATAAGCCACTTAATGATAATAAAACAGTCCCTAGAATAAAAACAAACAAAGCAAAACCCAAACAAACAACAAAGAAAAAGTACATCGATGGAGCAAAGTTGTTTTAAGGGTACCTTTAAGGGAAATTAAGAAGTAAGGTATAGGTTTTTTAAAGGCATATGAGCAGATCTAAATGAGAAATAATCTATTTATTCAGTGATGGTAGTGTAGCAGGACTATGGTGACTGGCAAGAAACCAGTTGTTGCCCATAGTTTTCTGATAGTTGCTCAAAGTACACCGAAAGCTGAGTTACTACTACATGGCATTAACAAAATAGAAAATCTCACCTGGATATTTCTGTATTAATTTTCCATGATTAAGCTGTAGAATTTGCCATGTATTTTGCAGTGTTTTTGTTTCATTCTCAGAAGATGATACCATTGAGTGGGTAGACTTAGCTGTCAGTTTGAATGGGTGTATTTGAGTAATAATCTTATTTGCTTGATTTCTTGCTGCTGTTTAATACCATTTTAAAATGGCTTGTTGTAAAGCAAATAGACTTTCACGCGATGTAGTGTGAAGCTGGATTCAGCGTGTGTGGTTTCACTTTGCAGTAGCTGTGGGAAGAGCAATTTGAAGAAAATGATGCAGAGGAAATTTTCATCTTATTTCTTAAAACTGTGACATTTTTTCATAGACAGTGGTAAGTTTTGTGCTGTTAAGAAATGTTTAACTCAGATTATATTAGAGCTGCTTTAATATAAAGGAAGTTTGTAGTTGTGGTATTTAAGGTGTTGATTAAGAAACAAGGACATGAGGAGGGCCACCGCTGTTGTTGGCAGTTGGCGGAAGGTGGTATCTAAGCAGCACGTGGGTTCCTGTAATCATCCCCTTCTTGGCTGGTTTGTAAGATCGTAACAGAGGGCTGGAAGTGTTGCTTATCGTATCATCTGAGGTAATTACTACCATAACTGGCTCAACTTCGCCGCAAGTTTTTTTTCCCCAGTGGCTTTTGCATTTAATAGTATAAACAGCTGGTTTTCAACTAACTGCACTGATGAAATTTGTCTTACTTGAACAGATAGTTATTCAAAAATGTACCTGCTCAGGCAAGAAGTGCTTCTGAGGAGAACAGTGGTTGTGCTTTGAATGTTGAAGTTCACTGGGATTTGGTGCTGCCCGTGATGAAGCTGGGGCTGGGCTGTGTGTGTGGTCAGGGTGGGCTCAGGATAGGGGATGGACCTCACCCCAAAAGCCTCTTGGTTCTTCCAACTGAGATTTCCAGGCAATACTGAGTGTCTGCTTCTGCTGGGTTAGTCTACATTGCACTGATTTGCCCATCTCATCTCTGTAACTAATTTCTTTTTGATAGCTGAAAGTTGCCACGAGGCGTCCACCAGTAGCCGTGAAATTCACGCAGGGCGTGTAACAGCTTGCGCTGTTGTTTTGTTATGAGAATCTCGGGTTTTTTATGTTTTGGTCGCTCCTATACCATGAACTAATTTTAGTACAGGGCCTTGAATTTCCATCTCCCAAGGTAGAGGCATTGGGGGAGGGCTCTCATCATTCCCATGCTGGTTGGGGTCCCTCTCCCCAGGCACCAGCCTGCTGGCGTGGGAGAGAAGGGAGCTTTACCTTAGCAGAGGAGAGCAAAGCACGCTAAATATGCTCTGCATTTCCTCCACGCCGTTTCCATCCTTGAGTGGAAAATTGCTCCCGACTTCCTCAGATTTGGAGGATTTACGTTGGCACCCTTCCCACATTCCCGTTTTACTTATGGTTGTATTTATTAGATAACACACTTGCGTAGACGATTGTTTATAAGCAAAAGGAATGTTTTTCCCAATCTGTTCCTACCAAAGTCAAGCAGTTAAATGTTCCCTGGGTCCCGGGGAGTGTGTGTGTGTGATGGGGGGGACCTGTTTCTCAAGACTAAATTGGTCTTGCAGGACCATGAGGCTGTCAGAAGCATGAGCACCTTGAACTCTGATTTCAAATTGAGTATCAGCCTAACAGCTGTACCTGAGTGCACTACTATTTTTTTTTAAGCTGTTGATGCTATACAATCAAATTGTAGAAGCAGAGGGGATATTCATATTTAGGTGATTTGTCTTTGAATAGCTGGACTTGTATCCCACTGAAGGAGTCACTCCCCATTGCCTCTGTGTGAGGGTCCTAATGAAGACCAAGAATGATAAGAGAAACTGGGCCAGGTCTCTTGTGTTTGATCAAATGATTGATCACCTTATTATATGCTTGGCAACTTCTGGCTTGAAGAAATTAGTTTGGGTGTAACTACAGGTTTACCAGCATTGCCACGGAGTGGGGTGATCGCTGTGTGGGCAGACAGTTTTGGTCCAATTCAGGGATCAGTAATAAGGAAACCTTGGTAATGGAGGCTTTGTTTCTCTTAGATGTGCTCAGTCTTCCCTGGATTTTGGGTATTGTGCGAGTAGTAAGGCACTACAGATGTGCAGTCTGACTCTGCTGCCCTGAGGATACAACCTCCTAAAAGTAAGCTCAGCTTTTGGCACCTGCAGTGCTGGGGTAAATACAGGCATGCGTGTACTTTTATTTGCAGTAACTCATCGTGTAGCCACCTTGCATCGATATAAAGGAGGTTCTTGCTAGAATTTTTAAAAAGTATTTAGGAATTACTAGTTTTCTATCAAAAAATGCAGTCCTTAGAAACAAGCTGCACAACCAATCATAGGCAAATTTTACACCCTTTAACCCATTCTTGCAACTTTAAAAATACTTGTTTAGTTACACCTAATGGTAAGACGGTGGAAAATAAGATGTTGATTAACTTTGCTTGAAATATTCCTAGAATCAAGCTAACTAGTTTTAATTAGGACCACCAGAAAGTGTCACCAAGTGCTCTCCTGCAAGACCAAAGGTGGTCACACGACGCACTGCATTATAAATTCACACAAATCAAATATCTCAGAAGAAAAAAGGGATATTTTATATGTCAGTAGTGTGTTAAGATGTTTGGATGGTGTAACATTAACCAGGCTCCTTGACGATCTTTAGTTTTCAATTAGGAGGAATCATTAAGGAGGAAAAAAGAGAAGTGGGCAAAATTTGAGTGATATGGATAAATAGAGAACAATTATTCAAAATGTCACATAACTCAAGATTTTAAAGAGGTAAGAATAAAGGAGCAAAATTGAATGATATTTTTAAAGGCACTCTTTATTCAAAAGGAAATGCTGTTTCACACAGGCATAATTTATCTATGGAACTCATTACAGCAGTATCTTCCTGTTGCTTAAGATATAAATGAATTTTAAAAGTTGTTAGGCAAATCAATAGAGAAAAAGTATGCTATGACTGTTAATCACAAAGATGCAGATACAGTTTCTAGCTGAAGCAGCCCCTACATCACAGATTTCCTGGAAACCAGGAGATTATTTTGCAGGCAGGATCACTATATAATTTCCTGACCTTATATTCGTTCCCTGAGCATCTGCTTTTGGTCAGACTTAGAGGCAGCTAAATCGCCATTTGGAGTGACACAGTCCACTTACGTGCTATGTGTGATGGAAATTTGGATGGGGTTTTCTTAGATCGCTATTACTTTGTCCTAAACAGTTCCAAGCAGGCTAATGTTAGATGTGACTTCAATTTTCACACTTGGGGGGAAAAACCTGCAGTAAACTGTGTGCTCAATGCTGTGCTCCCTGAAGTTTTGATTAACTGGCTATTCATAACCATCTGTTAAGAACGCAGATTGATCTGACATTTTGCAAGGCTCCACCACAGCTGCAAAGCTTCATTGTTTTATCACTCATGAAATAATTGGATTATTGTGTGAAAATCTGGAGGATGTTAGGATTTTAGTTCTGATTTCTATTTTCTTAAATGTATACCCCCTTTTTTTTAAGGAGGCTCATTTCTTTTCTTATCTTCACATAAGCAGCCTGCTGACCTTTAGGCAATTTTTTTAACCTTTGTTTTTGATGCTTACACCTCCTCCTGTTACACTCCGTGTCAGGGCTGATGGTGACAACTTGTGTGTGTCCATGCTTTCCCATTGACTTCAGCTGCTGCTTCTGTAAGGAAAACAGACCCTTGAGCTGGAAGTCTTCAAGGCTGCTTGTGGAATTAGAGCTGGAACATCTCCAGTTTGACCAACAAAGGTGTCCAGCCTCCCCTGCCACCAGAGACAACCCTTGTGGTTGTAGGTAGGATGCATAGTGTGAGCACCTTTGGTCTTGCAGGAGGGCATCTTGGTAGCACTTTATGGTGGTCCTAATTAAAACTAGTTAGCTTGATTGCTTGTGTAGGGTTTTTTGGTTAGTTTATGATGATAGCTAGAGATAAATGACCTGGAGGGTGACTTTTCTGCCTGCTGTGGTGGGTGCCTGTTTCATATGTATTTACACAGATGCTCCTTGGCTAGCTTGTTTTCACTTTCCCACAAAAACAACTTGCTAAAATACAAGCAAAATAGAAACGTAGGTTTTGAGGTCTTTGTTTTGTTTTGTTGGCCTTTTGGGATGGGGAAAAGAAAAGAGACATCTTATTCATATCCTTCCTTTCTGGAAAGTACTTGTACCCTTGACAATTCTTCCTGTTGCCCACTCCCAAGAACTACATTTGTAGTCTGCAAAGTAAATTTTGCTTTACTGGAAAGTTTAGGTTTGGGTAGACTTCATTGTTTTAGAAATTCTTGGAATTGTATAGCTTTTCGGTCTTAAGATCGGAGATAAGAACTAATTTGGAAATAAAAGATTTCCAGCTCCGTGTAGCACTCTAGCTTAAGATGCAGAAGCAGCTCTGTTGTCTTTTCAGGATTTATGAGTGTGTGCTTTCATCCCTCTGTGCTTCTAAATAGATGAGACTTGCTCTAGAAGTAAGTTTTGGCCAGGATGGGGCATATAATCTAGGTTGTTCGATAATCTCTTAATGGAGATGAATGGAAGTGAGATGACTACACTAATTTATTTGAGCAGGCATTTGTCTTTGTTGCCATTGATGCGGAGGTTGCGATGACCTGGAGCTGTCAGCAAGGATGGGGCAGACTCTCTTAGCTCATATTATCATAGCTGTGAAATTTCTTTTAAAAGTCTAGCTTGTTTGGGTTTACCTGAGAAGGGATTACAGAGCTCAGTTCTTTGAAATTCTGTTGGATACAAGGTCCCCTTAAAGTAAAATCTTATTGAACCTAGTGTTTTAGACAATTTCAAGTAAAAATATCCAAATGAATCAAGTAATGTAACTTGGGTCCTTGTCTCTGCTTCCCTGGGTTTCAAGTGGAATGTTTTTTGCTGTCTTCCCTCATGGGAAACATCTGCAGACCCAAATGGCAAATCATTAATGCTCATTCAATAGCAGGCTTTGTTCCCAGCTTTTTGTACTTGGAAACAATTAACTGTAGTGTTTTGTTTTGTCTTGTTTTTCTTTTTGAATGCAAACATCTAATTCTAGTTATGTATTTGAGTGGATTTCATAGAAGTCCTATTTGGGATTGATTGTAGCTATTTTATGTTCCTTCTCAAATTCAGATAGTGGTAATTGTGATAGTACCTTTGTGGTTGGGGTGTGATTTTTTAATTATTTTTTTTAAATGTGTAAGTGGCTTAATTATGTTTAACTTTGTAAAACTATAATTTAGGATACAAAGCTCATTACTAGCTAGGGGAAGACATTTGACTTTTGAAATGTAGCCTGTTTCCTTCGGTTCAGGAATGTTTTGGGGGTCTAACATCCACCAACCAACCTTGGATGTCTCAAACATTTAGCAAAAAATCTGTCCAGCCTTTGATACTAAGCAAATGAAAGCTGAAGAAGGTCAAGTGTTCATCTACTTAGGTGCAAAAGTTGTCTGAACCAGACAACCTCTGAATCTCTTTAGCTGACGGTGGGCCGTTTGTGTTTCAGGACACTTGCCAAATTTGTGACTTTTGCCTGTATCTGCTAGACATGGATAACTAGAATGTGACAAACTCTTAAATCCATTAAAAAACACTACTGCATCTTGAAAGTTTTTTTGTTGACACTTATTGCGAAAGTTTTGGTTTTGAGCTCTAAGTGGTTTTAATCCTTGAAGAAACACAGGAGATTGAATAATTATGATAGTTGAATTAAAATGCCATTTAGTTAGTGTTCACCAGAACTAAACATCCGCAATTAATAAGCTCTGCTTTTTGTTTGTTAATTATGGGCTAAGTGATAATAACTTAAGCACTTAAAATTTAGTTTGAGAATATGTGAATGGGGTATGGTAATGACAAGCATAGTGGTCAGCTGGATCAGTTCTAAACTATCCTGCCTGGAGCTATGAGTGTACAAAAGGAGAATTAAAACCAAAAAAACCCCAACTGTGGTAACAGCGTATAGACGAGCAGCCAGTGCGGTTGGGCAGCATGAGCAAGGAGCTGTAGATATGCTTCAGGGAAGATATGTGAAGTTTAGTAAACTTTACCCCACCCTGCCTATGGGCAAATTTACCCCAGATGAATCAGGACTAAAGTGTTTTTAAGGACTGGGTAATGTATATGGAATTTTTCACAGTAAGAGTAGCTTGATTTGGGCACAGGTTAATGTCTTCATGGGTCTGCCACTTGGATGTTGTGTGCCAGGAGCTCTGTTTGGACCTAGGATTTGTGTTCTTCAATGTGATGGAATGGATGGAATAAAAATCAGATGGAATAAAATCCAGCAAACTGGCTCTAAATGGAGCCTCTCTTGAATTCTATTTTAAATACTTCTATGTTGAGGTTTGGGTGTCTCATGCCAACGGATAGGGTAATCACCTCGTCATTTGGTGGTGTACAGCCAGAATGAATAATGCTTTTAAAGATGCATGCTAATTCTGCCATGAATCACTGGTCCATAACAACGTTCCTTAAAGTGTGGGGTGTTTCCTTCTTCCCTCTTCTCCCAAAATGCATTTAAGGGAGGCGTGAATGAGTAATATGTTGTGCTGCTGACGCTGAAGTGAGGCAGGCATTGGGATTGAGCACTGCTGTTTGATACCGCCCTCAGCCCCGACTTTGGGGCCGGTAATGATGCCAGTGAGCCTAATTCCTGTGTAACACCTGCCTGTAACTACAGTCAGGGCAAAGATGTGCAATGTGAAAGCTACAGAGGAGGTTTGTCATATAAACCAAATATCTTAAAAGGGCTGAAAGTGAATTTTAATTTACTTCGTTGAGCACGAGTGAAAGAGGCATCATAACTCAGCAATGCCAGTGTATCTGTTTTGGGGAGCTTTTCTGATTAGATCCCTTCCAGGAATGCACCTGAATTAACAAAACCAGACTCTGAAATCCTGTGGGTAAAATCCTGTACAGATCACTTAATATTCATTCCTGCATGGGATTGTAGCAAATTCTTCCATTTTGATTTTTAACCCTTTTATTCAAACTTAAAATAGTTACTGGAATGAAAGTTTGTGGCTCTCTTCATAATGATTTCAGTATTTAGGGACTTCAACTTTAGCAAACCAACACCCCACTGTTAAGACTTGAAGTGCCAAAGTGTAATTGCTAAAGAACATGAGTTAGATATACTGACTTTATCTGATCTTCTCAATGGGAAAATAATGCTGTAACAGAGCCCAGACAGTGCCAGGAGGCTGAAAACTCAAATGGTGTGTGGAAGGGTAAACCTCAAAGCTGCTTCTCTTCTGTGAGAAATGACTGGCATTTAGACACGTGTGCTGGCATACACTTTGCCTCTACAATTGGGGGTAAAAAAAAGGTTTAAAGGAATCTTTAGGTTTATGCTGTCATTTATGTACTGAACAGTTTACTGTCACGAGTTCAGGGGAGCAGTGTGACAGGTTTTAGTTGCATGCATATTTAAAATACAAACTTATTGTCCAGGATGAAATTTATTCACCAGAATCACAGCTATTAGTAAGGAGGATGAAGCTAACAGGATCTTGCCGTCGCTAGTTTGCCCAGAAGTCAGGCTGGCATAAGCAAGAGAAGTTTTCTTGACATTAATGATTTGTCTGAACGCGTCTCTCTTCTACATCGTTTGTTATCGCACTAAGTGTTTTGCTGCTTAACTTCGTAAAGTTAGTTGTATAATTTATGGCTTATTGTCTAAACTACTGTCATCTGTAAAAGCGTAGCTGATTGCTAAAATTTCTCCTAAAATCACCTTTTCCCCCCTTCCTGTAGCAGGTGTACCCTACCCTTACTGCCAGTTAGCCAACATGTTTAGCTCTCCATTTCCTTGTGGTTGTGGTCTGTGTCCATCATCAGCCTGGGTGCCAGTTAGCTGTGCTGATGAACGTGTGACAGCGCAGGAGATGGCACTGAAACCCTCCGACGGGTTGAGGGTGAAGCCAAGAGCTTCCTAAGGGAAGGGTTTATTTGTCTGTGGATTTTCCAGTCTCCCTTCCAGCTTTCTCAGTGGCAATTCACCTGATAGCCAAGTGTAGTGATTTTCTGTAAGGAGACTTGTGGTTCTTGTAGAAAATGAGGGGTGTTACTGGTGCAATTCCCTCATTCAGCGATATGCTACAACACGCCAACCTCCGTTTTCTTTAGGGACCGTTGCCTTCAGCCTCCTGCCGTTGAGTTAAGAGATTGTAAAAACACTGGGTCGTTTTATCTACAGATATACCCAAGCTCTGCGGAGATGTTAAATTTGAAAAAGACCCAAACCCATTTAATGGCACAGATCTGTACTGCTTCAGATTAATCTGAACTCTGCTGTGTACCCGGCTTTCACCGTGAGCCCTGGCTCTGGCCCTGGCCATGCTGCTGGTGGGGAGAGGAAGGAGAGAGGGCAAGCTGTAACTGCCCGGTTCAGTCCAAGTTAGCATCAGGCTGTTTCTACAGATCCAAGTTGTTCTGTTTATACCACTTTGGTAAATTGTGGTTGAATCAAGAATTGTGCGGAGCTTATAATAGATCTTTCCTCTATAGTCACCAAGTTTTGATAAGTAGTGTGACAGTAATAGTTATTTACGGAGCAATGCTGGCACATGCACAAATAATTTGCATATAAGCACAAACTTTTTATTTAAATCTGTGACTTAAGTGCTAGTAAGAGGCACTGGCTGATTCGGCCTCCAGTGGAAATGAGTCTCCAATTTCCTTCCTAGGTTTGTTTTCCCTGAGAGTTATGAAAAGGGATGATCTATTTCTGTGCGCCTCTTGTTATAAAAATACACTTTTTGTTACGCAAGGTGAACACGGGCTCGAAGGAGAGAGGGAGGAGGAAGGAGGCTGTAGAGCTGGATTCCCACCAGAGCTCCTCCAGACGGGCACCGACTCCTTCAACACGCGGCTCCCTGCCTCTCTCCTGATCTTCTCTTGCTCCTCGTGTCAGCCCTGATAAACCTTTCCTTTTTCTGTTTATTTTAGAGCTCTCCTTATCTCGCTCTTACTCTGTTTGTACTGACTTCCCTCCTTCCCCTTGCTGTTCATCAACTTTCCGTCTTTGCCTGTTGCTGGAGGTGCCCTGCTCCAGGTGCCACCTTTCCCAGGGGTCACCCGATGTGACTGGGAGCAACGAGGCAAATCATAAAACACGTATATAGTCAGTGGTAAAGAAGTATCCCGATCGCTGGCTTGATCTCGGCACGTGGCACAGTGCCTTCCGGGGGGCAGGATCTGTCCCGTCAGGATCTTGGAGTCTGGTTTGCCATGCACATCGTCTTCTGTGGCACAGGGCTGCAGGAAGCAGATCTGCGTGCATAGGTGTCCCCGGAGAGGGCTCAGCAGCAGTGATTGCAGTATAAAGATCGTCTTTGCTTGGACCAGCTTTGTACAGTCTTGTGAATTAGATTGAAAAGACTGAAGGGGCTTTCTGGCTTGCACAGGTACAATTACAAGCTGCGATATTTTGAAGGAAGCTGAAAGAGTGGAAGGAACTTGTGAAATATTTTTTGTAAAAATACACCCAAACACTTCCTCCTTCATTTCCCCCATATATACTCATCATTTTTTTTTTCTGTTTTAGTATAGACAGAAACAAACCGAAAGCAATACTTTTATAAGCTGGAGGCAGGTGCAGGGGTTTTTTTTTTTCAGTAACTTTCACTATCAGATGCTATTTTAAGATGCTTGTAGCAGCTGGTCGTTCTGGTACTTCTCATAGTTACTGTCTGCTCATAAATGTTGAGAAGAAAGCTCTCCAGATTGTGCAGAAGTCTCTAAGGAGTTAGAGCATCCCTGTTCCTCTCTTGTGTGAAAAGTGAAGATGTGTGCTTGTTTCATGTTTGTGAAAGACTGAGCTCGTCACGTTTGAGCCAATTAAAAAGAAAAACGGAAAGCCAAGCGTGGCATCTAAAAGCCCAGAGCCTAAAAAACCAGGGCTCTGTAAACCCTGCCCCCCCAAACCAACAAACCCAAAACATTAAAAAAAGTTTTAAGATGCCTGTGTGATCTGTGTATAGTAAACACACTTGTCCTAAGCTTTGTGTTTGTGATCTTGTGCAGGGACTGTAGATTTCTTCCAGTTGACATCAAGAAAATAAGGCTGGTTTCTTTGGTCGTCTTATTTCCATTCAAGCATTGAAGCATATGAAGTTGTCTTGTAAAGCACTTGTACTAATTTGGTTGACAGCAGCAGATCAAGTATTTTTATTTTATTTTAAAATTTTAATATTTTTATTTTAATATTTTTGTTTCCTGTTTACATTTTGCATCCCACTATGGTTTGCAAATGCATCTACACCCGTATGGCACTAGTAGAGCAGGATCTGTACCAGCAGACTGGCACTGTTTGAAGCCCTCCAGGGAAGCCTGAGCTCAAAGGCAATGGCAAGGTGTGGAAGCTGGCCAGGACATGACCCTGTGTTTGCACCAAGTTGCCTGTGCAATGAAGATGTTAGCTACACTTCAGCAGTGCGCTCCCTTTGCTTGTTAGTACTAAAAATAATTCTAACACTGATTTCCCCAGGGTAATTAGCCTGAGCAGAATCAGACTGAGATTAGACTTTTTCTGGTGCTTTATCAAATTTAAGCTCAGGTATTTACCATGTGCTGTAAGACACAGCTGCAGGAAGAAAAGGCTGTCTCACTTTGTTGTGATGCACATATCTAATTCAGCGTCCCTCGTTAGCTTCTGTGGTCACAGTCGGAGAGGAATGGCTTCAGGCCCACCTCGGTCAGCCTTGCGTTTCGGACTTGTTTTTTCAGTAAAAGAAGCTCAACGCTTGAAGGTGTTGATAATCCAAGGGACATCCTGCTCTGGTAAGGTATCCCCTTCTTAAAATGTCCTATGTGAGTGTAACTCGTGCTGGGCTTGGAATGCTCCAGGGGAAACTGGTAACTGAACAAAGGGTAACTTTATTTGGATGGTATTTTCTTATCTGCATGGCCATTGATGCATGTCATAAACCAGATAAGGTACTGAAATAAAACATTGCAAAGAAGGAATTGTAGGTATCTTTTTCTACAGTAATTCCATTCTTAGTAGTAACAATTCATGTTTGAGTATGATCTGTTATAGAAATAACCACCCAGTACTTATGGTGGTTGAATCGTCATCCCTGGAGACGTTCAAAAAACACATAGATGTGGTGCTCCAGGACATGGTCTAGCAGGCATGGTGGTGTTAGGCTGACGGTTGGACTTGATGAACTTAGAGGTCCTTTCCAACCTTAGTGATTCTATGGTTGTTGAGCCATCCAGGAGCTATTTTCCTGATATTTTCCTTTTTCTCCCAGGGAAGAATGGTTTAACTTACGGTTCCTAGGGATGGAAGGTGGGATTTATAACAAAAAGCTAGTGGAAGGGTATGAAAAAAGGACCCCAGTCCCTTTCCCCCCTGCTCCTTATCTCCTTCTTTGTCACTCTTATTTCTGAACGCACTAAATTCAGAAATTACGGTTATACTTCTAGTACCACTTTCAGTAGCCAAATACTATGCTGTGTAGCAGAAGTGTAATTAACTTTGCTTGTAACTTGAGCGATACCTGATGGTTTTAAGTCAGTGAATCTGTGCCAGGCAGGCAGAGATTGGGGTGAATATCCTGTGCTGGAACAGCCAGAATCAATAGCGGTTTTACAGTGAGGGTGTTCCGTTAGTTCCTTCCAGTCTGAACCTCTCTTGAGGTGCATGCAAGTGAGAAACATCTCCCCGACAGCCTCTAATGCACGTTAGGACTTTCAGCTGCGGTGGGTTTAAATGTTGGGTAGCTGAAAACAGAGTGGCTGAGTCAGAGGTTGCGAAGGTGGATGGCTCGCAAACTGACCCAACGCTTTCACCTTAATTAGATAAGCAAATTGAGTACGATGATTATGAGATCTAGGAGAGTTGTAATAGCGGTGGTGGTGTGCTCAGTTGCATTTTGTTATCTTCTTGCTGGCTTTGAGCGTTAGCAAGGAGTGTTTTGGGGTGCTTCGGTGAGCGTTGTGCACTTCTCGGTGTGCAGGGATGGATTGCTTAGTGCAGAAAGACAATGTATCCCATAACTTCCAAATATGTAAATCAATTTGGGTTTGTTTGCCAGTTTATTGCACTTTTATAATGTTTTCAGAGTGTCTTGCAGTATTTCTCACTTGTGGCTTTTCTGGCTCCCTGACAGGACAGTAAGTGAAGCAGAATTGCAGAATGATTTCTCTAAGCTTTCAGTGGCATTTGAAATATCTCTTACAGCCACCTGTCAGAACATCTAAAAATCATTTAGCTCTAAATATTACAACAATTTAAGGGAGTAAATGGGGAGTGTTTTAGAGAGAGAAATCAAAGCACATTAAAAAAAGACAACAACAACAAAAAAACCCAACAAAACCCACTCCAAAAAATCCCAAGGACCATAATTAGAAGATATTTAAGGGAAGATAAAATGCTAGAAATATTTGTTCTATCAGTCAGGTGGTGAGCTGTGACCAAGCTGTTTGTCGCTAATCCTTTCCTTCTAGTCCCTGTTGCCCCCAAAAGAGGAGAAGACACAGCAAAAGAAGAGAATGTAATAAAAACAGCAGGTGTAATCAAAAGTGGTTTATCTGAAAAAAGTGATTAAACTATATGGATTCTGTTGAGCATTTGAGTTTAGCAGCATATTAAAGAGTAGGCTGAAGAAGATAGGCTAAAAATTTATTACATAAGAACAAGGAGCCATTCAATTAAATTAAAACAACAAAGTTAAAACTGATAACAGGAAATGTTTTTCTTGGAATAATTGCTGTTTGCAGCTTCTTGCTACAATGTGCCATTGATGGAAGGAAAGAATAACTAGGCCAAGCTTAGACCAACAATTTGGCAAAGTATGCTTTCCCCTCTGGTTGCTTAGGGAATATTTGGTGATACGGTTGGCACTGAACTTCTGAGGCTGTGGAAGGAAGAGGGATGACTTCTGTCCTGGGGAGGATAGGGAGTATGTGAACAACATGTTGATACGAACAGAGTATTATTTTTTTTTGCGAGCGATGGAGAATTTCTCTTTAAAATTCTGTTTCTAATGATGTTGCTCAGCCTGGTAAAGAAAAGCGGAGAAAGATTGATGTAGGAAGAAAGAACAGGCTGTAGTTTGTGGGTTTTTTTTTGAGGAATTCGTGCCTTGGTGAGGAGCAGGAGTTGTGCCCGTGAACACGTGCTGGTAGGGGGTGGTCCTCATCCCTGGTCTTCAGAGGTCTCTCTGGGGAACAGATTTATGGTCATAGTGGTGATGTGTATGTATTTGGCATGAACTGGGGATGCGGGGAGGGGGGGAATATGGGTGGCTGATGTGAGAGTGCGTTTGCCCTTCAGACTGTATTTACCCTTTTCTAAGATTAGAACAGATTGTGCATTTTTATTTGTGTATTATAACCATCGTTTGGATTACTTTGCTTGTAAATAATGTATTTCTAAAAGAAAAGCTCTAGCTGCAGCAGGAGTGTGGGTGTAAAGGTTCAGAGGTGGAGTATGGCCAAACTCCTTGGCAATCCAGGGGTGGGTTGCTGGTTCTGGGGCCTCAGTTCTGGCACGGCGGTGCACCCTGTGCAGCAGATATCACTCTGTTGCCCCAATGTGGGAGCTGCTAGGTGGCAGGTAGCTGGAGCCATCCCTGACCAAACCCAAAAACTTGTCCCCCATTTTTTTATCCTGTTTTGGTTTTGATGTGGTTTGGGTTTTTTTCTCCTTTCCGCTATGATTCTGCCTGGCTTGAGGACTCTGCTCATCGTGGGTTAAATGCAAGTGGATCTTGAGATAAGTATGGTCCCTGCACCATCCTTAGTGAGTGTGTGTTTCTCTTCAGCAACTGAAGGAATGTAGTTGGAAAAAAAAAACAACGTTCACTTGGGGGAAAGTAACTGGAAAAACCTACAGGAACAAGCCCGCTGCTAGGAAACAAAATCTCAGAGCAAACAAAGTAAAAACGACAGCAGTGGGTCCTCAAAATGAGAGGGGTGGAGAATAACAGGAAGGGAATAGGAAGCAGTAAGAGCCTTGGGAAGTGGATGTTGTGAGCTGGGTCCTGCCTTTATTTACAGTGTCTTTGCTTCAGCAGGTTTCTGTGCACGCAGGCGAGCAAAGCGGAGAGCGCTGGCAGCAGCTGAGTTGTTTAAATGAGTCCCAACAGTGGTGTTTCATAATGTTTTGTGCAAATGTGTTGAGCCTAATAATTTGTTATTGGCATGCGATGTAACACTACCAAAGAGACCTGTGGCTGCTTTAAGTTTTTACTTAAAGAAGGACGAGCCCAAGTGAAAGCTGTCAGCTGATGAGAGCAGATTCAGACAAATTCAGTCTCTGGTGAGCTTGTACGAGGCATCAGGTGCTGCTCCAACACGGACATTCCTGCCTCTCCGGCCAAATGTGTTGGGGTTGGCATTTACTCCTGTTCTCCTGACCCTGTAAATCTGATCGTCTTGCACTTCACCTCGAGTTTAGTGAGAAAAGAAAGCCCTGCCGTGCCTGTGTGTGCCTCAAACCTCCCTCTGCGAGGTTCAGAAAATTGTGTTTGCTTCTCAGGGATGCTGTCAGGGGAAAAAATAATGCCGGTTTGTCCAAGTGCACTTGGATACTGGGTGTGACTTCTGGAGATAGAGATGAAAATACTGTGTTAAGCTGATATATCTATACTAGCATACCTTCCTATCTGGGGAAAATTTGTTAGTGCCTTGTGAATGCATATGATGTCATGAAAGCTTATTTTCTGTATAGAATATAACGATGCTGAAATCAATCACCAATATAAGTGAGGGGAGGGAGGATTGTGCAGCTTTAGTTACGTAGTAATACAGTTAAAGCATATTTTGTAGATGCTTGAGAAGTCTACAAGTACAGTGGGGTTAGTCATAAATTATTCAAATAAGTTAAATAACTGGGTATACAACCTCATTCAAATGAATGAGTATAAGAGTAGATTTGTTTGAAAGCAGACAGTGATTTCTCTGTGTTTATCCAACAGTTGTATTACTATTGTCTCTGCTGGTGTATTCCCTAGTGATCAGGAAAACAATGAGATAAGTAATTTTTGGTCAAGTGTGCAAATATTAGAACATCGATGGGTTATGAGTTTTGGAAGCAGGAGTCATGTAGTTACTGGTATACATTTCTAAGGATGTAAGTATATGCTATAAACTCTGTGTGTGTGTCGTCGAGACTGCAAAGCAGTAAATCTGCAGCTTTCACTTTTATTTTCTCTCAATGAGTTTTGATGATTTGACTCTTTGTTTCACAGAACAAGGATGGTTACTCAACTGGTAACCACAGAAGACACTGTCCGTGAGGATATTGCTGTGCACAGAAGAGCTGTCTGACCACTCCCTTACAATGAAGATACAGTAGGTGATCTTGTTTTGGCTCTTTCTTCTTGTTTCTCCCTACTGTATAGATGCTCAGTATGAATTAACTCAAAGACAAGAGTCACAGAATCACACAGTATTAGAGGTTGGAAGGGACCCTGAAAGATCATCTAGTCCAACCCCCTGCCATGGCAGTACCACCTAGAGCACATCCCACAGGAATGTGTCCAGTTGGGTTTTGAATGTCTCCAGAGAAGGAGACTCCACAACCTCTCTGGGCAGCCTGTTCCAGTTCTCTGGCACGTCCACCAGCAGGTTTTTAAAATTGGGAAGTGATACATTTTTGTCCTCACTTTTCGATTTTCACTGGCAATAGTTTAGTATAAGGGGGTATTTTGGGGTCTCAGCTGGAATTTCGCATGTCCTGCATGTCATCTTCAGCCTCAGCCACTTAGGTTGTGGAGCTGTCTTGTGCTTGACCGCTACCATGTCATGCAAGAATTCATGTAGCCTAGGAAATAGCAAAAGCAGAAAGACAGCCTGGAAAAGCATCAACAGAAATTATGGTGCCAGCTTTGCCAGCATTTTTTGTGTGCAAGCGTTATCACGATTTAACTCCCATCAGTAAGGTTTGTATAGAAACAGTTTCAAATTGGATAAATCTCAAATTTTTGCAAATCGCGACTTGGCAGAAGAAATATAAGGACTCCTCTTAGCAATCATGAAGTAGTGGGCAGACATTGCATTTTAGTGTAGGATTAATTACTGGTTCCGGCTGTTTTCCTCCTAAGTAATCAAACCTACCCACCAGATTGTATTTGGAAGCACTTACTAATGCGGCATACTTTGTTTTAACTGTTTAGAAAAAAGACTGAAAGTTTCAAGATGAGACGACGTGAATCATTCTACAGCGGCTGTTCACTTTCGTGATTGACTTGCCTTCTTCCTACGTTCCTTTTAGTCACCCTGGGAATCGCTGAAGCAATTCCGTGCAGGAGGCATTGCTGAGATTCCCCTTGCAGCAATGGACTTGGATAAGCCATCCGTCTGGGGATCCCTGAAACAGAAAACTAGACCTTTCCTGCAGAACCTGAGCGTGAAGAAGACAAAGAAAAGGTCTAGCAAAATGGTGGAGAGGAAGGTCCATTCCTTGGACCGACGCCTCAGCATGTCAGTACCAGACATGCTGGAGGTGGAGACTGTTACGGAAGAAGAAACGACTTATTCGAGTACTCGGATGCTGTCAGGCTGCTCCCCCAAGAGCTTTGCCACATCTATGGTGTCCCTGAAAAGCAGAAGCACTTCGGTGAGGCCGTCAGGAGAGGACTGGCCGTGGGCACCGCAGCAGGCGATGCGCACAGAGGTGGCAGCCTCCCTCCCAGATGCTCAGGTTGTGGGCAGCCCTGTGTCCGAGGGGAAGAGGAAATCCAGCGATGACCTCTTTGAGCTGCTGCAGAGAGCTCGTCTGAGCACCGCTCTGTCGGATGAGGGGGCAGAGGTAGGTGCTTGGACATCCGCTGGGCTCTGCGGCCATCTCGGGCTCATCGTGCTTCTCCTTAATTCCCTGGGTTATAAAGGGATGAAGTAGGGCCCCTATTCAAGGGATGAATGGGGGATAAAAATAAGCATAAACCATATGATATATAAATTATTGGAGAGTAATTCCAATATCTGTTTCGTCAGTCTGGAGCTGCAAAATAACCCCAGCTCCAATTTTTCTTCTGGCAAAGTTACAATACTTCAGATTTTTCAGATTTGTTGAAATTGCTCACTTAAGTCAAAAGTTGTTGCAGCCCTCGTAGCTCAGAATCGTGCTGCTGATACCTTTGCCATAGTTATTCTTTCCAGTTAATACAGCCTTACCAGGATTGCTACAGAGCAAAATCAACTTACCATCTGCCTACTCATGACCCAGCTGGAGGCAAGAGGTGAAAGACGACGGGCGAGCAAGGTGAACTTTGCCTGTGCCTGGAGTTAACCAAAACGGGCACGTGATGGAGAGCAGTGAACATGTAGCATCATGCTCAGGGCTGTCCTTTGGGTTTGCATTGTGATTAATTAGTGGAGGTTGCAAAACCAAAGCGTTTGCTTTGCTCTCCCTATCTTGTCTCCCTTCTTCCCTGCGGCCAGTATTTCTGTGGCTGGACATAATGTCCCATGAACAGGAGGGTCCAAGTCAGATGTGCTTCAAATCTGATGCAAAACAGTCATTCCTGCCTGGCCTGAGCCAAGTGGGGAATCCTGGGGAGTTGCACGATGGCTTTATGATATAGACAGTAGCTGCAGATTGTGGCTGTGTGAAACATTTTAGGCAAAATTTCTGTTAGTTATGTTTTGTAGAAGTATATCTCCTCCTGTTGAGTTTTCACTGGGAAGCTTAGATTGAGTTTTGTTTCGAGGCCTTTTCACCCATAACCTAGATGTTAGTTATGGTACCGCTTTCCATAGTCATCCGAGATGCAAAAATTGGGAAATAGACATTTTAATTTAAAGCCTTCTTTGGGGAGTGGTGGTTTCACAGGTTAATTAACATTTTCTAGCTGCGTGTTTAAAATGGTGGTTCGTGTTGCTGTGGGGAAGATGATTCTTTCTGATGCAAAACTGCTTGTTCTGCATCTTGAAGGTCTGTGTGTTGTTACCACATCAGTGTTAGCGCCTAGTCTGTTGTGATGCAAAGTGTAATGCAAGTAAAAGTTATGACCATCACATTATGAACGTGTCATGGAAAAACTCCTAAAATTATGATAGCAGCAGTTCTTTCCTGCTGGTGTAGACTAGAAACTCTAACCTAAAATTTACCGCAGCAGCACCAAAGTTAACGCTAAAACCTGCTTTGACTTTGGGCAAACTAAGTGCTGGTGGAGAAGGAGATATTTGTGTAGTGATGGAATATTTTAACTTCAGGTTTCTTCCAGATGCACAGTCTGAGTCTCACTTATGCTCTGCAGCATTTAAATTGTGTATTTGTGTATGTGCTTATGTCTGTAAATCATTTAATATTTACTTTTATTCCAAATCGTCTTGCTATGTGAATATCCTACCTTCCTTCCTGTAATCTCCCTCCAACTACAACTTTTAAATGCAGAAAGAGATTCTTTAGGAAAAAGAATACATAGCAGAGACTGAAGCAAAAAAAAATAGATAAGAATAATGAAATTTATTCAATATTCCTTGAGTCTTGGTGAAAACTTTATTATTCAGCTTTTCATGAACTTCATTGAACAGCTGCAGAATTTGTGCTTTGTGTGCCTCGGATGGGGACAGTTTATTGCAGAGGCTGTTGGTCTCCTCACACTGGGTGGGGTTGCTGTGAAGAGCATGACAGTAGCTCACATCCTTCTTTTGTGAGCATCGATTGCACTGATCAGTGAGGCAAATCAGAAGGAAGGGGATCCCTGGAACAAAACAAACTAAAAAAAAAAAAGGCAAAAATGTAGCTGAGCTTTTTTCCCCCTGAATTGCTTGTCACATGCCACCTACCCATTTCCTGGTTATCTTTGGTCACCCAATATCATCAGATACTTTCCAAGCCTCATGCAGGAGCTCAGTGTGGGCTTGTGGTTTTTACACTCATCTAAACTCTTGGTACAGAGCTGTCAGCGCTCGGCGTGTGGCATCTTCAGCGAAGGCTTTTGCCACGGGTTCCATATTTCCATTTGCTACAAGATTTACTTTATCTGTTCTCTACTGCATCCCAGCCGGGCAAATGTGAAGGAGCAACTGCAGTTGCATTGAACCCCTCCCCGAGTGATTCAGGTTGCAAAGGGCGCTGTTAATGCCGCTTTTCTTCTTGCAGTTGGGTTTTGCCTGTCATTGCTGAAGTGCTCTGATACCACTTCTTCATCTTCTCGCTAACACCTTGCAGTGAGTCACTGGGAACCCAAATCTCCGTCCCGTTGCTGGTGCACTCGTTGCCCTTGTTTTTTGAATCATTCTTCTGCGGAAAGCAAGAGGATACAGAGTTCATAAATCTTGTTGAGAAGAACATATTGATTTATATATACATACACATTCATATGTGTGCTCCTGCTTGATTTGTTTTTACACAGATACACTTGGGCCTATGACCTACTTGGTGGATGTGGCGATATGTTAGTTTATGCTTTAAAGTTCAGAAGCCATAGTTAGATAAGATAGAGATTTCAAGACCGTATTTTCAGAGAGGCTTTTATCTGTATTCAGCAATCTCACTGCAATTAGCTACCCAGACTTACAGCAATTTACATTATATGGAGCTAAAATGAGAAAAACAAGCTTTTTTAATTTAAAAATCTAATTTTTGTTCAAAAATCCATCTATATAATGCAAGTAAACAAAAAGCAGAATAAAGACAAAATTTTAACTTTGAGGGTAATTATTATAAATTATGTCAAGCTAGCAGAGAATACTTTTTATTATTATAATTTCAGTATGGTTATTTGATTCTGTGTTTATCCCATGTAAAAAAAGCTGTAAAGAGAAACCATTATCAGCGTCAGTGATGGTGTCTGAAGGAGACTCCTGTGAAGCTGGAGACTATGAGAAATGCTAGGTTTAATGCACACAAGTGAGATTTTATGCATACTAGTCAGGATATTCAAAGTTAGGGTTCCCCTAGCAGCTGTAACTCAGCTCTGTTGTGCAAGAAAACTCTTCTGCTGCTCTTTATGATGATAATTTTTCAACTTTTAATGTGTTTTTGCAAGGTGGCCAAGTTATGATTACTGTGGGAACCATAATGTTAAATTTTGTCTGTCATGCAAGTGAAATTTTACTTGCAATGCTGGATTACTCTACTTCCTGACATGCTTGGAGGGAGGAAGAGGAGACGAATCACACAAAAGCATATGTATATTTATTTCAGCATATCAATATCTCTCAGATTTATGATCTCTGGTGCGGGAGCTGTTTCTCTTTCAGTGTTTGCATAGTGCTCCACACAATGCAGCACTCATCTGAGAGGTTTGGATGTCACCACACTGCACATAATAACATTTTCACATGAGGATCGAATTCCACCTTGTGTGCATTTCTGTAGGCTGAGGTTATACTCTGCGTATTTGAGTAGGGTGTGATTGCCCTGCATTAGACCAAAAGAGTTGCCCAGGCACATAGATCCTTCTTGGCTGAAATGATGATCACGGGCTGTCCTAGCAGTCAAAATAGCATCAGAGTTGTCTTGATTGAGTCCCTCTGTGTGTCCAGACAGTCTAGATGCCGTGCCACCACAGCCTCGGTAGTTAGGAAGAAATGTTTGACTTCCTCTTCTGTGCTGGGCACCAGATAAAAATTCTTTGAGTCTTCCAGTTACTGCAGAAAGTGGGGAAATGTCCAGCATACTTTTTCCCATTCCCTTTGAGCATTTCTTTCTAACTTCCCTGAGGCTGTTTTTAAAAAAAAACCGAAACAAAACTAAACAAATAAACAAAACCACAACCCAAAACTTTTCCTGGACCTTGCCTTTTGGATGATGAAGGAGAAATTGTAGTCAAGTATGAGAGGAGCTGGTTCTCCAGCTCTGGGATGTTGCTGCTGCTGCCACCGCTTCTGGCATTTTTATTTCATCTCAACGAGGACACTTGGAGATTCACCAAATAAAATTCTGCTCAGGAGCAGGGGTCAGCATTGCAATGCTGACTGACAAATCACCAGATGCAATAACCCTCAGGCATTGGGACAGTTTGTGGTAAGGACTGAAAGAACAAGTCTCTACTGGGGAGGAGAAGAATTTATTCAAATAGCTGGAACCAGGCACTTTTTTTTTTTAAGGTTAAACTCAAGAGACTAAGTGCAGTTACTGTAAACAGGAAAAAGAAATGTCTATCTAAATTATGGAGGGGAAGATTCTATAAGCGGAAGTAAAAGCATGTCACTGGTTACACATATGTACGAGTACTTTCTTGACTAATACTAGGAGTATTTTCTTGATATATAGACAACTATATCTAGACAACTACTGTTGTCTAGTTCATTGTATCTTTTTTTATAGTACCCATATGGAGAAATGGATCTAGACTCTTCATTATCGTCTCAAATTTTTGATGATCAGATGGTAAGTCCTTTCATTTTAAAGCATTTGGAAACTTTGTTAGAATCACAGTTTATTTTAGTTTTAGGTTCTTCGCTTCTTACAAGTTTAAAAACTGAGCAGGTGAAGAAGCTGCCTATGGATTTCTCCAGTGTGGGGTTTTTTTTGCTTGTTGGGATTTTTTGTTGTTTAGTGGTGGTTTTGTGCTATTTTTTCCTCTTTCTTTTTAGTAGTGCAAAGCAGTTGCTAATGTTTTAAACAGACCTGAATGCTCTGGTTGTTTTTTTTTAAGTATTCTATAATTTATATGTTGCACAAAATATTCTATGAATGCAGTTTGAAAGAGAGATGGTAGGATTTGGAAAACCTGTGCCTGCACATGCATTTGTTAATATTACCACTTATTTTCGTGTGTTACCCTCCTTGTGTTACCCCTTGCTTTGTGAATGTACCTGATGCCGATAATTAGTTATCTGCATAATGAAACGAAGCCTGGGAAAGGAAACTTTTGCATTTTTTCCGTTCTGTGAACGATCGCCTGAAGGAAAGATGAGAACTTCGTGCAAAGCTGAGACAACACCTGGTTCACTCATGGTCCACTTCAGGAGGTGTGCAGTGGTGACTGATTTCTTTGTTCTCTGTAGGTTCTAGAGGAAGCAAATGATTGCTTGAGTGACCTGCCCAGCCCCTTTGCCTACCTGCTGACCATCCACTTGAAGGAAGGTCGGAACCTGGTTATCAGAGATCGCTGTGGTGAGCCCCACCTTTCATCTGATTTCCTTTAAAATGCACATGGCTCTCCTTTCACTGACTTCAGTTTGGTAGCAGTTGGCTTCTTGCTTCTCTGATGCAATAAGTCATTGACTTGTGTCCCTTGCTCAGGTCAGAGCACTTGAGGATTGGATTTATCCACCTTAGGTACACAGAGGGAACTGTCTTCTGCCTGCTGCTCCTCCTGTCTGACCGCACAGCTGCACAGCACCGCCTTGCCTGGACTTATCTGTATCTGTCCAAGAGCTGCAGAGTCATTAATCTTGAGAAATTCTATTTGAGCTTAAAAAAAGCAAGACAAAGAGTATTTTGAAATTTATCAAATGGTGGAGCTGCTCTAGGAGTGATTTTTGGGTTGTCTGCAAAGAGTTTAATAAGAGGGAAACCATAGGAGCAGGGCTGTAAGCCATCCATCCCGCCTCTAACTGGGGATGTGGTTTAAGGATGACAACATGAAAAAAACAATAAGACACCACCAAAACAACAACAAAAAAACCCCCCAACCAACTAAAATCCATCCCCAAATGATGTATCAAATAAATTAGAAGAGATTTGGGGGATTCCTGGAAAACCTGAGTGAAAGTGCCTGCTGTTAGCCTGGCTTTTCAGACTGTTGTAACAGGGAGTAAAGGCGCTTGTGAGCAGCCAGTTGGCAGTTCCTCTGCTTGCTGGGGAGGGAAGGGCTGTCCTGCCAGAGGCTTGCAGGGCTCTGGATCCGAACCTGTCAGAGAGCTCTTCCATATGTCCAGTTTTTCTGCATTTTAGATTTATTCTTTATTTCATATTTTTTCTGCACGTGGAAAGAGTTCTGGTACTTCTGCGTTGCAGAATGTACGAGCAGTTGCTTTTGAGGTGAGGGTTTTATTCATACAGGGACAAAGAAAATAAGCTTGCACAGCCTAAAGGCCTGTGAAAGTTTGAGTCTAGAGGGACCTGTATGGATTTAGAAACCTTCTCACATGGGGTGCTGCTTGTTGGGATTTCTGTTATCTCAGCTTTTTTTCATGTCTTCACAAAACAGTAACTCTTGGCTAAGCGTATGCTCATGTTTCCTCCCAGCTTTTGGGAAGAGTGGATGAATACTTAGATTAAGATCTTCACTGTTTAAACAGAAGTCCTGTGCTTCCTGACAGAGTAAGAGTTCATCAGAATTATTAGTAAGCCGCACATGCCAGGGCACATCCAGCTGCTTGCATGGAAAAGGTGCTGTAAATGAGCAATTTCGGCACAGTAGTATTTCTAAAGACAAAGTGTAGTTTGCTCTAGGGTGAGTTTTGTTGTGCAAGAAGGCAAATGCTTGTCTTAGTGAAGTGTTGGACAACACAGTGAAACAACGTATAAGCAAGGGGGGGGAAAACATTCTGATGGGTGTCGGTTGCTTTGTGGCAAAGGGCCACTCATTTCGAAAACTGAGTATCTGCATCATTCAATAAAATTCCGCTGCTGCTTTTTTTTTTTTTGCACAGACACTGAGGGGGGGAAATAATGACTTAACGATTATCCTTCAGTCACCATCGTGTTGCAGCGGTGGCTCCTGGCAAAAGCAGCGCGCCGCACGTGCGTGTAGGTCTCTGTCGTACCGGTTACTTAAGATCTTGACGTGACACTTGGGCCTGAGCTGCAACCGCTGTGCCTTGCGACGTGCTTTTAGGAGTGAGATGTTATCAGCGGTGCTCGGCTCTCTAATGTGAGAAAACTTGTGGGCTGGGAGAATGCGACTTCCCTCCTCTCCCCCCACCGCGGCGCCGGATACAGCCGCTGCTGGGGTGTACCAGCCTGTTCCGAAGAATCTGTGTGTGGGAACGTGCCCGCAGCTGGGGTGTCCCGCGGGTCAGGCTGCGGTTTGGGCTGAACGCCAGCCTGTCCCCACGCACGTTTCGGGAACAGCAAACCCCTAGAGCTAACCAAGCGATGCTGACGCAGCTGGGAGAGGGTTTCAGGTCCCCTTCCCTACGGTTTTCTGTGTTACTGGAGCTCCCCAGTGGGGAATGCTGGGCCTGCTGCTCCTGTTCCATGCGTGTGCTGGAGTTTGAAGCCTCCGCTGGTCAGCCTTGGGCGAGCAAAAATACCCCAGTTCGGGAGCAGCAGCGCGTTGGAGCCCCTAGTTAGGAGCAGCAGTGTCCCGCCTTGATTCAAAGCAAGCGGCCTGTACCTCAGGGTGAGAGCGCGGCGCTGGAGCGCGCTGTCCTGCCCGCGCCTGNGCTTGGAGAAGAGGAGGCTCCGGGGAGACCTTACAGCACCCTCCGGTGCCTGCACAGGGGCTCCAGGGAAGCTGGAGAGGGGCTGGTTACAGGGCGGGGACGGACAGGCCAAGGGGGATGGGTTTGAACTAAAAGAGGGGACATTCAGATTAGATATTAGAAATAAATTCTTTTCTGTGAGGATGGTGAGGCCCTGGCACAGGGTGCCCCAAGAAGCTGTGGCTGCCCCTGGCAGTGCCCAAGGCCAGGCTGGATGGGGCTTTGGGCAGCCTGGGCTGGTGGGGGGTGTCCCTGCCCATGGTGAGGGGTTGGAAGTAGATGATCTTTGAGGGCCCTTCCAACCCAAACCATTCTGTGGTTCTAAGAAGTGATGAACGAGATCTGCTTGAAATTGGAGCAGAGTCAAGTCTCTCGTACTGGCGTTGTCTTTGTTCCTGCCTCTATTTTGTGCCAATGCAAGAAGTATGTATCTGTGGGTGTATATAAGTACATAAAAGTAAATATGAGGTGTGTAACGGAGGAGAAATATTTCTGCCATTGAGTACAGCTGTTGCTGGAAACTCCTTCTACTGAGCAAGTTCACAGGGCTCTGCCCGAATTTACTCAGTGTAATCCTAACAGTAAGTAGGAATTAACTGCACTTGGCTGAGTAAAGGTGAGCAGTAGTTCTGATAATTGCAGGCTGTAAGACCAACATGTGACTCTACTTTTTCCCAATTTTCCAGGTATTTTCCCAGACTTTTTGACTCGCTATATACTGCTGGTCCAGGATATGTTCCCTTTGGTGTGATTTAAATTCCTCCTTCAGTTTACCAGATTTTTA
>VWZZ01008421.1:222118-242071 GCA_013399095.1 Psophia crepitans | reverse complement strand
TATCCCTGTTAACATCTGCTTTTTCCTACTTTTCTTTCCATCTTTTGCCTCTTCTATTGTTTTTTGTCGGTTGTCTCTCCAGTCCCTGACTTTCTGTAGCTCCTTTCTACCAGCCTTCCATAGAGAGGTAGCAGCCCATCAGCCCAGGGGTCTTGTAACTTCTTGTAACTGATGAACCAAACACTGAAGGTCTGTGTGTGTATGTACACAATAACAAAAGTTTGGGTTTTGTGTGCTTTTTATAGTGTTACTGGTATTAAATGTTATGATGTATCTCAGTGATGGCAAGGAGTTTGTGATCTAGGTAGTTTTAATACTGTAAGTAGTAAGGAACCAGAAATTTATTGTTTTAAATATCTGTGGAGCCCTGGTAGTTCTGCAGAAAAGAGATAACGGTCTTATTTGACTTAAAATTAAGTATCTCTAATCACCAGTGCTCTAAGTGTTGTAGTTTTGTTGCACCCTTGGTGGATTTATGGCCTTGTGAAGCTTGCACCTCCATCTCCCCGTGCTTTGAACTGGGAGAGTCTGGAGCCCAGTTTCTACTTGCTGGTTCACTTTCACAGGGCAGCGTGATCCCTGATGTTCGTTGGAGTCAGCCTAATGAAATCTGAAACGTCCTGCTCCCTCCTGGCTCTGAGATGCTCTGACTGTGCACATTGCTGCCTGTATGAGTCACCTTTGCACATTGGGGACCTGTGACACCGAGCTGCAATGTGATGCAACAGCTGTAAGGGAGCGTAACCTTCCTTGAGTTGACAAACCCAGCTCTACCACTACAAAAAAAACCATGCAAAAACTGGGTGTTGAGTGCCTGTAAGGGTGAGAAGGCCCTCCTGTTTCCAAATCCTGTACTTTCAAAGCTTAAGTATATTTTTTTCATCTGTTAAACACTGTGGTTACAAGAAATAATATATTTCTCGGATGTGATGTCAACTGGTGAGTGGCTGTGGTGGTTGGTGTTTTTTTCCTCTCAGCTACATTGCTCCAACCTGAATTTTGTGTGTGTCTCTTCCACATAGTCTTGCGTTTTCTAGAATTTTATAGGATTTTTGTGCCCCGTGTCTCTTTCTCTAGGGTTTCCCTTGTTTCCTGTCGCTGCGATTTGCTTGCGTGCTCATTCCTCTCCTCGTGTGATACAGGCAGCTGAACGTGCCGAGGGGGTGGGGTGGGTTGCAGTAGGACAGAACGTGCCATCATCTTGCTGGGTGCATCCCACCTCCTCCATCCAGAGCATGCCTTAATCTGCTCTCACCCTAACACCACCCGCTGCCAGGGGGTCCTGGTGGGCTCCTGAACCTGGCAGAGAGGTCGTGTTGCTCTGACACACGGGCAGCAGTGCGAGCTGTGCCAAAGCTCAGTCTCGCAGGGCAAAATAAAGTGAAAGAGCGACAGAATAACGCATCCTTCTAACTTTAAGCAGTAAAACTACTCACAGCTCTGGGGTGTTTGCTTCCTGGGTTCATGCCGGCTGATACTGCTGGAGGAGAGGATGCGTTTGTGCTGTGCTGGGTGATTGTCAGCTTAGAGCAAGTCCGTTATTTGGAAAACAAATGCACAGAGCAATTAGGCTGAATCACTCCCTGCAAACACGCTGATTATTTTGACTTTCTCTGTTTTCAGGGTATCTGCAATTAGATCATTAGTCCTTCAGATTTATTAATTATTGAGATGTATTGGGCAACTTCTCACACTTCTCTTTGAAAGGCGTAATCATGGCTCATTTATAACTGCGAAGAATTTGAATGACGCTGGTGCTTATTTTGATGTTTTCTGGATCCTGCGTAGCTCTGTGTACAAGGGCTTGTGCTGCGAGTGTGTGTCTGGGCCAAGTCCGGTTTCGGGGGTGCAACGTGTGCGGTGGAAACTTTGCAGCAATCCCTGTGAGCATCCCTCCTGGACTGGCTGTGGGAAACGAATGCACAGAGCTAGGAACCTCAGGAAAATAGATTGAGTTCAAACAAAAGCAATTAATCCATTATATGCGTAGCTACCTTTGGTAAGTTAATGTTAAATTAAGAAATACAGGGATGGCAGCAGAGGAAGAGAATACGTAGGGTCTAGAGAGTGCCCTATGACTCTTCTTTTGTAGGTAACTGTTATTTAGGTAACAGCTTTCTTAAACTGTTCAAGCTCTATCCATTGCCAGAGCTGGCTCTTGGGAGGGCAGCTGCCTGTGTTAGGAGCTGACACTGTGGCTTTCTGAGACCCCACTAAGGAGACTTTATTAGGCCAAAGACTGAGAATACAAGAAGATGCAACACCAGAGGTCCTCAGTGCTGACTGTGTAACGTAAAAGTGTCTTCTGCCCTGTCCTCGTGCCCTCCTGTGCATCCATAGAATCTCTAAGGTTGGGAAAGACCTCTAAGATCATCAAGTCCAACTGTCAATCCAACACCACCATGTCTACTAAACCATGTCCTGAAGTGCCACATTTACATGCTTTTTGAACACCTCCAAGGACGGTGACTCCACCACCTCCCTGGGCAGCCTCTTCCAATGTCTGATCACCCTTTCAGTGAAGAAATTTTTCCTAATATCTAACCTAAACCTCCCCTGGAGCAATTTGAGGCCATTTCCTCTTGTCCTATCATTTGTTGCTTGGGAGAAGAGACAGACACCCAATTGGCTACAACCTCCTTTCAGGTAGTTGTAGAGGGCTTCCCCTTCCCCAGACTAAACAAGCCCAGTTCCCTCAGCTGCTCCTCGTAAGACTTCTGCTCCAGCCCCTTCACCAGTTTCGTTGCCCTTCTCTGGACACGCTCCAGGGCCTCGATGTCTTTCTTGTGGTGAGGGGCCCAAAACTGGACACAGCACTTGAGGTGCGGCCTCACCAGGGCTGAGTACAGGGGGACAATCACCTCCCTGCTCCTGTTGGCCACACTATTCCTGATCCAAGCCAGGATGCTGTTGGCCTTCTTGGCCACCTGGGCACACTGCTGGCTCATGTTCAGCCAGCACCCCTGGGTCCTTTTCCTCCATACCTGAGCCCGTACTGGGAATGAAATGTTCTGTTGGACTAACGGTGTTTTGGTAGGGTCTTGAGCTTTTTCTTGGTTTGTTTATTTTAGTTCATTTTTTTAAAAATGCTGTTTCTGAAGTTTATTGCATAGAACATCCTGCACCTACTTCTTTCATCCTATTAACATTTGGTTCAGGCTTTTTTACCCTCTCCTTTCCCCCATTAGCTGTGGGTTTGTATGCATTCTTCACACTTCTTTGGTCTTTTGAGTTTATTAGTTTTTGTTGTGGTGCTTTGGTGTTCTTTTTGTTTGTGGTGGGTTTTTTGCTTGTTCCTTGGTTTACTTTCCCCTGGAACTTATTGGTGATGCTTGTTTCCAAGCAATGTTTCACTTGCATCTGGTCACTTAAAATGAACTGGGCACAAAACGTGCCAAAATTACCTGAATTTCCTGCCAGAAGAACACTTTTTTCTGATTTCCCTGTAGAGCCTTGATGTTGGCTATTTCACTACAAGAATATAGTGATTTTCCACTTAAAAAGAAAAGTGTGTGTTCCATTTTAAAATGTCTTTTGCTCCTCGTTGTAAATAACTCCAGTAATTCTATTTCTGGGGAGATTGTAAGAAATTTATTTTTTATGTGTGCATATAAAATAAATCCTTCATTTCCTTCTTCAGATGCAAATTTAGGATTTTAACCAAAACTTAATGTGGTCTAGGTTATTTCGCACTGTTCTTTGATTTTTTTATTTTTTTATTTTTTTTCCCAGGATTTTGTCATCTTGGTGGTAACTTTTTTAATTTATTTATGTAACAAGACTTGTTTCATATGCTACGTTTCCAGTAAGTTTACTCCTGTAAAATAGTGTGTGGCTTAAAATTATATCCGGTTTTCTGGTTTTGGTTGTTTTTCTAATTAAGAAGCAAGCGTGTAGCAGAATTAAACACAGTTGATGTGATATGTCTCTCGGTAGCTGCTAGAGGGCAGCAGTACCCATTTTAAAACACCATTAACAGTTTCTTGGGCTACTAAAGTCTGTTCTACTGCTGTGTCCCAGCAGCTTTCGCTTGCTGAAGCTTGCTTGGATTTTAGCTGACGTTTGGTCTACCTCCACATGTCGCTTTTGAGTGTTTCTGGAGAAAACAAGAATGAAATATATTGCATGAATTAATTCAAGGGAGCATCACTGTTGAGACTGATGTTCTTTCTCTAATGGGAAAACAGGTTCAGATCACTTACTTTGCTGGTCACCCTTTAGTTTTACTCTTACTGGCTTTTAAGCTGAGAAGCAGATAATCCTATTTTATATATTTTTTCCATATTTTTTTTTACTGTGTGAGAACCTTCTTGTCATTAACCTCTAAAGCATCACACCTTGCTTTTCCCACCAGAAAAGTGTTTTTTCTTGGGCTAAATTCTCAACCATTTTTAAGAATAATCGACACTTGGCTGCAGCTGGTGTGACTGAGATGAACAGGTTCAGATCTTGCATTGCAGAAGAGCCTGGGTGCACGTGCATAAAAGTTGACTCCGTTGCTTTCACTAGGAAATGGCTGCTGAAAAGCTTTATTTTTTACATTTTTTTAACATTTTTTTAAATGGCCTGCCTTCTTAAGATCATTATTGGGTGCCTGTCATGTCTAAATGAAAATTATAAAAAAAATAATCCTTTTTTAGACTAGTTAATCTGTAAAATCACTATGCACTTTTCAAAAAAATTATGCTGTCTTGGCTAGATTGTAGATTGTCTCTAATCAATAGCTTCTAATAGATGCAGACATCTTTCTGATCTTGAATCCAGAAGCCTTCAAGCCTTGAATTTAAGCAATAATTTGCAGTCTGTGCTGTTCATCCCAGCAGGTGGGGCTTGTCCACCTGGCTTATTTATCGTAGAACCGTTTGGGTTTGAAGGGACCTCAAAGATCATCTAGTTCCAACCCCCTGCCATGGGCAGGGACACCCCCCACCAGCCCAGGGTGCCCAAAGCCCCATCCAGCCTGGCCTTGAACACTGCCAGGGATCCAGGGACAGCCACAGCTTCTCAGGGCACCCTGTGCCAGGGCCTCAGCACCCTCACAGGGAAGATTTTTTTCTTAATATCTAATCTGAATCTTGCCTCTTTTAGGTTTAAACCCATTGCCCCTTGTCCTGTCACTCCCTGCCCTTGTAAACAATTCCTCTCCAGCTTTCTCCTTCCCTGTCTCCTTTTTAATCTGTTTTGGTCACCAAAACATGAGGCATCTTAAAGGAAAACAGAAATGGGCATGCTGACCCAGAGACCTACAGGAGTTTCATCAGCATCCCAGGAGCAACTTGGAGGAAGCCGTGAAAGCCCCAAAACGGGCCACGGTGCCGTATCCAGCCCCATCATTTCTCTCCTGGCCATCCAGGTCCACCTGATCAAAGGCCACCAAGCCCCGGTGTGCTCCAGCTCCCGCCGCGGAGGTGAAAGTCCATCTGTTTGCCGGCACGGAGGTGTCAACCTGTCATTTGTATGATCCGGGAGCCGCGCTCCCGCACCGCCGACCCCTTTCCCTGCCTGCCTAGTTGAGATGTTACCCCTCTGACAGCCAGACAGGCAAGCGCCGCCGAAACCCGTGCCCCTCTGCAATTATTTTCCTTAACAATTAACGCCGGTACTAACTTGACACCTTTTCCTTGTTTGGCTTTTGTAAACCATCATCCCTTTTTCTATTAATTCCCGGCATTAATATTTTGTTTCGCGCCAGTGCCGGCGTTCACCCGTGAAACAGTCTGAACATTATGTAGCTGTCAAGATAGCGAGGGATTACCCAGTGTGCCTTGCCGGAGTAAGTGACACCACTGAGGCCCCGGTTTGAGATGTTTATTTTGAGACTAAGCTGACAAGCATGAAGGTCTGATCCCACAGTGGCAATCTTATTTAATTAAAGGCCTCTTTTTATTATAGCTTTTTTCCCCTCCCTCACTGTTTTTAATATGTTTTTATATAAATATATATTTTATAGAAAAATATATATTCGTTTTATATACATGTATATGTGTTTATATATAAAATACATATAAATATATGTAAATATAAAGATATTCTTTTTTTAATATATATATATATGAGAATGATTGCTGAAGCCTGGCCCATGTGAGCAGTGCTGGGCAGCCCTTCCCCCTCTTTTATTTTCCTTTACTGTATAACAACCTGGAAAGCTTTCAGAGCAATAATGCAATTGAGATGCTTACTTAGCTATCATCTTCTTGCTTCCCATCCTTGGAGAAAGGGCTTGGAGTTTTCTGCTTGCAGGCATTGACCTTGCTGGCTGTTTGCTTTGCCTATCTCCTCTTTCTCTCTCTCTTTTTGGGTCTTGCCCTCGTTTGTGGGTTTTCTGTACCAAAAGCAGATGGGTTATGGGCACAGACAACCTGTCTCTATCGCCTTCTTCATGCTTTCATTTCATCCGTTGCTTTCCTGGTCTCGCCAGTTGCTGTTTCGTACACAGATAGGTTGTGGGCATTATTATCGCTGTTACTGTTATTTCTAATAATGCAGCTTGCTTCTGCTTATCCTCAAAAAAAAGCCAGTTCTCTTTTCTCTATCCACCCCCCCTTTCAAGGAGAAAGGAATTGGGATCTTTGGAGCTGGGAGAAAGTAACACTAAAGAGCTCAATGCTGTTTTTCTCAAATTCTGCATTGTCTGAGGGCTGCTGCCTCTGCTGTGGGGCGACGATTTATCTGTGTGTTCCCAATTGTTGTGGAAAGTGCTGGTTTTCAGTGGTACATTATATGCAAAAGCATAATGATATTTCTGAGAAATAGTCTGGTGAAACATCTAGTCCTAACCACTGAAAACAATGAGAAACTGCCCTCTGACTTCCCTGGCTTTGGATCAGGTCTTTTTTATTATTCTTTCTTAGAAGACAAGGAAAAGGAACATCTTAAGTTTGCAGCATTTTTCACAAACGGGTTGATTCTTGGCAATTACCATTTCGGAAAAGGGTGGGTTGTCGTATTTGAAAACCAGCCGATGTGTTCCTTCTGTGTATGAAGCACCCCTTATGTGCAGAATTGGCCGGGACTTTGGGAGTTTTCCCTTTTGAAATTAAACAGAATAAAAACTTTCTGTAATTCTTGAAGATCATTCCGGATGTCCTGGGGCACAGTTCTTCCCAGTACTATGTAATTCCAAATGGATGCTAACACATACCTATTTTTTTTAATGAGTCTAAGTCTGTCTTGACATAACGCTGATCACAGCTTTGGATGTTTACATATGGATTTTCACGTTCTTACCTTTTCACCAAACTACTGATAAGATTGAGTCTTGGTTTTATGCTGGGTTATCCTAAACTGCTATGTGTGTGTTGGCCAGTATCTCAGTGGGAACGGGGAGGGGGACCAGGCTGAGATTATTTCTGAGCATGCGAAGTCTGGTACACGAGTCGGTCCTTCCCTGCCGACAGCCCGCGCTGCAGGCTGGGGGGGCAGCCAGGGCTGTCACTTTAGCTGTTATTTTTCTAATGAAATTAAACTATTAGGAGGGAAATTTAATTCTAAATAGAAGGTATAATGCAGACAATATTGAATATGACAGACAAACAGCACCTGGGATCAGTTAATTGCACGTGCTGCTACAGCTCAGTTTTATTCTTTCCCTTATTTGCAACTTATGAAAATTTTTTTTGCAGAGTCTGTATGCGTTGCTAAATCAACCATCTAGTTAAATCCTTCATGTACCTTGTTCCCCTTTTGTTCGGTGTCCTGCGCGCTGTTGGTGTTAGTGCAGATGCCGCTGGTTTAATAGCAATAATAAAAAGTTGATTCCCTCTTCCCTTTTCCTTTGACAGCTGCAAGTCTTTCTATTGCTGCCGAGTGGCACGAGCCTCACGCTCTGTCCATGGACATCTGCTCCATAAAAATATGGGATGTTATTGCCATGGCAAAACATGCCGCTTGGATTAAAAAATGTGTTACCTGAATATCGTTTGTTTGTCTTTACAGACTCTATTCTGTATGTGGTTTTTATCCTGAGCTGGTGGATAACGTCAGTATTTTTTTCACTAAAACTTCTTCAAATTTGGGTTTAAGTTAATTGGGAAGTGACACCAGTGATGAAATCCTGATGGGTATTTTAGCTATTGTTACTGGTTTCCTTGGAGCTCCTGTCCAAGTTGCGATGCTTTTGAGTTTTGGTCTCTTATACATTCATAGTCACAGGATCACATTTTCTCTCTTCCACTGTCTGTGTTGTTAGTTGACCTGTAAATAGTCCTTCATCCCTGCTTCTGTTTGCTCTTTTCTCAAATTAAAATGTTCACTAAATTGCTAAAGAATAATTAACAGTCTTTTTAAGAATAACACAGTGGAGATCAAGCAAACTGTGAAGAATTTTTCTTGCCTGCTTTCAGACAACTTTGTGGTTCTGTTCAGTAGAATTCGTGTATAAACTAGTGTAATTTTTTTATAGGTAACTAAGTATGTGCATGTATATATAAAATCAGTCATTACTGTTTATTATTGCTATTTATTGTTGTATGAAAATGTAATTCAAGGTTGTGGGGTTATGTGGGGGCAGTGCTAATCTATTTTTTAATTCATTATCGCAGGTACAAGTGACCCGTATGTGAAGTTTAAACTGAATGGAAAAACTCTGTACAAAAGTAAGGTAGTCTACAAGAACCTCAACCCAGTTTGGGATGAGACTGTTGTGCTGCCCGTACAGACCCTCGATCAAAAACTCTGGATCAAGGTAAGTTTCGGGCTTAAACTTTTAAAACGTGGGTGAATATTTTTTTAAGCGATTATTTTCAACTTTAGAAACGTATTGATTTTTATTCCCTGTAGCAGCGTAACATAAAACACGATCCGGTTTAAGAGTTTCAGTAATTTCAAATTAAAATGCACATGTGTCTTTTCCAGATTTTACTCGTGTGTTTTGTTTTCCGTCTGCAAAAAAAAACCCAGGTTGAAATAAAACTCCTTGACTGGATCTGTTTAAAGCTATGGAGTTAAATTCTGCTCGCTCTTACCCTGCTCGTGCAAGCTCAGTGAAACCAATAGCGGTTTCATAAGCACGTTTTAAGAGTGTAATTTGGCTGGGTTGAACAGAATTATTACCTGGGATGCAGCCGTGACAAGTAGCAAAGCCTTTTCTCATTATGAGTAACGTTACAGTTACCAGAACTGCGAGCTACCAGTTGTGAGCACTAATTGCTAAAACATCTGTAACCAGAAGTACCTGATTTTGGTGCGGCGTTTCATTATGCTATCGGGCAGAGCGTAAAGGAACCCGCACAATCCATAGCAGCACACGTGTCTCTGTTTACGTAATATTAAGAAGATAATTTCGAAATGCTGTTTAAATATTTAGTTAAAAATACAAATTAAAGCAGGGAGACAGAAAATGATCCCTGAATTATATCTAAGCTTTGATCTTTCAAATACAAAATTGAAGTGAAAGGGCTTAAAATGTCTGTTCTTTTATCGGCCGGGATAAAACCGGTGTATGATGTGAAAATTGGAGATGTTTATTTTATTTTGCTACCAGGTGTACGATCGAGATTTAACCTCTTCAGACTTCATGGGTTCGGCATTTGTAGCACTGGCTGAGCTTGAACTCAATAGGTAACGTGTTTGCTTAATTAAAGGTTATTAATTCAGCTTAATTGAGAAACATAGGGAAATAAAAGCCTTTGCTGTAGCTTGGAATTTGTTTATTCATGAAAACTTACTTTGATAGAAGGGTGGGGAGCACATTTTAAAAGAAATTGCTGGAGATAAATCCTGTACACGTGTGTTTTTATCCGGCGTTATGCACCGGATTCAAATCCAACCTGGATGGAGCCCAGTTCAGCAGAAGGCGCCCTTTCCTTTCCACGTCTAGGAATAAGAATAAGAGTTTCTCTATGCGGCATTGTTTAGGGAGAGCTACGCCAGAATAATTTATGGAGGTGGAAGAAGAAAGGGGGGGAGAAGGTTGAGACCCCTCCTTAGCCCCACGTAGCGCGGGGTGCCTTTTAACGCATATAATTGGGCTGGGGAGCGGTTTGCCTGGCCGGCTGCGAGCGCCCCGTTTCCAGCCTCCCCCCGCAGCCATCCGTCCGTCCCCACGGCAGCTGCATCTGGCCCTGATTTAGTGCAGAGGCAAGCCCTGCGCCTTTTGTCTGCTGCTGCTGGGTCTCAATGTGGAGCTGAAAGCCAGGAATTCAAGTTTTAGTTCTCTCTTTTATATCCCCTTGCTGTGTGATTTTTTTTTTTTTGGAGAAAATGAGTTCTCCCTGTATGGGTGTAATATAGCTCCCATGGCTGTTGTATCCCAATTTCTAGAAACATTAAGGAATTTATCCATGAGAGAGTGCCACCAGGTAAATACCAGCATTCCCATTTTCAGAGAGGGAACTGAGTCATGGAGGGAGATTAAACGCCCGTAGAGGTAAGGCAGAACACAAGCTTTGAGTCAAATCCCAGCCACTAATGGTAGAAAATTTACTTGGATGAACTTTCCTGTCCCTCTTCTTCCCTGTGAAGCAGAGGCGTAGTAGTAACTTAATTCAGTGTACATCTCCATATGGGGAGTTATGAGTATCGAGCAATGTTGTACAAACACTAGGCTGCGTTATTAAAAGGGTGGTGTATTTTGTCAGAACTGAGAAGGAACCCTCCAGATTTCACGTTTTAACATTTAAACTCAATATTGGGAATTTCTGACAAGAAGCTGAAATTTGCACAGCTCAGCGTGACCTTTAATAATGAACTTGAGTTAACTGGAGTCAATAAAATAAATGCACATCTGTGTGTTTTTTCTGCATGTAGAACTACTGAACAGGTCTTAAAACTGGAAGATCCCAACAGTTTAGAAGATGACATGGGAGTGATTGTATTAAACTTGAGTCTAGCAGTCAAGCAAGGAGACTTCAAGAGAAATGTAAGTGACTTAGGAAATCAAATTTATAGCTGGAATGTGTGTGTGTGGGGGAAAAGCTGGCGTAATCTGATTTACTGGGAAATGCCACCTTTGTTTTCATCATCTGAGACTCAATATTGAAATCAAGATAGATCATAACTTTAAAAAAAGCCCCATAAAAGTTGTGTAGACATCTGTAGCTGGATGGTTCTGTCTCATAGCGGTGATGTGCGCTGTGACAGTGGTGTCCCTCACTGTAATGTTCAGGTTGCTGGATATATGAACCCTACCTGCTCTGATTGCTACTACCTTCTGATTTTCACCTAGGAGTTTAACCTCTTTTTTAAAAAAAGATTTTTTTTCTCCTTAACTTTTTTTTTTCCCTATGACAATGAAAAATTATAGCCACGTGGAATCTAAAAGCAGGGGTTTGATGTTAGGACTTAAACTGCACCAATCCTGTAAAGGAGCGCACTGGCTGAGTAAAGATCGCTTGTAAAATCCCCGATTTTGCCACTGACAGATTTTTGACTGACTTGGCTCCTGATGCTGAAATATGGTGCATTTAGTGGTGCTAGGAACCCAGAGACTGGTTTTCTGGGCTGAGCAGATACTGCTAACAGCACAACTGAAGCCCATAGGTTTTAAATTTCATGTCCTGCATGTGTGGCTTTTTTTTTTGCTTTTGTTTTCATTTTTTTTTTAAGATTCCTCCTAGTGTCTTACACAGTGTAGAGCCATACCTGTGTTGATGAACTCTCCCTTGCTGGGCAGGAGCAGGATTAGGGAAAAGTCGAGATCAGGCATTTACTTGGACTGGCTTGAAAACCAGAGCTAATTTTAAATACGTATAAGACACACGTAAAGAGAAAATATTCCTGCAAGTCTTCTATATCATCTAGTAGGAAAGTTTCTGTTTACAGCATGTTATTGAATTATAGGTATGGAATTCCAGTCTGAATGGGACTGTTTATAGAAACGTGAATGTTTCAAGGGGTTGGAAAGCAAATTAAGAAAAAGCTAATATGGGATGTATGCCGCTCATTATTTTTCAAATAGTTGCCTTTTGTGAAATTGTAAAATCTCAATATTAAGGTAATTGTAGAGCTATTTCTACCTCGATGTGTGATTGTTTAAAAGCTTAAGGACAACATTCAAAACACTGTTGTATTTACATACCTGTATTATGAGATGGCTTTGATTTGGGGTGCAAGTTCCCCCTCTAACTTGTACGAGAGAGTGTTGTTGGCACGTGTGTCGCTTAGTTGCAGGAAGGGGTGAAGCAAAGACATAAAGTTCCTTTAGCAAAAAAGCAGTTTAGCCAAAAAGAACCTCAGGAATTCTTCTGGGATTTTTAGGAAGGCGTGGGCTAAAGTGGACCTAGCTAGTGAGACAGAAAATCTGTTGCTTTAAAGTAGCAGCTTTTGGTACTCCTGGGTGCTTAGTTAACATTCAGAGTGCAGATGATAGAAGAGTTGGTGCACACTGTAATTTTTTTAAAGACGACGTTTTAAGCCCTCATATTTCAAATGCAAATTGCTCAGCCATTTCCACTGGAATCAGAATAGTGAAATGGCTCTGTCCACATTAGCACTTAACAGCAAGATGATTTTTTTTCCTTTTTAAATTAGCTTACTGTAGAACCAGATGGCACCAAAAGTATAAGCCATGATTCTTAGTAATGGCTCTGGGTCCCTCCACTTTTTATTCTTGATTACTTTTTTTAATTTCTTGGGGTTTTTGGTGCAATGCAGGTGTGTTTGGTTTCTTGATTGCCTATGTTCCATGAGAGCAGAGGTAGATGAATGCAGTCGTAGGCCCAGCCTCTTACTTAGTAATAATCTTTTCTAACACACTTAACGAGCTGCTGCTTGAGTTATTTTACTAAACTCTTTCTCTGTTTTACTCCTTCTCTGTTTCCTCTCTCTGGGTTCTCTGGTGCGATGGTGGGGACCCATGAATAGAGATGGTCAAGTCGGAAGAAGCGAACTTCATCCAAGGTAATCCATGTTTTTATCCTAAAAAAAGTCCCCTCCCAAAATCTGTGCCCTCCTCTGAAACAGAAAGGATAAACATAGGAAAACTCCAACCTATAGATGGATCCTGTCTTAATGTGGTGGCTGTGATAAGCTTTGCTTTCTTGATCTTTTTTTTTCCCCAATGTGGTGGGAAATTGCTGCTGTTTTCTTGTTGTAGGCGTTATGGGTAGTGTCTAGCAGCAAGTCAGGGTAAGACCCCATTCAGCAAAGAGCTGTAGAAAGACTGAAAATCTCTCTGTACTAAGGAAATGAGTATAAATTCAACCAAAAAAAGGAGCTGTGGGGGATTAGAGTTGCTTAAGGACACCTGAAAGGTGGTTGGGAGTTGGTCCTGGAATTGAACGTGGGTCTCCTGGATCCCATTCTAACTATTTGGGTCATCTCTCACCACGGGAGGAATTTTGTGAGGCAGTATTTCTTCTGATTGCTCCTGTGCATTTTGAAATTCCTTTTGTTTTTGGGATGGAGACCGAGCACACAGTTTTCATTACCGACTATGTAATAGGATTTCTAAGATTTGTGTGTTGCTACATAACTACATAACTTGCTTTCCTTGGTCTTCTGCAGCATCCCTGCAGGCTTCCATTCTTTTTATATTCCTGTACTGTCCCAATTTTGCATTAGACTTTAACTTGTTCAGGAAACAGACTGTGGCTTTTTATTTGTTCTGTAAAGCTTTAATTTGCTATTGAGTAAATAACAATGATATAGAAACTGCAGGCCCCAGTACCCAGCTTCGGAGCTATACAGTCTAACTCTCTGAAAAGCAAAATTTGGCTCATATGAGAACACGTATGCATCTTGATATTTTCCCTATAAAACTGTTGGTTTGTGCCTAAATAAATTGAATAATTACCCTCCTCTTGTTCTGTTCTTTACAACGGTGGCGTGCAATGTGCAGGAGCCAGCCCTCTCAGGTATTGTGCCAGCAAGTATATTTTTGTCAACAGAAGTGCAAAGTGCAGCCCTTGGAGCTGGACGGCAGCTCGGCGAGCCGTGGTTCCAGGGGTATCGCAGCCCTGGACTTCCCTGCAGAGAGCTGCCAGGCACCCCTGAATGCTGTGTGACAGAAGGGGATGGAATAATCAAGAGTTCAGCACTTTAGTTTTTAACTAAAGCTCTGGAAATGACTGTGCCCTCACTCATCCCCCTTTCTCACACGTGCACACACAGCTGTCTCTTGATGCTGCTTGGCTTTGTGTCCTGGGAAAGGGAGCCAGGTTTTTAAACTCTGGTCCTTTTTTGTCCAGAATAGCCAAACTTCTGTCTTGGTTGCTGTCACTGGAGTAATTTTTTTTTTTTGGTTGCACCCTATATCCCATTGCATTTTGAGTAATTTTTGGACCTTTAGCTGTAAGTCATACTGGCAGGTTGTTCTGTTCTCAAGACTCTGGTTTGTGCCTTAGCATAAATTAAAATTAAGAGCTGCTGAAGCATGGTACGGAGTTAGGAGAAGTGAAAGTATTGCTTAAAAGATGAGGGGGAAAAGAAAAGAGCTGCAACCCTGTGCTCTATTCTGTTCCAGTCACTAGAGGGTAGAAGAGCTTCAGTTCTTCCTAGGGAAGACACAGTTCATGCTCCACTGTGATCTCTAAAGAAAAGCTCTGTGACCATCCAAAGGCAGTAAAAATATTTCCCAGCATGCGCTGGAAAAATCTGACAAAGCAGTATTTCCTAGTTTATTGATTCTGCTACTGCACTAAAACACTAGTACTGTACATCAATAACCATCTTTAGTTAGGAAACTCCGGTCTGTGGAAGCAGTACTAGCAGTTTGTTGCAGAACATAAAGGCAAGAAAGAAAAATTGTGTGCATGGGGAATATAGGTGTCTAGGGAAGGTACAAGAGGTTATGGAAGAATAGCCAGAGAGTATGATGGGGTAGAAAACAATGCTGCTGGACGAGATAAAGATACAGGAATAAGGGGGGCAGGGGAAATGGAGAGAGCTCTGTAATGGATGCACAAACTCGGCTCCTTTTTGGCTGCTGAGCTGACTTTGGTTGTTGCAGGAGAAAAAGGCCATATACTTTCCGTTTGAGCAGCAGAACTGCGAGAACTAAATTTCATCTCTGTAGGTTTAGGCAAATAAAAGTTCTCTGTCTGAAATCGTTTACCTGGTTCATTTTTTTTTGTGCTGAACTATAGCTGACCTGTATTGTAATATTTGGCTTTTCTTCTACAAATACGGGGAAAATCACTTATTTTAAGGACAGATAAAATCACTCTAACTTTCACAGCCTTTTCCAGTCTATATTGCCCATATGAAAGAAATCCATTTATACTCAGAGTTGATCATTTTATGCTATCTTAGTGCAGATTTGGCACATCAGTGTCCTAAGACACTGTAGTCCTAAGCCTAGTGACTCTTGGCCCATCAGCCACGGGATTATTGCTGGCTTCACATGGCTGGTACCCCTGTTACGGTGCCATGTCAGACTGGCGAAGGGGTTCACGCAGGCGGTTGTGGATACTGTGCACTCTTCGTGTGTGCTCTCTGAGATCGCTTACATTTTCAAGAAAATCTACATCTCTGACAACAACGAAAGCAGCAGCAGTACAAGATGTGCAGTCTCTAGCTGTGGTTGTCTCTCAGTCATTACAGATAGTGTGCAGGAAGGATTTCGGGAACTGAATATTGTCTTTTAAATCATTTTGGTGCAAGAGCTGTTGAACTGGATGATTTAGCTATCTGTTGATTGCACAGTATATATTTGTCACTGCTGCTAGAAAGGAATCGTCGCACATTTGGGCAGATTCCCAAGACAAGGGGAGCACATTCAGATCCCTCGTTTTTCGTGGGAGCTGAGAACAGCGTTGTCCTCTGTGGGAGCTGTCTCCAAGAGCGCAGCTTGCTGCTTTTCTCGTGGAGGGTGGCCTTGTGAAGGGAAGAGGACACTCTTAGGCAGTATTAATATATGTACTCATATCTGTGTATTGGGAAACTGTCCCCTACTGTCTGGTTTTTTCTTTTCTGGGGCTACCTGGGCTGCAGAGGGAGTTGGTAGCTACCTCTGCTGGAGCCCAACATG
This sequence comes from Psophia crepitans, assembly GCA_013399095.1. NCBI lineage: Eukaryota > Metazoa > Chordata > Aves > Gruiformes > Psophiidae > Psophia > Psophia crepitans. The sequence continues at coordinate 226,164 of VWZZ01008421.1, read as the reverse complement.
CTGATGCTCAGTAGCCTTGTTTGTCCCGGGTGGCTTGAGTCTCACCCCGAGTGCCCCGCACGCTATTTCCAGCATTTCTACAGCTGACTAACCTTTAAGTGTTGAACATCTATGAAGCAAATAAGCAGGTTTGCTTGGGGTGGGTTGACCCGCAGCAGTTCAGTCCTGAAACAAAAGCGACGCAATTGCCACCTTGATAGCCTAAGCTGATTGAATAAATTGGCTGAAAGGCTGACCGGACCCAAGTGCTCCTCGGCATCTCGTCGCAGGGGAAAATCCCTTGCTCTCCCTTTTATTTTTTTTCCCCTTTTTCTGCGTGGGCTGTTAGGTTTCATTTTTGCCTGCCTCATTGTATTTGGCTTTCTCCCACAATACCCCGTGGGCAGCGGCGCTCTCCGAGCGTTTCGCGGAGCGGAGGGACTCGCTTGCCACAGGGTCACGCATCGTGGCGGCAATCTCGTGTCGGTTCACTTGCCTTTCTTGCTGCCCTCTCCTCTTTCCCAGGGGGAGACTGCCTCTGCAAAATGGTTTCCCTGCCTAATGAGGAGAGGTCCAAAGAGTCTTCCTATTTGCGTGTTGTTGTTTTCTCAAATGGCAAATTACATGGCCCAGTTTCGATGCTGACCTCTTCACAGGGATTGCAGCAGGCTTTCTGTTGTCCTGTCTCATCCTTTTAAATGAAAGATGTGAGAGATGGGTTCGCTTCACACTTGGCCACCTCGCCGTGTCATTTAAATGTACAATTTTTCTGCATCTCTTTATTGCTTCAAAAACAAGTTTGAACTTGGGGCATGTATGTGTGTGTCAGGGAGAGACAGATTTGAAAGCAGCCCTGATGCACCAGAGGGGATTTGCTGGGTGCCTATAGAGGGAGATTATATACAAATGGTGTTATCAGGGAGCCTCGAGCTCCTAAAAGAATTTTGTGAAGGTGGGTCAATGAGCTGGTTCTTTTCCCTCCAAAGTGCCATCATTCTTGCTTGTCTCCTGTATTTATTTGTCTCTGTGAAGGCAGAATGTAGCCCACCTACTCATTCTTGTCCAGCTTTCTTTAAACCAGAACCAGAAAGTGACAAAAATTTGAAAGTTGGTGTGAGAAGTTTTTATATTAATTTTGAAACCAGATTCTGCAAATGGTATTGTGAGCACTGATTTGTAATTTTTCTATTCAGAGATGTGGGGTGTTTTCTGGGGAAACGTTTTTTCTAAGCAGTAGGGAGAACCACCATCTTCTGTTCCTCACATGGCAGAGTCCTGCTCTGTGACCTGGCCATGCTTTTGCTTCAGAAAAGATTACTTACCTGATGTTGCACAGTCCCTAAATTTGCAGTAACATTTAAAAACATCTAGGGGGGTTTTAAGAGTAAAGTTTTCTGGATATTCTTGTGCTTACTATTTACTGGCTGGCTTGATTGAGGGATGCTTTTTGTTCAAGTCGTTATCCATTTTACAGCAGTGAACTGCTCATAAAGGTGACCTTTAAGGTATCGCTGGTTGTTTGCACCCAGAGCCCAGCCAAAATCAGAGCTTTATCTTGAGACAACCCCTCAAATTTTGGTCTTCAGACTGTCTTTATTTCAGAAGTAATGGGGGATGGGGGAGGCAAGAAGCAGTAAGCAAACTTGTTCCATGTTTTGTGCTCGGGACACATGCCAGCTTCCATCATAAAACGTGTGTTTCCTAATTTCCAGCCCTATTGCCTGATCATAGCTTCAGCCAACTTTTCTGTACCTCTGCAAGGCACCTTTACTTTGGTGTGGGACGTAGCCAGAGTGTGAGCTGGCTGACTGCAGAGAGTTTACAGGAAAATTGAGGAGGAGAGGCCCGAAGGACCTGGCATCCAGTCTGGGAGCACAGCTGGAAAGAGCTCGGGTTCAGCAGCAGGAGGAGCTGAAGTACCCGGGTGTGGAGGCGTCTGTCGCCTGGGTGGTAACAGGGAAAGGGGAAAACTGGGAAGATAAAACAACTTTTAAATTGTCACTGATTAAGTGAACGCTGTCCTCCTCTTCTGGCCAGTATAGAGAGGGACTTTGACTCTTCTGGCGTCTTACTGTGAATGCAGGTTAGTGTAACATGTGGAGTGGTTTTTTTAGTGCTTGTTTTGCCCCCGAGTAACTTGTCGGACTAATTGCTTCACTTTTCTGTGCTCTGCTCTGTAATAGTTTTGCCAACTCAGAGGGAGGCTGTGAAGTTTAATCACTTAACTCTGTGTAAATCAGTTTGAAATGAATAGGTGCAGGGTATCAGGAGGTAAGACTTTTAAAATGAATTATGCAATATCATTTTCTTGTCACCTGGGAGGCATTTTCCATAGTGCGGACTTCCCCAGGCAACACTAAAGTTGACTCATTGATGGTCCAGGTCCGTGGGTCTACCACACATCTGGGTTTCCCCAGACGTGCTTCCTTCCAGAAACTGTGAGTGGAATCTGAGACACTGCATGTTTGGCTGGGATTTCTATCAGATTGGTCAGAGGAACAACCTGCCAAATACCCGCGGAGGCTGGAGAGGTGGCCACAGAGCAGTTCTGTGGCGTGCGTGTAGACGGTACAAGGCACAGGAGACATGCCAGACTTGCTGAGCACATGTTTTGGGAACAACTTGGGCATGCCCAGGAAATCCAAAGCGTTTCTAACGTGACGGGCTGTCTTGCAGGAACGTGAAGAAAGCAGCTGTCGTGGGCTCCGTGCTGTTCTGTTTGGAGAGAGGCTTGTGGCGGTGGCAGAGCTGGCTTGGGGGGGGAGGAAGCAGACTGCAGCCATCAAGCCTGTGTCGAGGTGCTGCAGATCAGCACTATGCCCTAAACTGATTGCAAAGAGCTTGGCTTCTCTATCCAGTGCGATGCTCTACAGTGATGCTAGGTCTCGTCCAGAAAGTAGCCAGGTCCTGTTAGCTGGAGACCGACATACCCCTCTGCCGAGATGAGCACAGAGCACTTTTGCAGTATCTGAAAAAGGGGTGCGCCAGGCGGTTTGTAGGGGCCACTTGTTTTGGAAGGGTGGAGTTGATGTATCGCGATGAGCTCTAGTAATATCAAGCTGTGGGCACTGATTTTTCCAGCGACTGTGTGGAATCCGGGCTGGTTTGGGGACCTCCCAACAGTCCTTTGAACTGTCATGTCAGGGGTAAAAAGGTTGGGGTTGTGTACGCTACAGAATTTGGGTAGGAAGGCCCCCAATGCTGAGTGACTCCCTAAAATACTGGTCTGGTTAAAAAATGAAAAGAATCCAAATTTGATTAGAAAACTGAGTGATAACAACTGTCTTTCGTGTTCAGCCTGGAAGCTTTGAAGAGAAGGGGATGCTTTGTTTTTAAAAGAAATTGTAACGCAGATAATAAACTTTGTCCGGGTGTTTTGTGTGAACTTACATCAAATACCTCTTCCTCCTCTGAGGGAGGAGTGAAGGGGGGGGGGGAAGGGAAAATCCTTGGTCCTAAAGCAGCAAGTACATCACATGAAACATGACTGTGTTAAATACTAAAATGTTCAAAGTACAACCGAGATAGATAAAGGCTTTGATGGGAAGTGGATATTTCCCAGGGACATTACAAGCAATAATCCAGATGTTATGGTGTAATGCAACGAGTGTCCATGGATAGATGGGGAGCTCAAGCCAAGCAGCGCCTGCTGTAGGCCTTAGCCCTCCACTCCCATGCTGTTACGCCATATGGAAGCAATCTCCAGGCCCCTTTAATAGCCAGCGTTGGATTCCATTTTCACAGGGCTCATAGAGCTAAGTGGAGCTTTTTTATGGACAAGTTAGATAGAAGCCTTTCCAAGATAAACATCCAATTCGAAATTAGGACATACCAAGCTGCAAAATTATTTTAGGGCATATTTCATGGAAGCACTGCCATTTTTCTAAGGCGATTGCCAGACTGTAGAATGCCCTTTGATCCCTTGTGGACATTACTCCCTTTTTTATAAAAAGGATTTTGAAATAGTTGCAGTGTTTAGGGAGGAATATATCTGCCGGGACTTTGAAGTATGTCCATGGGAACAGTCATGCTTTAGCTTTTTGGCCTAAAAGACGAAATGTAAAAAA